>CM056049.1:502673087-503123087 GCA_029574335.1 Rana kukunoris | reverse complement strand
TTGTTGTGTACTGCACCTGTCCCCTGCAGTTTGCACCAAAAGCTATGAGGTGTGTGTACTGCCTTTGTCCTCTGCAGGCCAATGTAATGTCTGGAAGGGCAACATGGAGAGGCAGAGAGTCACAAGGGCAAGCAGGCTCGTCCTTGTTTTCAGCAGCTGGCCGTGTTAAGCCGCAACATGCCGAAGACTTGGTAGAGTGGATGACCAAGCCATCCTCATCCTCCTCATCCATGCTCAGGGTACTTTGTCTGGCAAAGTAGCTGCCAAGGCGTCCTCTTCCCTCTGCTCAATGGCATCACTTACTCCTTCCCTAGTCCCACCATGTCCTCCAGAGGAGTCCCACGAACTGTTTTAACACAGTGTTGGGTACATGCTGCATGAATATGCGCAGCGTTTTGAAGGCTCCGATGATGGAACACAGATAGGGGAAGGCAGTAATGTGAGCCCAGAGAGAGGGGGTGCCCAAGAAGGACAGCAATCTGGCAGTCATCATCCCTCAGTTGCAGCATAGTGCCAGGTTTTCGACAGTGATGAAGAGGGAGGGGGTGATGAGGTCACTGACTCTACGTGGGGGGGGAGGAGGAGGGAGGGAGGAGGAAGGAGGCACATCTCTAAAAAGGCAGGATGCCCTCCAGGACACAGCTTAAGGGCAGCACACCAACTGCATTACATCGCAGAGCTACGCCTGTGCAGGGTGCTGCTGTGTCTCAGCATTACAGCAAAAGTTCTTTGGTGTGGGCCTTTTTTGAGACATGTGCATCAGATCGCACCGTTGCTATTTGCAACATATGTCTCAAGCCTATCTCACGTGGCCAAAACATCAAACGCTTGGGCACCATATGCTTGACCAGACATATGTCGACCTGCCATGCAGTTCGTTGGCAAGCATACCTGAAAGACCCACACCAAAGAACAAAGCGGACCTCCCCTTGCCCCTCATCAGCTGGAATCCCCAACCCCACTATACCCCGAGTCCTCTCTGAAGCCTGCACTGATAGGACTGAAGGTGTAGAATTAGGTGTCTCACAACCTAGTAGTACATGCGGGCAATCTACTATCGGTACACCGATGGCAGATTGTACCAGACAAATTTCCCTGCCCCAGCTGTTGCAGCGCCAAAAGAAGTACTCTCCCAGCCATCCACATGCCCAGCGGTTGAATGCTAGCTTAGCGAAATTGCTAGCACTTCAACTGCTGTCTTTTCAGTTGGTAGATTCTGCCCCCTTCCGCGAGTTTGTGGAATGTGCGGTACCTCAGTGGCAAGTTCCCAAATGCCAGTTTTTTTCACGGAAGGCGATTCCGGCTCTCTACCGCCATGTGGAAGGCAATGTCCATGCCTCGCTGCCTCGGTCAGTGGTAAGGTGCATATTACCGCTGACTCATGGTCCAGCAGGCATGGACAGGGACGTTACCTCTCTTTCACAGCTCATTGGGTGACTCTGCTGGCAGCGACGCAGGGCAAGGTATAGTAGTGTTGGAGGTAGTTCCGCCACCACGCCTCCAAAACACTACTACTGGTTGTGACACACCTCTCTCCTCCACCCCCTCCTCTTCTTCCTCTGTGGCATCTTCCTGTGCTGATGTGTCCTTGGAACCAGCCGTGCTCCGTAGGCGTACGAGGGGCTACGCAGGAATGCAGGCAAAGAGATGCCATGTGGTGCTAGAGCTGGTGTGCTTGGAAGACAGGAGCCACACTGGGGCAGAGGTTCTGTCAGCTCTTCAGGGGCAGGCTCAGAGGTGGTTGACGCCACGCCAGCTTAAGCCAGGAATGGTGGTTAGCGATGATGGCACCAACCTCCTCTCTGCCCTGCAACAGGGACAACTGACCCATGTGCCCTGTTTTGCTCATGTTCTGAATTTGGTGGTGCAGCGGTTCTTGGGCAGGTACCCGGGCTTACAGAATGTCCTGAAGCAGGCCAGGAAAGTCTGTGTGCATTTCAGAAGGTCATATAATGCCACTGCTCGGCTGACAGACCTCCAAAGAGAATACAACCTGCCCAAGAACCGCCTAATCTGTGACATGCCCACCAGATGGAACTCTACATTGACCATGCTACAGCGGCTGCACACGCAGCAGAGGGCCAACAATGAGTACCTGCGCCAAAATATGGCAACAGAACTGAGTCAAGGGAGCTTGTTTTTTTTCCCCCATGCCAGTGGGCCTTGATCAGGGATGCATGAACCGTCCTGTCACCATTTGAGGAGGCCACGACACTGACAGTGCATGCATCAGTGAGACTGTCCCTCTTATTCACATGTTGGAGCACACGCTACGTGGAATAATGGACAGGGCCCTTGAGGCAGAACAGAGGGAGGAAGAGAAGGACTTCCTTACCTCTCAAGGCCCCCTTTATCCAGACAGTGGTCCTGCTTGACCGCCTAACACACAGGAAGAGGACGAGGAGGAGGAGGATTGTATCAGCAGCATGGAGGTGGAGCTTTTGACTAAGCATCAGCAGCAGTCTTCAAGGGATCAATTACAGTCCCAAGGAACCCATGGACTTTTACGTGGCTGGGATAAGGTGGCTGCGGATCCTGTCGTACTCAGTGACCCAGAGGACTCTGCCCCGAATGCCTCTGGACAACGTGTTGCTGAGGCTTCGGTGAGCCACAGAAGGAGCGGTGGAGAAGGTGGCTGTCTGACTGATGTTTGGTTATGCTGTAGCCAAGTGTGAACCTGTAATGTAAGCTGTGCATGTGCAGCTCAGCTTACGGTGCTGGGTCAGTCTCTGAGTGCCAGGATGATGGCCTCCACAACATGCCCAAGAGTGAGGTCATCCACTGCTGGCTAATGCAGAAACCCAAAAACAGACAGACACTCAGAACAAGATGCCGGCACAGTACCATTGGGGGAGGCTCTGCTTTAAAGCGGAGTTCAACCCACATTTTACACTCCTCAACATCCAGCACTGATTTGTACTCTAAAACAAATTTCCTTTTTTTTTTTGGCTCACTTACTTTATTTCAGCATTTTTTTTTTCACCTCCTCCTTTTTGGCCGCGGCACTGCAAGCCATTACTGGTTTTGCATGGTCTCCTGGGAGATATGTGTCATCAATCCTAGAAGGCAATGGGCATCCCCAGGTCATGGCATCTTCTTGTAACCCGACCTACAGTCTCGCTCACGCCGCACACGTACAAGATCGTCGGGTGCATGCTGGGTAGCCAGTATGCACGGAAACAGGCTTTTGATGTCCACAGTCTGCTGAGACTTCACAAAACAACACACAAATACTAAAACAGGCCTTAGTTAACAGCATACCTTAATTTGACCAATCATGGAGTTCTAGAGGGGTATTTGTTATCAAAAAAAGGAACATTTCGGCAAAAACACCGCTTTAAGTTTATACTTTGGGTGAAACGCTTTAGAGGAAGTGCAGAGACTCCATCTGTTTTAATTAATAAACCTGTTAAAAAAAAAAAAAAAAATCTGACCAGTGGTGTGTGGCTTACTTTTGTCAAACATTTTCAGTTGGGTTGAGGTCAGGGCTCTATGCAGGCAAGCTTGTCAAATCATGTACTTAACAGTACAACGATACCCTCAACTAAAAACACCTGAATTAGTTAACTGGAAAATGGGGTGGTGTTCATACACTTACAGTATGTTCATATAGTGAATGAATTAGCTCCATGTCTTCAAACCCAGGACAAAAGCCAACAAACGCAAAGCTACAATTTTATAGACACATATATAGCTTTCACGCACTTAAAAGGAAACGTTCAAAAAATTTCTTCTTTACCTACCTTTAATCTTGGCGATAGATTAGGGCTGTCTAGATCATTATTACTTGTCGTCAATGGCTGTTCCAGTGAATGCACCTGTGTTAATTACAGAATATTAACTGTGAAATTACAATCAGTCATACAGTGGAACACTTAGTCTATATTATATTAACACGTCAGGTGAAAATTAGCATTGATTTTGAAGTGAAAATGAAATTGCTAGCTGTATGCCTCCCCCACTAGCAACCAACCAGAAGCTATTTTTACTAGACTGTTCACTAAAAGCGCTTATAACCAAATGTCCAACTGGTTACTAAACATTTCTGCATATTTCAACCCTCTGCACTATATATAATGGTTATTAAACATACCATTATTCGTGGAGATATAGAAGGAACCTCAATTTCAGCAGACCTTGTTGGAATCAACTGCTTATCTGAAATAAATTCCTGTGATAAAGTAGAAATACATAATTGATATTTGTAACACTTTACACAGGTAAAAAAAAAAATATTTCAAAGCTTACTAAATACAAGTTGGAACATACACTAGACTCTATATAAACTTAGGGTCTTATGAATGATAAGCAGACATCTCTTCTGGATGCTAGTTTAAAGCTTCATACTGATTATAAATTGTTTGCTCCTCAAACACAGCAACAATAGACGGTAGATCTATCTAAACTATAACCTAGTCTACCTTCTGCAAATAAAATAGGTTTGCTTTGGGTATGTGTTTATAACCGTTAAAATACTTAGGAAATGCACGGCCAAGTTTACCGTAAAGTATAATTATGGTACTTTTTTTTTTTTTTTTAAACTTTATTTGGTGTCCAAGACAGAGGTCATACGGTAAAACAAAGAAGACTTGGAAAAATCTTCCCAATGGCATGAATGCAATACTCTAAGTGCTAAAAAACAAACTTGGAAATAATGTGTTTTACAGCTGTTGTACGTGCTTCCTTGGAGCCATCATATTGTATGCAGCCTTGCAATGTACATACGTTTTTGGAGATAAAAATTACAAAATGATGGAAGATAGATTGCCTTTTTAATGATAAAAAAAAAAAATCTTTGCAGCAAGGGCTAACAAACTGCTAGAAGTCTATTGTCCGAGAAAGACTGACCCATTCAGACTTCCTCACCTCCACCTCACTACAGGAGATCACTTCCAAGCTTCAATGTTGGATGGCAGCTGAGTTTATTCGGGTGGATGATATCACTGCACTTCAACTGACATGTTCAGGTCTGCTAATTACAGTGGCGGCTGGTAGCTTTTTTTTCCCTTTAAGGCCCCTTTCCCACTGGAGCGGGAGCTGCGGTGGCAGTATAGTGCCGCTAAAAATAACGGCGCTATACCGCCAGAATTGCCGCGGGAATCGGCCGATAGTGGTGCGGTATTAACCCCCCGCTAGCGGCCGATAGAGGGTTAATTGCCGCGGTTTCCCATTGTTTTAAATAGGAAGGAGCGGTGAAGGAGCGGTATACACGCCGCTCCTCTCACCGCTCCAAAGATGCTGCTGACAGGAGATTTTTTTCTCTCCCACCAGCGCATCGCCTCAGTGTGAAAGCCCTCGGGCCATAGGTGTGCGCAGCCTATTGCATTAGGGTGTGCACCCCAAATCTCAAAAACACACACTGCCAATCGCTCACTGTGTTCATTCAGAAAGGGAAGGGGTCAGTAAATTACATATTTACCGGCCCCTTCCCCTGTTCATCCTAAAACATCCCTGCAGCATCAGCCACCAGGATAGGAGGGAAGCCAGCAGCAGTGCGGGTGGAAGGATTACTAGGGAATCTATGATGCAAAGGGTGATTAGGGTGTGCCTGGGCACACCTGGCACACCCTGTGCGCACGCCTATGCCTCGGGCTTTCACATTGAGTAGGCAGTGAAGGAGATTTTCAGGCGGTATAGCAGTGCTATTTTTAGCGCTGTACCGCTTGAAAAACTCCTCAGTGTGAAAGGGGTCTTACTGTGGGCGGCAAACAAGCCCCCCCGGCCACCGGTGGAGCGATACTACCCCCCTGCGGCACTAACAGAACCCCACCATTACACGCTGTCATTACCTTGTAGGTGGGCGGTGAGAGAATGGAGGGCTCAGGAAAAAGTTGCTCCAGTGTCCTCTATTGGAGCAGCTTTTGCGGTGTCTCTCCTCTCTCTTCCCAGCGCTAGGCATCCCAATAGGATCATGTGACGTTTTGGCCAATCTGGAAACAGGTTTCATATCTGCTTCTCAATTGGCCAGGAGGAGGATCAGTGTTGCAACAGCGAATTTTCATTCGCTGTTGCAACACACCTTTGTGGGCTCCAGATGCAATGCTCTGTGTCCTGAGTGGGGGCTATTTTGAAGCCTTTTGCTCCAATGAGGCCCTTCAAAAAAACAAACAAAAAAACATGTGGCTGCTCTAATTCATATGCCCGGTGACCCGAAAGTGTCCAGACACATGAATAGGGGGCGGCTGTGGATAGAT
Organism: Rana kukunoris; assembly: GCA_029574335.1. Classification (NCBI taxonomy): domain Eukaryota; kingdom Metazoa; phylum Chordata; class Amphibia; order Anura; family Ranidae; genus Rana; species Rana kukunoris. Next base: position 503,116,893 of record CM056049.1, on the reverse strand, counting down.
TCATGCTAGCTATCCACTGCATATAGGGAGTGGCAAGGATAGGGGGGTGCTCGGGCACCCCTAATGGATGGCCACCCCGCTGCTCAGGCCCAAGTGCCATTACATGTGGAGGATCAAATGTGTAAGGTCACATGTCCTTCCATACCTGAATGGCCTGCCCTGGTAACAGGAACAGAGTGAAGGTTCCAGCAGAGCAAGGAGTTGCGTATTAACATACATTGTTTTATGGAAAACCCTTCATTTTGCATAGGCTGCCAATATACGGCATGGAGGCTTTAACAGACCTGCACCTTTTTTTCCCTTTTTCCAGGGCAGCACACTACAAACACAGAGATGGTCAACATCTGTGCATTGTGTTGTGCTAAATGCAGGTATATTTTGATATGTTAGGAGGCCATTTAGAATGGCACTGTTTTTTACCTACTAGTTTTTGGAGGCAGAGTCATTTTCCTACAAACCTTGTGCTAAAAAGGTGTCCCTTTTTCTCATTTCAAAAAGTTCACCAGTACGTGACAGCGCCCATGAGCACAGGACTGTTGGACAATTATTTCTAATTAGTTAAGACAATTTGTCTTATGGATCTGCAAGGTTACAGCTATTTGCAGTCAATTTTCTAAGAAAGCTAAAAGGATTCCACTGTGCTGGAACAGGAACACTTCCGCAGTTAATACTTTACATTATCAGAGGTTTGTGCACATTCTAAATTACCTGTGTTACTTTTTATGGACAATGTACAGTATTATGTGTGGGCCATTTTTAACTTTTTAAAGCCTCATTATATTATTTTCTTCATAAATCTTCATCCTGTGTTAAGCAGTTTGTGCTTCAAGCATAGGATTTAACACTCTTGTTTAACCACTTGCCCACGGTGTCATAGGAAAAATACGTCATGATTTTAAAGAAGGATATCTCGGTAACGGCAGCAGCTGCTGCCACAACCGAGATATCCATCTTTTCCGTGGGCAGTGCTGTACACGATAATGGCGGTCTCCGCGGCGGATTCGCCGCGAGATCGCCTTTATCGGTGGCGGGAGAGGGCCCCACCCCTCCCGCCGCTCTCCCGCGCCCTCCGCCGCTTACCGGAGCCGTCGGTAGCGGCGGAGGCGATCGGGTCCTCTTGCTGGCTGTGTTGGGATACGAGTGAGGGAAAAATCGCCCCCACCCGTCCCCCATAGCTCTGCTGGGTGGAAGTGACGTTAAAACGTCAGTCCCGCCCAGCGTCTTAAAGAAACATTTTTTTTTTCTGAGATTTGAAAAATTACTTTTTTTTTTTTTCTTTTTTTGCATTTAAGCCTAAATATGAGATCTGAGGTCTTTTTGACCCCAGATCTCATATTTAAGAGGACCTGTCATGTTTTTTTCTATTACAAGGGATGTTTACATTCCTTGTAATAGGAATAAAAGTGATAATTTTTTTTTTTTATTTATTTCGGTGTATAAAATTATAAACTAATTTAAAATAAATAACAAAAAAAAAAAATTTAAAACGCCCCATCCCGACGAGCTCGCACACAGAAGCGAACGCATACGCGAGTAGCGCCGGCATATGAAAACGGTGTTCAAACCACACAAGTGAGGTATCGCCGCGATCGTTAGAGCGAGAGCAATAATTCTAGCCCTAGACCTCCTCTGTATCTCAAAAAATGCAACCTGTAGAATTTTTTAAACGTCGCCTATCGAGATTTTTAAGGGTAAAAGTTTGACGCCATGCCACGAGCGGGCGCAATTTTTAAGCGTGACATGTTGGGTATCATTTTACTCGGCGTAACATTATCTATCACAATATATAAAAAAATTGGGCCAAATTTATTGTTGTCTTATTTTTTTATTCAAAAAAGTGATTTTTTTTCAAAAAAAGTGCGCTTGTAAGACCGCTGCGCAAATACGGTGTGACAAAAAGTATTGCAATGACTGCCATTTTATTCTCTAGGGTGTTAGAAAAAAATATATATAATGTTTGGGGGGTTTAAGTAATTTTCTAGCATAAAAAACAGTTTTAGTCTCGTAAACACCGAATCTGAAAAAACAGGCCCGGTGGGCAAGTGGATAAATCCCTCAAAGATAAACATCAGAAAAAAAAATAAAAAAAGTACAGTTTTATTTACCTTTACTGTAATTATTCGGGCCATATCTTCACATAAACCATCGATTTCTGTTTGCTCACATTCAAAGAACTTTGAATAATCTTCTAACAACTTTGCCACAATCTTATTGCATACTTCTTGCTGTTTCATGCCCTCAAAGCCTGGAGACACACTATAAGAAAAGAAAATAATTAATAATCATCTTATTAAAAATGCAGGGCTGGATTTCCAATGCTAAAGTCGGTGGGCTCACAAATCTTTGGCACTTAAAAGCAACCGATACCTACTAGTAAAAGCACTAACTCCAATAATTCTGAGGTGTTTTGAAAGGCTGGTCATAGCATATATATATATGAAGAAGGAAGAACATCAACGTGACAGACCTTGCATTATAGTGGGTTTGAAGAAAGTACTTATTTTCGCTCAAGGTAGTCAAAAATAACTATTTCAGAAAGAGTAAATTCTCTAGCACAGTCCCTCTGTTCTCTCCTTGCAAGCCATAGCCCTCTCCCTCTGTCTATGTTGTCCCATATCCTTGCCCCCTCTTTCCCCCCCATGCTGTGTCTATGTACACAACCTTTTATGTAGCAACCTGGGGTGAAGCAAGACCCGATTCACAACTATGCATTTTTTTGTGCATTTTGCAGATTTGCACTACAGAACATGTTCCACAGGAAACCATGTTAGATGAATCAGGCCTAAAAGGGGAATATAGAGACACTTGAGTGACAGCTCCGAGTCTGCTCTTGACACCACATCCAAGATGGCAGCCCCATCAGCATTCTTGGGCATTTGAATATCTACATGGAAGGCTTTTACAGTTATTCCATTTTAAAATGTACATATACCTAATGGTAACATTGTTATTAATTAGAATGGTCTGGTGACAGGGTCTCTATAAAAAGGAATACCGGTCATTACTATAATGTTTCTAAAATGAATAGGAGGTTCAAATATAAGTATTTACATATTTCAGGGTAGAAACCCTGGGTAGTCAATGACCACAAATATTTTGTAGTGAACAGCAAAATCTTTAAAAATAAAATAAAACTTCAATACAAAAAAAATAAAAAATTACCACACCCAAGAAATAAAAAAAAGCTATTTATTACTCCTGAAAAGCACAGTAGAGCCTTCTTAGATTATTTTCTTTTTTAGGGCAGTGAGCAATATTTTAGAGTCATTTATTCTAAACTACATGCAGCCATTTCAAACTTTTTGGCCATCCATCGTGTAAAGTTTGGAAACCATTGCTATGGAGTAGATTTGGGACCCAACAAGCAAGAATAACCATTAAAAAAAAGGCTGATAGCAGGTCAAATTCAGGTGTTTACACTTCTTGCACAGAGTTCAGCTTTAAATAAAAAAACTCTAGGATTTTTTTTATTTATTTTTTCTGTGGGGGAACAATGTTAATATGTAGGCGTTACTTCCTACATTGCTGCCTGTTATTTATAACTTACGCTTTCACTAAAGTGCAAATACTTCTGGAAAAATTGTGGTGTAAAACTGCGCTAATAAAATAAGACCGTAAATACGTATAAGTGAACACTGCTGTGATGCAAAATGTTAAGCTGCAATTCGCTACGTAATATAAACAGTGAACAAAATTGAAAAAAAAAAGAATTGCGCTATAATAGCGCGATACTTTCTTTTTCACTATACTTCTGGCAGCATACTTGTGGCTTTCTTGCACTATTTACAAAATACAAAGCATTCTGAGAATAGACAGGGAGAAAAGCAGGGAGTGTGGCTCTTTCTTAAGAAAGCCTCAAGTTTGCAGTCCAAAGGTATCAGATATCTGATCAATTCACTGTACATAACGGGCAGTGATCCAGGAGATTCTAAACACAAGCTGAGATTTAACTACTTGCAACCCTGCAGATTATTTTTTTTATAATAAAAATTTTTCCTTAAAGTGGATGTAAACTACATTTTGATGTCACAATGTAGAGTATACGATTTCCTATCATCTGTGCCCAGTCTTACCACACAGAGTTAATCCAGCGCTGAGTAATCCTCTTTTAATGTTCAGTGAAAATTAACAGAATTCCAGATAAAAACTTTGAGTGACAGGTTATTTACATATCTAGCTTGGACATGTTTATCATAACATGAGGTGATCCAAAGTTCATTGTATATTACCAGGATGTGTTATGTGGGGGAGGGGTGGGTTTCTCACTTTTTATACTGTGAATCACCTCATGTTATGATAAACATAACATATGATAAACATGTCCAAGCTAGATATGTAAAAAACCTGTCACTCAAAGCAAGAAGACAGAAACTGACTTTTTATTTAGGCAGGTTTTTATCTGGAAGGCTGTTCATTTTCACTGAACATTAAAAGAGGATTTCTCAGATCTGGATTTACTATGTTTGGCAAGACTGGGCACAGATGATAGGAAATCTTATACTCTACATTGTGACCTAAAAAAAAAAAAAAAACAACAACAACAAATTTTTTTGGGGTTTACATCCACTTTAGTTCTCCTTTAAAATGTAGGCATACCCCTAAAATGTAACCTAATCCCTAAATCAAACCTCTGTCCTGAAGGTATGTCAAGGCAAAATAAAAAATAAACATATAGTACATCTCTGCAATACATACATGCATTCCCATGTTTTATCCCTACAAGTACAGAAAAGTCCCTTGTGATGTGCCAGAAATGCACTCACTTCCTCAAAGTCTTGTTGTGGGTTAACAATACACCACATTTTTTGTGGACTGAGGGGTATCAGCCTGGCTCAGTGACCTTTGCTAACTACTTAAACTCCTACTCTTAAGGCCTGTACACACACGCACACTACGAAAATTGGTTGGAAAAAATTCGTACAACAAGCTGTCTACCGATTTTCCCGTCATTAGTACGGTGCCTTTGACAGCAGATTTTGCCTTTTCCTCAGACAAAAGCTGGATGTGCAGACTATAAAAATTTTGTCGGATGTTAACTCAACATCCAATTTTGATTTCACTAGTATGGTTTTCTTACGAAAAAAAAAAAAAGATTATGCATGCTCAGAAACGAAAGAATACAAACAAAACTATTAAACACTAAATTACGTCACTTCTGATGTTGTATTCTGTCCTATGAACATTTTTGCATGGCGAGTAATATCTTCACTTTCGACTAGCATGCCACATCTGATCGTATGTGTGTGTACAAGGCTTTAAGCCGGCCATAGACTGAGCAAATTTATTTTGCTCGATTCCCCCCATCAACACAGTGTTGACAGGAGAATCCCATCTGCAGAGCCATTGTGATCTCACAGTGGGGAGGGGGGAGCTATCCCTGCCAGGGGAACACAGCAATTGTTTCTAGCGGCTATAATATAAAATCCAGCAGGCTCGATTGATCAACTTGGGTACAATTAGCCTGTCCATACATGGTTTGAATCTAGGCTGGTTTGAATCTGCTGAACAGTCTTTGGCTGGCTTTAGAAAAAGTTTTTTGCACTTACCAGATACAAAATGCTTTCAGTGTTATATTAAACAGACCAAAAAGGGAGCAAATAAGAAAAGTTCCCTATCAAGGTTGCAGCATGCTGCAGAGTGCTTATCTTTTCTCTCTGTGGGAACCTTTTTTGCTCTCTGCCGAATAGAGCCAGTGGGGTGCATGAGCATTGCAAATTGCAGACCTTTTGATCTGACTTAGTAGAGTGCATGGTGAATCTCTGCAATAAGACCAATTCTTCCCCACTGCAAGTCACATTTCTTCCTGGAACATAGTTAGCAGGCCTAAACTAAGGGTTTGATTTGGCTTTAAACTTAAACTAGGAGTAGGCAACCTCAGCACTCCAGCTATAATGAAACCAGGGGTTTATGTACAGGGTTACAGGGGTAGGAATTGCAACCTGGCCCCATGCTCCATGTGGCCCCCTGCACACCTAGATAGGAGGGGGGCATATAGAGGAACCAATCCCCTTCCTGCAGGAGATGGAGGATTGGTTCCTTTACATGCCCCCTGCTGTTGCTCCTATCCACCTCCTGCTGTGTTTGGGCTTCTACATACTCGCCTTGTCCCCCTTATCCCCGCCCGATTCCCCCCCTCTCCTGCTGGCTGCTGCCAGGAATCTATCAGGATGAAGAGGGGGAATGGGGCCAGTAAATGCGACATTTACTGGCCCCTTCGTTGTATTAATGAATAGAGTCAGCGATCTGTACCGACTCACTGACACTGTTTTTTAATAACTGAGGCATAGCAAGCCGTGTTTACTCTGCTTCAGTTTATGAACGGGAAACGTTTCCTATCCATTCATTCTGTGCTGCCGAGGCTGCACAGATAGAAATTAAGGGCAATGTCCTTAAATCACATTCCTCTGTATCAAAATTTGAAACATTAACATTTCACGAAAAAATAAAATGAATGGCAATTTTAACAGGGCCCTGCCGTTCCGCCACCATGGCGCCCTGCCGTTCCGCCACCATGGCGCCCCCCCCCCCCCCTTTTATGGTTTCTTGCATTAGGGTGAAACTACAAAACTCATCATGCCCCTGCCTATGGGGGGGGGGGGGTGTGCCTGTGGCTTTCAGTCTAGCAATGTCGAATGTGATGTGTATTTCCACAACAACTGGACCCCCAACATAAACCATTATGATTAACCTAACTGCAAACCCTTGTTAAAATGATAAACTATTATTATAATACCCATATTGCAGAGAAATTATTCCATGCCAATATCATGACAGTCAGAATTTCCAGTGAGAACTTCAACTTTTGGTGTCAGTATCTATTGATCCATGAATATCACCGGATGTTTGCGTCACAGTAATAGCAGACTTGTAACATCCTTAGAAATATTGCTACTGGGTGTATGGATAGGTTCCCTCTATAAAGGGTGTAATGAATCATGAGCACTGACAGAACAGTAAATAACCTAATCATTAGTGTATAGCAAACTTGATTATGTGACACTGATAACAAGTGAGTTTCTGTTTAGCCATATCAATCACGTGAACACATCCGTACGAAAAAAAGGGCTGCCACGTACACCAGTAGGACATGACATATATAACTAGCTACACATACTTGATTTATGAAAAATTAAAAGCTTGAAAAGAGCCATTACTAGAGAACATACACACAGGACTGAAAAAAACAAGACATGGGAAAAATTCATAAATCAATACTAAAGTCCACAGAACAAAGATAAAATTGTGAAATACAGGCCAGTCATAGTTTAATTGTATTTGCCATGCTAGTAGGTATAGTGAGTAAAACCAAAGTACAATAATCTGTATACTTATTTACATAATGGTTTCCTTTATAAAGTACACTGCACTCAAATATGATTTGGTACACACTGCTGTGAATTCTTTTGCGAATCGCGGCAAAAACGCAGCCGTAAAACCGCGGTAAAATGGTAATTTTACCGCGATTTTGAATTCGCAACAGTGTGAACCTAGCCTTAAAGTAAACCTAAAAGAATCCTGTATGACTGTTCTGCCCCAATTTAATGTCATTTTAATGATTTGTATTGAACTGCAGGAGGTCATTATCCACTTAGGCTCTCGCACCTGTTGCACTCTGAATGGACCAGAACAATTTTCAAATTTCTGCCATGAGCCTGTTTATTCTGCAATAATTTTGTTATTACTTAACCACATAAAGTGATACTAAAGGTTCAAATATTTTTATTTTTTTAGCAAACATATCATACTTGCCTCCGCTGTGCAGTTCGTTTTGCACAGCAAGGCCCCGAACGCCGTCTTCTAGGGTCCCTCGGTGGCTCTTGCGGCTCCTCCCGCATAAGATAACCCCCTAGGAGAAGTGGGGGGGCTACCTTGCGGGCGCGCTCCCATGTCCAGCATTTAGCGTCCATAGCCACCGAATGCAGGACTCGTCATAGGATGCATTAAGGTGAAAAAAACAGGAGGGTTTACAACACCTTTAAGGACTCTTTCTGAGATTTGGTGTTAACAAGTTAAAAACTTTTTTTTTTGCTAGAAAATTACTTAGAAAAAAATATATAAAATAAATATATAAAATAATGTTTGGGGGTTCTAACACCCTAGATAATAAAATGACGACCGTTATATGGTGCAAATACGGTGTGACCGAATACTTTCGGTCACACCGTATTTGCACAGCATTCTTACAAGCTCGACGTCGCTTCCGCCCTGCAATGGTATGGAGACGGGTGGGGGCCATCTTCCCCTAACCCGTCTCCATACCAAGCCAAGAGATGACCCGATCGCCTCCTCCGCTACAGACCGCTCTGGTAAGCGACGGAGGGCACCTGAGCATGGTGGGGGGGCCCTCTCCCGCCCCCGATAAAATTGATCTTGTGGTGAATCTGCCGCAGAGACTCGGGGTGCACCAAAAGGAAGTTTTGGTGCCAAAACCAAAAAACCCCACTAGGCCTAAAACCAAAACCAATACCGAAACCAATACCGAAAAGAACAAAAAAATTTTTTTTTTTATATATACACAATTGTATTATATTCAACTTTTTAATTAATATCATCAGTTTCAATTAATATGAATTTATTGTTGCCCATTATTGACACCTTTAGTGCAAGAAAAGTCAAGAAAAATGCAATCTGTAGTCTCTGACCATCTCTTGTATCAGGTCCTCAGTCTCTGACCATCTCCTGTATCATGTCTGCAATCTCTTGCTTAACTTAAAAACACACTGCTAATAGTATTAGCAACATTTTAATTTGGTGCACCTCTAGCAGACATGACACAGGAGATCAATGCAGCCTCTCCAGTGCCTGTCATATGCAGCTTGCCAGTGCCCCAGCAGCAGCCTGCCAGTGCCCCAGCAGCTTTACCAGTGCTTATCAGATGCAGCCCTGTGTCCGCATCAGCAGTGATCTCTGTCTATAACAAGAGCTAGATTTTAATTGCCTGGGCCACAGTAACAGTGTCCCGTGTCCTGTAATCACGTCATGCTGAGTCAATGTCCCACCATTAGATCAGTGTGCCATCTATCACAGGAAGCAAGACGCTGTTACTGCGGCCCGGCAATTCAGCTCCATGAAACACTGAGATTGCAGCAAGGGAGTGGAGGACTGGGTGCTCCAGAATGACACTCCTGCAATGGGCGGCACCCGGGGTGGACCACGCCCCCTTTCGGTATCAGCTGTTTTTTTCCATTCGTCTTATAATTTTCGGCAGCCGAAATTTCGCTGCACTTCTAGCAGAGACCACTTTTATCTGAAAGCGGAACACCCACTAAAGAAGATACCGGGGTTATGGCAGCTAGATACTGTGGGACAACTGTGGAACCTAAGGGGTCAATTCTCCATACTGTGTCAAAAGGCCGTTTGATCTTGTATGCACAGATCCTCCTCTTCTTCCACTGTCCCCTAAAAATTTCCTGATAGGAGAGCCTTTGGAGTCAAGCTGCACATGCTCAGTTTGGTGTGTATTGATAGAAAGTTGTTTTCGTCTTGGCAGAGTGCATGTGATCAGCACAGGGCCAATCAGCACTGTCCAGAGTCAGGGGTCTTGCAGTCTCATAGGGCAGTCAGAAAACTCCTCCTACAAGATTTATCCAGTGCTTGGCTGAACACTGATAGAAGACACAAGACTGCTATATACTGCTGATGAGAAAACGTATTTAGCAGTTTATATTCACAAAAATAATTGCATTTCCATGTTCTGTGTACTGTGGGAGACTAGATATAGTAAATGCAGGGGTATAGTAACACTTTTTATTATTTTTTTAAAGGACAAACAAGTCTTTTTCGTGAAGATTGTCCAGCAACAAAGTTTTTTCTCACAATCATTAGACAATTAAAACTGCACTTCTTTTGAGCAGTGTTTAAAAATATACTGTTACTGCACATAAAAAGTGCGCATTTTCAAACCTGCCTGTTATGTTTAGTTAAATATACAGTATATAAAAACAGATCAAAAAGTTTGTGAAAAAGGCAGATAAAAAGAAAAAAAAAGAAAAACATACTGGAAACAGTTTGGTCCGAACACAGTAGCCAGGTTGTAGATATTCATTTTATTTTCGGCATGTCGCTCCACTACTTGAGTCAGAAAGTGGCAGAGGTACTTCAGCAGGCTATAATGAGTATCTGGCAATTCATGGATCAGCTCCTTTAGTCGATTTTCTCTTTGTGCATCACTTCCCGTCTCTGGAGAAAACAAATACACCATTGTTACACTGAAAAATGTGCCTGCCAGTATCTTGAATATACACTCTTGACTAGAATAATCCCAATGAAGAGGGTGCAAGAGTCATCTTTCATTTACAATTATGCATCTAAGTCACAAACATAAAAAGATAATCGCTTTAAACTCAAAATGCAGACTTGAACCCAACTTTGCATTTTACATTTGTTTAATCAAAAATGTTTAAATAAGATGCCAATGTCCAAAAACCAATTTGCCTCTAAGCAGTGTCCTTCTGCAGGTATGTATTACTCTAGGGTGACCAAGGAAAAAGAAAAAGATGGAGGGCGCACCGACCTAGTGTGATACTGCTAAATGAATGTTTATTAAAATATTAAAAACAATCATTATACTCACAATGTGGAGTTAAAATCAGGCTTAAAAAGACAGTACAGCAGAAATCCAACAGCAACAGCAGAGCTTGATAATCACTTGAATCTAGAATCGATGTTTAGAGCTGACGCGTTTCAGGGGCGTACCCCTTTCCTCAGAGCTTGGTGGTCTGCAGTGCTCCCTCGCCATGAGGCTGTGGGAATATATATGCACCCATGCACAACTGAATGAGCATGTGCCGGAAGGTCAAGGTCACGGACCACTCCTCCCACTGGAACGCTGGCGTGCGTTCCAGCTGACGTCCATCGAGCAGACTGGGCAAACAGTATGTGGCGCTCTCCTAAAGTGAGGTAGGCACAGTACAGTAACGCATTCTCGGGATTAACACACACACAAAGAACAGGAGGACACTTCCCATCAAATACCCCGCTCCCACCACGCCAGTATGGATACAAAAATGTGGCCACTGTACATGTCTTGAATATATGACATGCAGTGCCTCCCTGTATATGGGGATGTCTGCCCTATACTGATTTTGGAGACATATCTGTTCCCACTACTGGTGTTACTATTATTATTATTACTAGTAGTACTATTACTATTATTATTTTTACAGTCTCCATTGGGTGCAACACAAAGGATGTGATTATCATCATGGGAGCTTCAGGCTATTTGAAGGGAAGTGGGCACATGCATGCATATATATATATATATATATGCGCAAGTGGGAATTGTATGCACTCACGGACCCTGTGTGTGAATGGGGGGGGGGTCCCGGATTAACCCCTCCTTTTTTGTGGGAGGAGTGGTCCGTGACCTTGACCTTCCGGCACATGCTCATTCAGTTGTGCATGGGTGCATATATATTCCCACAGCCTCATGGCGAGGGAGCACTGCAGACCACCAAGCTCTGAGGAAAGGAGTACGCCCCTGAAACGCGTCAGCTCTAAACATCGATTCTAGATTCAAGTGATTATCAAGCTCTGCTGTTGCTGTTGGATTTCTGCTGTACTGTCTTTTTAAGCCTGATTTTAACTCCACATTGTGAGTATAATGATTGATTTTAATAAAAATTAATTTAGCAGTATCACACTAGGTCGGTGCGCCCTCCATCTTTTTCTTTTTCCTTAGTTTTATGAATTCCCACGATTCTGAGGAGGGCTGCAAGACTCTGGAAGCTATTGTCTAAACGAACTCAACTCATAGTACCTTTCAAAAAAATACTGGAGCGCAGGAGATTTTTGTTTTTCGTTTACTCTAGGGTGACCAGACATCCCCAGTTTCAGGGGACAGTCCCTGGATTGAGGACACTGTCCCCGGACCAAGACTGTCCCCGGTTTTGTCCTTAGATTGATTTTGAACAGGGGCTGGGGCAATTTCAAAGACATTCAGTGCAGAATAAAAAAAATCTGAATTACACACCTCTGCATTGCCGCTCCTACTAGCTTAGGGGGTGGTGTGGTGGTGGGGTATTTTTTTTCTATTATCTGGGCCCCTTTCTGATGATCATGTGCTGGTCGGAGCGGAGGGAATATTTATTCAGTTTCGGGTGCATGCCCATTCTGCTCCACTTCTGTTCTTCTGCTGTAGATCTTCCTCCGCACCCCATCCAGTAGTAGCCGGGGCCCAGGGAGTAAGACTTGGCGGGCGGTGGCGACGGGCAGAGAGTCGCGGATTGCCGCCATTACTAGTAAAAAAATAAATATGTCCCTGGATTTCGTTTTAAAAATCTGGTCACCTTATATTACTCATACTTCTGCTAGTCATAGACATAAGATAGCGGTCTGAAGAAATTAGAGATTGAAGGCTAATAATTTGTTCTTTGCCAGAAAAAAAAATAAAAAACCTGACTGCCAAGCTAGGATTGTTCACCTTTGGTTGCATGAACAACCTAATCATATGGTTTTTTTCACCATATGAGGATAAAACAGTTGCACACCTCCAAACTTTCTTAGACAAGACAGAGGAACACAAAAGTATGTACTGTATTTGCTGGCGTATAAGACTACCTTTTACACTTAAAAAAACTGGCCAAAAAGCAGGGGGTCGTCTTATACGCCGGGTCAGCTGCCTGCTGGATGTGCGGTAATACTGTATGTAGCTTTGGCTACACACAGTATATACTGCTTAGCCAATCCCAGTGAGCGATGTATTCAAATGAATACAGAGCCTGCTCAGATTGGGGTACCAACCTCTGCCAATACGAGTGCCTACACACAGTAGCCTGCTCGGATTGGCTTTGAGAGTCAGAGAGGCATGGGCTGATGATGTTACAGCCTCTGCCAATCCAAGCAGGCTTTGTATGCATTAATAGAATACATCGCTTGCTGTGATTTGCTCCAGCAAGAAAGAAGAAGAATAAGGCTCCAGAAGAAAGAAATATGAAGCATCGGAATGGGGGTCATCTTATATGGCGAGTACAGGCAAAAAATCTAAAAAAAAAAAAAAAAAGTAAAATTGGGGGGGGGGGGGGGGGGGGGGGGTCGTCTTATACGCCGGCAAATACGGTAGGTAAAAACCTCCCACTAAACCTCCCAATTCCGTGGACTGCACCAGATTTTAATCAGTCTTAGCGGAGGGGGGTTAATTCCTCCACCCACCTTATTTGTGTGGATGGCGACATTTTTATTTATATACCGTATAACACGCACCCTAACTTTAAGAGAGAAGTTTCAGGAAAACAAGTTTCCACAACCCCTGTGTATAACACGCAGGCACAATTTACCCTCTATTTTCAGGGTAAAAAAGTGAGTGTTATACCCCAATAAATACAGTATTTGTTTATTTATGTTGCATTCAGCCCGCTAGCTGAACAAATTAAAACTAAAAGTATAAGGCCAGCTTAACTGAGCCCTGTTCTGTAGTTCAATGCGCTTTAAATGCCAAATCAGATGCAAGCCATTGGTCTCACCGCTGATTACAGAAGTATTAGGATTTTTTTTTTTTTTTTTTTACTATGGGCACAAATATATTTAAATAGTTTATGAATATAAAAAGAAAACAAAAAAAAAAAACAGGTTCACAGGGTGAGCTGGGAAAAACTGTTCATTAAACCATCAATGAAATAAATAAATCTAAAGCCAATACTCTTTCATTTTGGATAAAGTGTTAAAGCATTTGTTACCCCAACACTTCATATTTTTGATATGTACCTGCTGTACCATGCACCTGTATGAGCAAGTATCATGTTCTCTTTGTATTGCTTTGTGGGAAATCCCTGGTGTTCCTTCTAGTTTCCTAGCATTCCGATTTAAAAACTGACCACACTAAACAGGAGAGCAGATCATGGTCAGTTCTCTAGCTAAGCTGGGAAATCAGTGTACTCCCCTCCAATGATCAGACTTGTCCTGACACAATCTCTCTGCACAGCCATTTACTGGGAAGGTTAGTGTGCAGCCGCTTCTCCCCCCAGCTCTTATGCAGCCAAGAACAGAGGAAAGGTGATCAATAAACAAAAAAACAAAAAAAAAGTGTGTTTAAAATAGAAATGAAAGGCAAAAACATTTTTGTATAGAAATATAAACTGAATGAGTTGTTTTACAAGGTAATATTTTACAATCACTTTAAAACCACTGTTAATTTTGTCATATTTCTCTCATTAGGGAGACCCCCCCTTTAACTTTTTAAGGACCGCCTCCTGCACATATAGGTCGGCAGAATGGCACGGCTGGGCACATCCACGTATATTTACGTTGGTTCCAGTGCCCAGCCGTGGGTCACGGGCGCGCGCCCGCAGCGCGCTCCCGTGACCTGGTCCGAAGCTCCATGACCGGGACCGCGGGACTCGCGGACCCGATCGCCGCTGGAGTGCGGCGATCAGTCTCTGGAGCTGAAGAACGGGGAGAGCCGTGTGTAAACACGGCTTCCCCGTACTTCACTGTGGCTGCAGCATCGATCGCGTCATCCCTGTTATAGGGGGACGCGATCGATGACGTAACACCTACAGCCACACCCCCCTACAATTGTAAACACACACGTGGAACACATAACCCCTACAGCGCCCACTTGTGGTTAACTCCCAAACTGCAACTGTCATTTTCACAGTAAATAATGCAATTCAAATGCATTTTTTGCTGTGAAAATGACAATTGTCCCAAAAATGTGTCAAAATTGTCTGAAGTGTCTGCCATAATGTCGCAGTCACGAAAAAGAAAACCGCTGATCGCCGCCATTAGTAGTAAAAAAAAAATAATTAATAAAAATGCAATAAAACTATACCTTATTTTGTAAACGCTATAAATTTTGCGAACACCAACGTTTTTTGCGTTTTTTTTTTTTTACCAAAAATGGGTAGAAGAATACGTACCGGCCTAAACTGAGGGAAAAAAAAAAAAACATTTTATATATATTATGGGGGGATATTTATTATAGCAAAAAGTAAAAAATATTGATTTTTTTTCAAAATTGTCGCTCTATTTTTGTTTATAGCGCAAAAAATAAAAACCGCAGAGGTAATCAAATACCACCAAAAGAAAGCTCTATTTGTGGGGAAAAAAGGATGCCAATTTTGTTTGGGAGCCACGTTGCACGACCGCGCAATTGTCAGTTAAAACAACGCAGTGCCGAATCGCAAAAAGGGGCAAGGTCCTTTACCTGCATTTTGGTCCGGGTCTTAAGTGGTTAATCTCCATCCTGTAGACACAATAGGAAGGAAGAGGATCTCTTTCCGAAGTGAGGGAAATCCCCTCTTAGACAGTTAAGGGCCCTTTCACACGTCCGTTCAGTTCGTCCGTTTTTTGGACGTCCGTTAACGGACCTCAATGCTTCCCTATGGGTTAGCGTCCGTTAGCGGATGAGCATCCGCTAACGTCCGTTAACATCCGTCTGCGGTAAGCTCCGTTTTTTTGGACGGAAGAAAACCCTATTTTTCTTCCGTCAAAAAAACGTAACGGACAAAAAACGGACGTTAGCGGATGATCCGTTTACCATCCGATCCGCTAACGTCAGTTTTTCATCAAAATATGTAAAAAAAAGTTCTAAAAAAAAAAAAAAAACGGATGAAAAAACGGATGAAAAAAACTGATGAAAAACGGACGGAAAACGGAACGGAAACGGATGTAAACGGACGAAAAACTGATGAAAAAATGGATCAACTGAAGGGGGAAAAAACTGATCTAAAAAACTGAACGGACGTGTGAAAGAGCCCTATCATGGAAACAAGTGACACAAATGAAAGATTTCCTAACTATTCCCATTCTAGTGGCAACTCAAAATTTTGGATTTACCCTCACTTTTATTCCTGATGGTGTTAAAAAGGAACAATAAAAGTAATTTTTTTTTTTTTTGGTAAAATAAACATTTTATACTTACCTCCACTGTGCAGATCGTTTTGCACAGGGTGTCCCCGAACACGGTCTTCTGGGGTCCCTCGGCGGCCGTCTCAGCTCCTCCTTGCAAGAGCTTTCTACCTTCATGCGAGCTCCCTCGCATGGTGGAAAGCTCTTGCGAACGCGGTTCCGTGATACAGCGCCCACCATAGCCGCCAACTGTATTACTCGGCCCCGCCCCCTTTTTTGGTACGATTTTCTGATCGTGTGTATGTGCCATTAGTAAGAAACTTAATCCTCAGATATACGATGAAAAAACAAGACAAATTTTTTTTTTTTAAATTCTGCTTTTGACGTGATCGTACAATAATCTGATTGTTAGTACAGAGCCGTTGCCTGAAATTATCCGAAGGGACAAATGCAAACATTTTCCTCGTACAATACCAGATCGTACAACTTTCATTTAGGTGTCCTTTTATGAAGCAGTAAAATCTATTCACTGCTTCGTTCTCCGACATTCACAGAGGAGATTTTTCTCCTCTGTGTACCCGTTTATGAAGCGGAGAAGATGGCTTCACCCTTGGAGGAGTGAAGTGATTGATCTACCAACGCTTCTAACAGTGGAGAACGGCCCCTGATACTGGAATCTCGTGAGACTTTACAGTACCAGAAATTCACAGAAATACGGAGATGTCAGTTTATTGAGCAGTGATAAATTATCACCGCTCAGTACACGGACAGACGGCGTGGGTAATGTAATTAAAATAACGTCCCTATATATAACACACACATAAACACACATATGTATACACATAAAAATTACAGGGGGACATGGTTACAGTGTTGGGGGGTCAGAACGAGGTAGAAGGAAGTTAAAAATCTTCCTCCTTCCTCCTCAGAACCCCCGGGATTCACTCTTCACTCCCCACTTCAACACCTCTGAGATGGTGAATCGGGGAGTGTGAATTCTGACACAGATCGCCAGTGAATCTCTCAGATCGCAGCCTCATAAACTGGCCGTTTCTCTGTCAGTCTACGAGGATCCTTTGTGTGTGGAGATAATCGGCGGGAGAACAAGTTCAAACACTTCTCCCCCCCCATTATCTCTGTTTCATAAACAGTTTATGGGCTGTGATCAGTGGTGATCCTTGGGATCACCGCTGTTCACCGCTTCATAAAAAACAGACACCTTAATCAGTACAGTTTTCAATTGGAAATACATTACATCACTTCCAAACATTTTTCTGACATACGAGAATTTTTGTACTTTAGTAACCTATGCAAATTCGATATGGAGACTAGCAGGAAAAAAAGGGGGAAGACAATCATTTGGCCGATAACCTCATTTTGTGTACTAGGCTTTAGTGTGAAGATGTCACTCGAGTAAGTTCTTTGGCTCTGTCTTGACTCTGCATTGTAAACAGTTTGATATCATGCAATGGCTGTACAGGCTCTGAACTTGTAAAATAAAACATTTACAATTTTTTTTTTTAAAAGCAGCTAAACGAATAATTTAAAACCAGTGACGTGGCCTTTAAATGTGGAGGATAAACTGGTAAACAAAGTAGTGGATATCAGAGTGTGTAATAAAAAATTACCCTTTTGTATTGTGTACAGTACCATAATAAGAATACAATATATTGCATATTCTAATTTTGCAACTTTAATAACGCGGTGAGTCTGAAGGTGAAAAAATAAATAATAAAAATCTATAAAAAGTGGGTTTAAACGAATGAATCGAAATGGTCAACATGACCGTTAAACAAGCTTTTAGAACTAGATTGAATTGTGAAATGCCTAAATAAATAAGACAAACTAACCATAAAATGTAGGAGGCCTCTTGTAAGCAAATAATCTCTTGAAAGACAGTGGAAAAAAGTACAGTATTTTGTCGCCCTCTACTGGAGGTTTCTTAAAAACACACTACTTCTTACCATCAAAAGATGCATTAGATCTTGGGAAAAATAGCTAGAATGACCTTATGTTTTAATATGATATTCCTGTTTTCACCAGAACAAGAGATATTTCAGCACCTTATGTGTAAATCACAGAACTTCTTACTATCCTCATCCACTTCATACATCTTCCATAATATCTCTATGCTACATCTATAATTTTTTGAACTACTGGGCCAAGCCAGATGGCAGAATTTTTTAGATTACTGTTTGTGAAAGTGAACTTTGCTTTTAAAACTATATTCCATAGTAATTAGAATAAGGAGCTCAAAAAGTCTTTAGATCTTTTCTTCAGAGGAAAATGCATTGGGTTGCTTCCTCCCTTGATCAGCGTGTTATCCAGTCATCTTCTCTGTTCCTTACGCTATTCTATTTGGCTCAAAAGACTACAAAATCTTCAACACAAAATCTCTACAACTGATAAGGCAAAAAATTAAATATTATTTCAGTAAAGCAAACCTAGAGCCTAACTACAACAGCTACATACACTATATTACCAAAAGTATTTGGACGCCTGCCTTTACACACATATGAACTTTAATGGCATCCCAGTCTTAGTCCGTAGGGTTCAATATTGAGTTGGCCCACCCTTTGCAGCTATAACAGCTTTAACTCTTCTAGGAAGGCTGTCCACAAGGTTTAGGAGTGTGTCTATGGGAATGTTTGACCATTCTTCCAGAAGCGCATTTGAGAAGTCAGGCACGGATGTTGGACAACAAGGCCTGGTTTGTAGTCTCTGCACTAATTCATCCCAAAAAGTGTTCTATTAGGTTGAGGTCAGGACTCTGAAGGCCAGTAAAGTTCCTCCACCCCAAACTCGCTCATCCATGTCTTAATGGACCTTGCTTTGTGCACTGGTCAAAATCATTTGGTGGAGGGGGATTATGGCGTGGGGTTGTTTTTCAGCGGTTGGGCTTGGTCCCTTAATTCCAGTGAAGGCAACTCTTCAGGGGTCAGCATACCAAGACATTTTGGACAATTTCATGCTCCCAACTTTGTGCGAACAGTTGGAGGGTGGCCCCCCATACTTGTCCAACATAACTGCGCACCAGACATGGATAAGCTAGTTTGGGGTGGAAGAACTTGATTGGCTTGCACAGATTTGCCTGCAACTTAATAAAACACCTTTGGGATGAATTCGAGCAAAGACTGTGAGCCAGGCCTTCTAAAGCCTAAGATGTGATTTAGAAGAGACTTATACCAGGTAGACAGCCATGCAGGGAAAGGAATCCAGCAAGACACCACATCTACATGTGTAAGAATGCTGTCTGATATGGCAAAAAAGTCTTATGCCGCGTACACACGATCATTTTTTGTGATGAAAAAAAACGAAGTTTTCTGTGAAGTAAAAAACAACATTTTTGAAACGTCACTTTTCAAAGACGATGTTGCATACACA
Organism: Rana kukunoris; assembly: GCA_029574335.1. NCBI lineage: Eukaryota > Metazoa > Chordata > Amphibia > Anura > Ranidae > Rana > Rana kukunoris. The sequence continues at coordinate 503,097,723 of CM056049.1, read as the reverse complement.
CCATCGTTTTTTTCACAAAAAGCGAGGTTACGTTCACCACTCTTTTCCATTGAAGCTCGCTTCATAACTAGCTTCTGGGCATGCGCGGGTTGAAAAACATCGTTTTAAACGACGTTTTTGCTACACACGGTGACTTTTTGTGAAACAAAAACTATGTTTTGAAAAACGACACAAAAAATTCAAGCATGTTGGAATTTTTTTTTGGTCGTATTTTTAAGACAAAAAACAACGTTTTGCCCACACATGATCAATTTAAATGACGTTTTAAAAAACAACGTTTTTTTTTCATCGCAAAAAACGACCGTGTGTACGCGGCATTAGAACAGTTCCTAACACAGATTGTAACAAACTCCTTTACTTTCTCTACAGTCACTTCTTGCAGGTTCTAAACCCACTGAGCTCCCAGTCTCTCACTAGACTAGCCGATTCAATAGCACCGAATCCCTTGAGCTCTTCCAATCTTCACTTAAGTATCTTCCTCAAGCACCAAGCCAGCTTCTCTGTTGGGTCCCTAGCTTGACACCTGCTGAAGTTTCCCCAATTCAGCAACGCCCCTGTTGGTGAGAATACTGCTCCGGTATTTGCTTCAGCTACGCACTGTGGTCCATGGTAATAAGGTGGCTGGTCCCTTAGTGGCGACAGCTTCCCCTCTACCTCCGACTACAACAGATTCTACGGCCAGCAGAACGGTCACTTCTGGTTGGACTGCAAGCCACAATCCTAACGCCACGTTGCTTCTGGATAGACCCCTCAGACAGCCTAGCAGCCAGATGTGCCTGGGATAGGCCCAAACTCCGGCCTAGCAGCCCGGGCATTACAACACACATCCACCCAGACAGCTGTCCCACCTGGCACAGAATGATGATCACCTGACTCCACCCAAATATAATGGGTTCTCCCAGCAGGCCAAGGGATGCAAGAAAACTCCTGCCCATTGGCTGAGGTACCCCATACACGCCTAATCTGTCCTTGTCTTATCTAATGTCACAGGGTACCCGGCCACCTATCTATTGTCACAGGGTACCCGGCCACCTAGAGGCAGAAGAGAGAAGTGCAGCAATTCCAGACTTAGGGTAAACTCAAGTGATCCACAACAATGTAACTACACCTGGCAGGTAAATTTAGGAGCAACCCTGCCTAAACATCAGGGTGCTGCACATGTTATAGTTCACTCTTATTGAGTCACCCTGCATATTGTCATATTTTAACAAGGCTATTTACACAATTACCACAGTTACATAGTCAGACAAACTATTTGTCGCCAGCAGCTTTTTTCTGTTTAAATACCTACATGACAAGGGAGTCGTCGGGTCAATACAGGGAGTGCAGAATTATTAGGCAAGTTGTATTTTTGAGGATTAATTTTATTATTGAACAACAACCATGTTCTCAATGAACCCAAAAAACTCATTAATATCAAAGCTGAATATTTTTGGAAGTAGTTTTTAGTTTGTTTTTAGTTTTAGCTATTTTAGGGGGATATCTGTGTGTGCAGGTGACTATTACTGTGCATAATTATTAGGCAACTTAACAAAAAACAAATATATACCCATTTCAATTATTTATTTTTACCAGTGAAACCAATATAACATCTCAACATTCACAAATATACATTTCTGACATTCAAAAACAAAACAAAAACAAATAAGTGACCAATATAGCCACCTTTCTTTGCAAGGACACTCATGCAGCCTGCCATCCATGGATTCTGTCAGTTTTTTGATCTGTTCACCATCAACATTGCGTGCAGCAGCAACCGCAGCCTCCCAGACACTGTTCAGAGAGGTGTACTGTTTTCCCTCCTTGTAAATCTCACATTTGATGATGGACCACAGGTTCTCAATGGGGTTCAGATCAGGTGAACAAGGAGGCCATGTCATTAGTTTTTCTTCTTTTATACCCTTTCTTGCCAGCCAAGGATGCAGACTTCTTCCTGTACCACTGCTTGAAGAAGGTGTCTTCCAGAAACTGGCAGTAGGACTGGGAGTTGAGCTTGATTCCATCCTCAACCCGAAAAGGCCCCACAAGCTCATCTTTGATAATACCAGCCCAAACCAGTACTCCACCTCCACCTTGCTGGCGTCTGAGTCGGACTGGAGCTCTCTGCCCTTTACCAATCCAGCCACGGGCCCATCCATGTGGCCCATCAAGACTCACTCTCATTTCATCAGTCCATAAAACCTTCTAAAATTCAGTCTTGAGATATTTCTTGGCCCAGTCTTGACGTTTCAGCTTGTGTGTCTTGTTCAGTGGTGGTCGTCTTTCAGCCTTTCTTACCTTGGCCATGTCTCTGAGTTTTGCACACCTTGTGCTTTTGGGAACTCCAGTGATGTTGCAGCTCTGAAATATGGCCAAACTGGTGGCAAGTGGCATCTTGGCAGCTGCACGCTTGACTTTTCTCAGTTCATGGGCAGTTATTTTGCGCCTTGGTTTTTCCACGCGCTTCTTGCGACTCTGTTGACTATTTTGAATGAAATGCTTCATTGTTCGATGATCACGCTTCAGAAGCTTTGCAATTTTAAGAGTGCTGCATCCCTCTGCAAGATATCTCACTATTTTTGACTTTTCTGAGCCTGTCAAGTCCTTCTTTTGACCCATTTTGCCAAAGGAAAGGAAGTTGCCTAATAATTATGCACACCTGATATAGGGTGTTGATGTCATTAGACCACACCCCTTCTCATTACAGAGATGCACATCACCTAATAGGCTTAATTGGTAGTAGGCTTTCGAGCCTATACAGCTTGGAGTAAGACAACATGCATAAAGAGGATGATGTGGTCAAAATACTAATTTGCCTAATAATTCTGCACTCCCTGTATTGGAACAAGCAATCCAAAATATACTATAGCTCTTTTAAAACAAAGCAGGCTAGCCGACAATAGGACACAGCATCAGCCCCTTCCAGGGCCAATGCTAAAATAATCCTCTGGGTCAGGAGCATTTCCAGCTTTGTTTCAGGAAGGACTGGAAGCGCTGCAAGGATGCTGAGATTACCATTTGAAATGCTAACAATTGTACTGCAAATGCAATTGGAAGCACTGACAGGGATCCTGTGAACTGCATTGCAGGTACAGGCAATTTTTTTGTCTTCTGAGTGCCATTTGAAGCACTGGCAGGGATACAGGGAGTCCTGGTCAGGATTCTGAAAGTAGGAGTTCTAGAGGTCCTGTAACAATGCGGTTGTGAGTATTCTATTTAAGTATCGGGGGTATTTGCGGGAGTACAAGTACTCCCGCAAATTCTCGGTATCGGTCCCGATACTGGTATCGGTATCGGGACAATCCTACTGTAAATGAATCCAACGTAAAATGCTTAACTAATGCAGTCTTGAATATTTAGAGCTCATTTCCACTGGCGTTTTTACAGACACTTTTCTGAGCGTTTTTTGCAGCTTAAAAACGCCTGTCCATGGCCTCATGCCCACCATGACGTTTTTGAGCTGTAGATGGCCAAGCTGCAAAAAAAAAAAAAAACGCGGGACCAGAGCATTCTGAAGCTCCAGCAATAGAGCTGTAAAAACGCCAGACATTAAAAAACGCTCAAAAACAAGGTTTTTTTTTTTCTAAAATAAACATGGAGAGGCGTTTTTAAGCTGTAAAAACCGCTCAGAAAAGTGGCTGTAAAAACGCCAGTGGAAATGAAGCCTTAATGTTACAATCTGACAAAACAGAACCTGCTAGTCACAACAAATGCACAAGTTTATCAAATAACTTTTACTCCCATGTTGACAAACTGCAAATGGTGCAGAGGTCATAATAAGACAATACATTTTTTTTTTTTTTTTACAAACTCTGCACACAGAACACTCAAATACATGCCTCGTTCTGTGTGTTTCCTATGCAAAAGAAGGCAAATTAGGTTAATAGGGCTTTCTTAACCTGTGTTGTGCTCATGTATCGCAAAGCAGGGGGTTTACTTAATTGCCACTCACCCTAGCTTTCCATAAGCTGCTTGGCTGCATGTTAGTGTGCACTTCTCATTATTTTCTAAATGATATATGATATAAAAGCAAAGCAAACCAAAAAAAAAACACACACACAAACCTAGAAAGTATATACATATGTATGTTTAAAGAGGAATCCTTATCTGACTCGATGTAGCTGGACATTTTCAATTTTAGGACATTATTGCAAACTACCTGCTTGTCAATATTTTTGTTATTCTAACTATAGAGAATTGCATAATATTCACTAGCATAAGATATATTAAATTTACGTGAATATCTGAAAAGTTTTAAAACTACATTCTCTTTTAGCAGATTCACACACTAACATTTAAAAAATAGCATATTCCTTTAAAAAAAAAAAAAAAAAAAAAAAAAAAAGTAATTTTTGCTAAAGTGGACACAAAGAGCCAATCAATATTCAAAAAGATCAGTCAGCTGATCCAGTTGCCATCTACCACCTCTAAGGCCCCGTACACACGAGCAAATGAATCTGCTCAAATCGGTCGGACAGACCGATTTGATCAGATTTGTCTGCTGGCTGTTTTGCTGGCTGTTTTGGTTTGATCGCTGTACACACGATCAAACCAAAATCCCCGCTGGCAGACAGCGCGCCACCACGTCACCGCACCAGGACGCATGTGCGGGCAGATATGTCAGGCTTTAAAATCTGTCTGCTGGCCAAATCCATCGCCTCGCCCGTACACACGATCGAATCTGTCTGCTGAGACGGTCTGTCAGACTGTTTTCAGCAGATAGATTTGATTGTGTGTACGAGGCCTAACAGATAGCAATTTTAGTAATAAGGACACTGTAAATAAACATCCATCCCTTTGACACAAATTTCTGGGGGCATCATGCAGCACCTCAGTGCAACAGCACAAACTAAGTAGGTTTAGATTCACATCTATACATTGCAATAAAACGTCCTTTACCATAAACGCATGGACCACGTTGTGGTGCAAATCATTTTAATAAAGCACAAAAAAAAAAAAAAAAATTATTTTATGCACCACAATGCACCATCTGTGTGTTGTGGCGCAATAAAGAAAAAAAAAAAGGGGGGGGGGGGGGGGCAAGTGTGTAAAGGTCAATTGGGATGCATTGGTTGCTCATTTAAACGGAATGGACTGCCCTACTATAATGTTTGGTAAAGTGTATTAAAACATGCATTAATGAACTGCAAAGGTCTGAATGTCACCATCAGGTTGACAATTTGCTGTAGTGTGTGCTGAACTTGCTGTGCTCACCTTGGTATATCTGAATAAACTTGGGAAGCAAGGCTGCACTGATTACTCCATCTGGCATTTCACGTAGGAACAGCTTCAGCAGGCTGGCAGCAGAATAGACATCTCCATCTTCTAATAAAGTCAACGGCTCACCACTTTCATATTTCAGTCGCAACTGTTCAACTACTTTAACGTTTCCGTTAACCCTGAAAAGGCCTTCGTGGGTCACCCCTGCAGGTATAAAAAGACATTAAAGAAATGTTATTAAAGCACAGTATAAGGGTTTCCTTCATCTGTAGTTTTTAGAAGCAATGATGCCTTTAGCCAGTGGTCTACTACCTGGTAAGATGCTAGGGCCATATTTCATTTCCCTTAGAAAAAACTTGGACAGGAAACAGCAGGGGAAAAATGTTCTAGTATGCCAACGCAATGTCTAGCAAACAATTGCTATGGTTATTTTTTCTTATACAGAAAACAGTTTTCACACTTGCTGCGGATATCGGCCTGCTTCTTTGCAGCAACATCCCATCTACATGCATGTGCTCCAGCAATAGCCGCAGGTCATTATGGGGGAAGCCCACCCTGAGCAATCATTATGATGCTCTATACCAACGCAATCATGAAGTGGAACGAAATTTATTGTATATTTTAAATTTAACAAATAAAAAAACTGAAAAATTGGGCGTGCAAAATTTTTCAGCCCCTTTTACTTTCAGTGCAGCAAACTCAAGCTGTTTTGCAAGGAGGAATGGGCAAAAATTTCAGTCTCTCGATGTGCAAAACTGATAGACATACCCCAAGCGACTTACAGCTGTAATCGCAGCAAAAGGTGGCGCTACAAAGTATTAATTTAAGGGGGCTGAATAATTTTGCACGCCCAATTTTTCAGTTTTTTTATTTGTTCAATTTAAAATATACAATACATTTCATTCCACTTCATGATTGTGTCCCACTTGTTGTTGATTCTTCACAAAAAATTACAGTTTTATATCTTCATGTTTGAAGCCTGAAATGTGGCAAAAGGTCGCAAAGTTCAAGGTGGCTGAATACTTTCGCAAGGCACTGTGTGTGTGTGTGTGTGTGTGTGTGTGTGTGTGTGTGTGTGTGTGTGTAGCTGCTGGCTTTTAATAAACATACACTTACCTTCTCCACGGTTCCAGCGACGCGCCGGCGGGGGCTCCGCTCTTCTTCTCTCCTCTCTTCTCCCCCCCTCCCCGCCCGGCGTCTAAATAACCGGCCATGACAGCTTTCGGCTTCACGGCCGGGCACCCACTGCACATGCGCGAACGGCGCTGCGCCGTCCCATTGGACAGGTGATCGCCTGGAACCTGCGACGTGTCCCAGGCGATCGCCTACAGGGAGGGGCTGCAGTTAGGCGAATAAGCTAATCGCCTTACCAGCCCCTCAGCGGAAGGAGGAAGTGGGACAGGAAGTCCCACTCCTCCTGAAGCCCCCACGCCAAATGTGGCATGTAAGGGGGTGAGGAGTGGGTTAAGCGGAAGTTCCATTTTTGGTTGGAACTCTGGTTTAAACGCAAAGGGTTGTTTTGCAAGGTAAAGGCTCACATATACTTAACTTTGCATACCACCCTGAGCTCATTATATATTCATCCTATTATCCACAACGATTGTTCAATATTCACAATAAAAAACTTGTGCTAGAACAACGCCGAACATCATTCTGTTCAATGCCGTTACTGGCATAAACAAGCGAGAGCTCATCATAGCATGCATGGAATCTATGACTGACCCTGATAACTGCTTTATTTTAAAATGAGGCTTGCATAATTATTCTCGAGTGCTATCCACATTGTATGTGAAAAATTCAACAGTGGGAAAGAAACAAAAATGTGATTTACTTGTTTTCTATGAAAAAGGAAACTATAGCTTGATTTTTCTAATTACACAAATTCATAGGAAACATCAGGTGTTTGTAACAAAACATTGCCAAGTGAAACAAAACAAGTCCTACATAGGGTATTGCCAGGTTGATTGCTTGCATGGATAATAGCACAATGACAGAAAAGGAGAAAACTGGACATCAATGTATGTGTGAAACAGCCCAGCCTGTAATGTAAAAGCCTGCCAATATCAATAAAGCAGCCACAGCGTTCTTGGGATGCGAGTAATGCTTTCAATTCCAGCCAAATAATTTTGTATTACAATAAACCACGGCAACATGATATACATGCACCTAGTATGATCTGTAAAAGTCTAGTATGACACCTGTAAAACACAAACCGTATTTCGCAACTAAAACATACATCAAGGTTTGGAATTTGTATTATGTTCAGTATCTACATAAATTCACTTCAACAGACCCACAAGTGATGCGTTTTTGCTTTTGATAAAAAAAAAAAAAAAAGAAGGATTGTTGACCAAGTAGAATAGGACAGTTCTGTTCATGTAGTGTGACTTTGATTCAACACTCTCTGGCACTCAAGTAGCACAAGAACCTTTATATGTCCAAAGTTGCATGTTAGGGCTAGAGTTAGGGGCCTTTCACACAGACGGATAGAATGGTGCTTTTAGCTGCGGATTTTACCGCAGCTAGAAGCACACAATGCTCTCCTATGACATCATTCACACATTACGGTTACCTGCGGTTTTGTACGGATAGAAAAAAATAGAACTGGATGCGTCCAGCTGCGAAATCCCGCAGCTATTGGCACATAACCGCGGGTAATCGCAGTGCACTGTGTCAGCTGCGTTTTGTACGAATCTTGAGGGGGAACTCCACGCCAAATTTCAAATAAAAAACCCAGCATGGGTTCCCCCTACAGGAGCATACCAGGCCCTTGGGTCTGCTATGGATTTTAAGGAGACACCCCATACGCCGAAAAAACGACGTGGGGTTCCCCCCCAAAATCCACACCAGACCCGTATCCGAGCAGCAGCCCGGCCGGTCAGGAAAGGGGTGGGGGCGAGCGAGCGGACCCCCCATCCTAAACCGTGCCAGGCTCATGCCCTCAACATGGGGGGGGGGGGGGTAGGTGCTTTGTGATATGTTGATGAGGACAGGGCCTCTACCCATTCACCTGGCGGGAATTTTTATTTTTAAAAACACCACACAGTTATTAAAGTCATTTATTAGTCAGCTCCAGTGCCCCCCCTCTCTTCTTTAGCTCTTTTACGAGGTGGGGCCTGCTTCTTCGATGTCTTCACCGCCGTCTGGTTCTCTTCCGCTGGGGGGGGCGCTTTCTTTTTTAGCTCTTTTACAGCGGCCCCTCCCTCGGGCTTCTCTTCCGATGTCTTCCGCGGGGGGTGGCCGGGCTTCTGTCACCTTCTTCTGCTCTTCTTCAATGTTGACACGTCGCTTCCTCTCGCTGTAATGCCTGGTGCGCGGCTCGCACCGATATATATATGCCTCTTATGATGTCACAGTCCCAGAATGCTCCGGGTAGTACTGGGACTATGACGTCATAAGAGGCATATAGATATTATATATATATATAATATCTATATGCCTCTTATGACGTCATAGTCCCAGTACTACCCGGAGCATTCTGGGACTGTGACATCATAAGAGGCATATATATATATCGGTGCGAGCCGCGCACCAGGCATTACAGCGAGAGGAAGCGACGTGTCAACATCGAAGAAGAGCAGAAGAAGGCGACAGAAGCCCGGCCACCCCCCGCGGATATATAATATCTATATGCCTCTTATGACGTCATAGTCCCAGTACTACCCGGAGCATTCTGGGACTGTGACATCATAAGAGGCATATATATATCGGTGCGAGCCGCGCACCAGGCATTACAGCGAGAGGAAGCGACGTGTCAACATCGAAGAAGAAGAAGGCGACAGAAGGAGAAGAGCAGAAGAGGGCACCCCCCCGCCGAATACGTCTGAAGAGAAGCCTGAGGGAGGGGACGCTGTAAAAGAGCTAAAGAAGAAAGCGCCCCCCCCCCCCCCCGGCGGAAAAGAACCAGACGGCGGTGAAGACATCGTAGAAGCAGGCCCCCCCTCGTAAAAGAAGAGCTAAAGAAGAGAGGGGGGGCACCGGAGCTGACTAATAAATTACTTTAATAACTGTGTGGCGTTTTTTTTTTTCTTAATTCCCGTCAGGTGAATGGGTAGGGGCCCCCTTCTTAAAGGGGTCTCCCGGATTCCGATAAGCTCCCCTCCCGCAGACCCCGACAACCAACGGCCACGGTTGTCGGGAAGAGGCCCTGTCCTCATCAACATGGGGACATGTTGAGGGCATGCGGCCTGGCACGGTTAAGGATGGGGGGTCCGCTCGCTCGTCCCCACCCCTTTCCTGACCGGCCGGGCTGCTGCTCGGATACGGGTCTGGTATGGATTTTGGGGGGAACCCCACACAGTTTTTTCAGCATACGGGGTGTCTCCTTAAAATCCATAGCAGACCCAAGGGCCTGGTATGCTCCTGTAGGGGAAACCCATGCCGTTTTTTTATTTGAAATTTGGCGTGGAGTTCCCCCTCAAGATTAATACCAAACACAGTGCTTGATATTGGCGGGGATCAAAGTCGGATCCTCGTTCAAAATCGTGCCGCGGCTAAACGCAACTGCAGCTAAAAGCACTGTACAAATGCAGCTAATCGCTGTGTCTGGAGTCTTAAATTTCAGCAAAACATAAACATGCTTTTAGCTGCGGTAAAACAGCCGTCCATCTGAAAGGGGCCTTATGGTTCAAGTTAGACAGTAAGGCCAGGTTTACATACAGTATCTCACAAACGTGGAGTACACCCCTCACATTTATGTAAATATTTTATTATATCCTTTCATGTGACAACACTGAAGAAATGACACTTTGCTACAATGTAAAGTAGTGAGTGTACAGCTTGTATAACAGTGTAAATTTGCTGTCCCCTCAAAATAACTCAATACACAGCCATTAACCTTAAGGATCAGTTTTTCAAACTTGTTACAAATTAAAAAGAGGGGGGTTGATGCTGCGCTATTCCCGCACCAACCCCCCTCTTTTTATTTTACTGCTCATGGGTATGGTTTGCCCCTTTATCGGTTGCAGCAGTTCCAATCTTGCCATTTTCTATTTACACTTGGTAGCGCAGGAATAATATTTAAACACATTGTTACAAATTAAAATAATTATTTATTTTTTTATTTTTTTTGCTAGAAAATTGCTTGGAACCCCCAAACAAATTGTTATGCTGAGTAATTTGATACCCAACATGTCATGTATAACAGTGTACATTTGCTGTTCCCTTAAAATAACTCAACACACAGCCCTTAAAGTGGTTGTAAACCCTCTCTTGTTTTACCTACAGGTAAGCCTGGATTAATGGTGGCCACACAAAATATTGACACTTTGGGCCCAATTTGGACATTTTCTCTTAAGGGTGTACTCACCTTTGTTGCCAGCGATTTAGACATTAACCACTTGCTTACTGGGCACATATACCCCCTTCCTGCCCAGGCGAAATTTCAGCTTTCAGCACTGCGTCGCTTTAAATTAAAATTGCGCGGTCGTGCGACGTGCCTTACAAACAAAAATCGACGTCCTTTTTTTCCCCACAAATAGAGCTTTCTTTTGGTGGTATTTGATCGCCTCTGCAGGTTTTTTTTTTTGCGCTATAAACAAAAAAGCGACAATTTTGAAAAAAAAACACAGAATATTTTTTACCTTTTGCTATAATAAAAATCCAATTTTTAAAAAAAATATATTTTTTTTCTCAGTTTAGGCCGATATGTATTCTACATATTTTTGGTAAAAAAAACTATTGCAATAAGCGTATAGTAATTGGTTTGCGCAAAGATTATAGTGGCTAGGAAATGAGGGATAGAATTCTGACAATTATTTTTTTTTTTTTTACTAGTAATACGGCGATCTGCGAATTTTGGCAGGACTGCGATATTGCGACGGACACATCGGACACTTTTGACACATTTTTGGGACCATTCACATTTATACAGCGATCAGTGCTATAAAAACGCACTAATTACTGTATAAATGTGACTGGCAGTGAAGGAGTTAACACTAGGGGGTGAGGAAGGGGTTAAATGTGTGTCCTATGAGTGTTCTAACTGTGTGGGGGGAGGGGGGTGACTGGGGGAGGTGACCGATGCCGTCTCCCTATGTACAAGAGAAACAGCATCTGTCACCTCTCCCTGACAGGACGTGGAGCTCTGTGTTTACACACAGAGCTTCACGTCCCTGCTCTAAAACTGGCGATCAGCGGGTACCTGGCGGACATCGCGACCGCCAGGCACGCGCATTGGCATCTCGGTGGCCGGAAAAAACGATGCCGTCAATTGACGGCAGCTTGGAAATTCAGATCCCCAAAGCTGCCGTCAATTGAGCATATGCCGGGCCTCAAGTGGTTAAAGTGGATGTAGGCCCACACTCATCCTTTTTAAACTACTGCCATAGTGATTATCTATAAGGATATACATGCCGCCTGCATGTATCCTTACGTGTCAAATGTCTCCCCTCTGTCTGTTACAAAAAAAAAAAAACACATTGACCCGAAAAACTGCAGATTCTGTGGGTGGATATGTTGTCCGGAGCTCAGTGGGTGGAGTTGTGATGTCAGTAGACTCCCCGCCCACCTCTACACTCTCCTTGTCAACATGCATTTGTTCCTGTGCATTTCTCACATTTTTAGTGATATGATCATTTCTTTGCCCATTTACCACGTGTATAGTCTTGTTAATGAGTGTTTGTTTGCCCTTTTCCAATATGGTTGCTATGCTCTCTCAGTAAGGATGAGGTCATCAAGAAGAACAGAGGATGGCAAAGGGTTTTGTGGGTAAGTGGGTGGAGAGAGAACAGTGGATTCCTGTCAAGAGAACAGAGACGGTGTAAGTTCTGCAGATTCACCTCACTGGGACAAATATTGAGACTGTTAATGATTTCATGTTTGTTTGGAAAATACCTTATGTTGGATGGTTCACTGAATGTTATTTCTTCAAAACATGGACTTTCAAATACAATGCTGTGTGGATTACCATCTATGTGACGATATATTTCTCAATTGGGATTTCACTTGGTATATACAATCCCCAATGTTAGAGATCCTGTCCTGATCACATAGATTCTGCTCCTAAATACTATACAGGTGGCACCAATATACCTCAGTAGCCTCAGAGAAAAAAAAAAAAGAATAGTGCTATGATCACTAACATCCAGTCAAAACCCAGAAAGGTCACCACATGACTTCAGCATGCCCAATCATGCTGAGGTGTGGAGCAGCCAATCCTGGGAGAAATGGAGAAGAAAGGAGGATGGGATCTGAAGTACACAGAATGCCTCTCTCAGGCTCCTGCATGAGATATGTAAAATCACCTGCCACTAACAGCAGGGGGGGGGGGGGGGGGGGGAGAGAGAGAACTGACTCCTATTTCTCTGTGTGTCCGTTTTTATCTCACTGAAAAAAGATAAGAGGACTGCTCAGGCCGCGTACACACGGCAGAGAACCTCGACGGGCAGAACACATCGTTCCGCCCGTCGAGGTTCCCTGCCGGCCGTCGAAATCGGCGACCCGCCCGTCGGAAATGGCAACCAGCCATTCATCCAGGCGGGCCGTCGAGCAAATAGAGAGCGTGCTCTCTATTTCTGCTCGACGGGCTTCCCGACGGGATGCTCGCCGAGAGCGTACACACGGCCGAGGTCCTCGCTGGAATGCAGCTTCCAGCGAGGTTCTCGCTGGTTTCCAGCGAGAACCTCGGTCGTGTGTACGCCGCCTCAGAGCTGGATTAACTCTTTGTGGCAAGACTGGGCACAAATTAAATGAAATCCTATACTGTGCAAGCCTTAAAAGGGGTTGTAAACCTTCCCGTTTTTTCAGCTTAATGCATCCTATGTGTAGCCAAGAGATTGCCAACTAAACAGTACATAAACTTTTAACATAACAGCTCTCAGTAGCAAAGTGTTTGGCTCCCTCTGGTGACCACTGAACGTTAAGATGTTTCTTTTCTATGTTAAGAATTGAACTGTGGTGCATTGTGGGATGGGTAGTTCAATGAGGAAGTGACTTTATAGCATAAGTTAGTTTGGAAAACTACAAACCCACAATGCCACTATGTGACCAGAATGCAACGGGTCAAAAAAAGGATTTTTAATAAACAGCTTACCTGTAAAATCCTTTTCTTGAAGTACATCAGGGGACACAGAGCGCATAGCCATTACAAATGGGTTATATGGGTACCTTCAGGTGTGGACACTGGTGTAATCAACTTCACAGGAAGTTCCTCCCTATATAACCCCCTCCCACTGAGAGTGCTTCAGTTTTGTAGCAAGCAATTTCTCTGAGGTTACACAATGTTCCCCAAAAGAGGGGTGGGAGCTCTGTGTCCCGTGATGTACTTCAAGAAAAGGATTTTACAGGTAAGCTGTTTATTAAAAATCCTTTTTTCTTTATCGTACATCACGGGACACAGAGCGCATAGTCATTACATATGGGATGTCCCAAAGCAATGCTCCATGAAGGGAGGGAGACCGTAAAGGCCAAAATTAGCCAAACAGAAATATATATCAGGAGGTAAAAAATAGCTCCACCAACAGAAAAAAAGGGGCGTGAACCGGGCCAGAGGATTCTATACTGCTGCCCGTAGGACCGCCTGCCCAAATGCTGCGTCCGTAGCTTTTGTGACGTCCAACTTATAAAATTTAGTAAACGTATGTACGGAAGACCAGGTTGCCGCTTTGCAAACCTGTGCCATAGAGATCTGATGGTGTGCCGCCCAAGAGGCACTCATGGCCCTCGTAGAATGGGCCTTAACTGATAAGGGAGGTGGAACGCGCTTCAGACCATAGGCCTGAAAAATCAGCTGCTTAATCCACCTAGCCAAGGAAGACTTGGCAGCCGGCTGACCCTTCTTGGGGCCATCCGGGAGAACGAAAAGCACATCTGTTTTCCGAATCTTCTCTGTAGCCTTGAGATAGACCCTCATGGCTCGGACCACGTCCAAAGTATGAAGCAATCTTTCCTCTCTGGACTGGGGAGTAGGAAAGAAGGATGGTAGAACTAGGTCCTGATTCAAGTGAAAACTGGATATGACCTTAGGAAGGAAAGAAGGTTGAGGCCGCAGAACAACTCTGTCCTTATGCAGAATCAGGTACGGTTCCCTGCAAGACAAGGCTGCCAGCTCGGAGACCCTTCTGGCGGAAGCCATAGCCACCAAGAAAACCAACTTTCGGGTTAGCAGCACAAGAGGGATTTCTGTCAGAGGTTCAAACGGCTGCCTTTGTAAAGCTGACAAGACCAGATTTAAATTCCAGGGGCAGAGGGGAGCTCTAATAGGGGGATTCACATGCAAGACCCCCTGCAAGAAGGTTTTCACAAGCGAATGCGTGGCCAAAGGCCTTTGAAACCATATCGATAAGGCAGACACCTGCCCCTTTAGAGTACTAAGAGCCAACCCCTTGTCAACGCCAACCTGGAGGAATCGCAAAATCCTGTCAATAAAAAACTTGCGAGGATGCCCTCCTTGAGACACGCACCACTCCACATAGGTCCTCCAGACTCTGTAATAGATATTTCGAGAGACTGGCTTTCTAGCCTGAATTAACGTAGATATGACCTGGGCTGAGAGGCCTCTGCCCTTAAGAATTAGGGATTCAGCCGCCAAGCCATCAAATTTAGCTGCTGTGAAGCAGGGTGGTAGATCGGGCCCTGAGACAGCAGATCTGGGCGCAGGGGGAGTGGCCACGGTGCCCCTACTGACATCCTCACGATGAGTGCGTACCAAGCCCTTCTGGGCCAGGCTGGGGCCACCAGGATCACCGGCCTGCGCTCCACCCTGATCCTTCGTAGAAGGCGGGGAATCATCTGTAGTGGAGGGAACGCATACAGGAGAGAAAACTGGTGCCAGGGGCAAACCAACGCATCGGTCCCGTAGGCCGAGGGGTCCCTGGCTCGGGATACGAATTTGTCCAATTTCTTGTTGAATCTTGTTGCCATGATGTCCACATCGGGAACTCCGAATCTTTGGCAAATCTCTTGGAATACCTGGGGGTGAAGAGACCACTCTCCCGGGAGTAACTGTTGACGACTCAAAAAATCTGCTTGAGAATTGTCTATCCCTGGGATGAAACACTGCTGAGATGCAGGGTACATGGGCTTCGGCCCATGAAAAAAATCAGGTTTACTTCCCTTTGAGCCGCTAGGCTCCTTGTGCCCCCCTGGTGGTTTATGTATGCCACCGCCGTGGCATTGTCGGACTGTATCCTTACTGGCAGACCCTGCAGGGGGAGAGTCCAGGCGACCAGGGCCAACCGAGCAGCTCTGATCTCTAGGACATTGATGGGAAGCAGACTTTCTGCCTCTGACCACTGTCCCTGCTGGGTCCGATTTCCTAAGATTGCCCCCCAACCTGTTAGGCTGGCATCTGTGGTTACTATTTTCCACGTGATGGGGCAAAAATCCCCGACCCCATTCTTGGGTTGGTACTTCTACAATTACTCCTTGGAGCAATAGGCGATCCAACGCCTTTACGAGAGAGGCCCTTTTTAATGGGTCGCTTGGAAGACTTGACCCCTGAAAATGAGGAGGGGGGATTTCTCGAAACTCTAGTTTGTATCCCGTGGCTACCACGGACCGAACCCAAGAGTCGGGAATTCTGGCCTTCCAGACTTCGGAGAAAAACCGAAGTCTTCCCCCCACCCGAGAGAGTGGGGGCGCCCCTTCATGAATCTGATTTGATGACTGGTTTAGCCGGTTTGCGAGACCAGGGTCTCTTGTTTGCCGCGGCTTGACCCTGTGGGCGGCTATTAACCGCTGGACGCCCGAGAGGCCGTCGATACTGACGAGAAGTCGAAGGGGCCGAGCCTACCATGGCCTGTCGTTTAAACGTGGGCCCACGTGGTCTTTTCTTGACCGGTAAGGAAGTACTTTTTCCACTTGATATGGTGTGGATATATTTATCTAGGTCTTCCCCGAATAGTCTTCCCCCATGAAAGGGAAACCCTGCTAAGAGCTTTTTGCAGGGTGCCTCTGCTGACCAGTTCTTTAGCCACAAAAGACGACGCATGTGAACCATCAGTAGAGATGAACGGGATGCCTGTTGGATGGAGTCCTTAATAGCATCTACTGCAAAGCAGAGAGCCCTAGGGAATTCTGCTAATTCATGAGTATGCTGAGCCGGCATGTCCTTTAATATCTGTTTTGCCCGATCCTTCAAGGCCTGACAAACACCAATGGCTGCTACTGCTGGCTGAACCATGGCACCTACTGAGGTAAAAGCAGCTTTCAGTAGGGTCTCGAATTTCTTGTCGACCGGATCCTTGAACATCTGGACATTTTCAACCGGACAGGTCAGGGATTTATTCACGCAGGAAATGGCCGCGTCCACTGTGGGGAGTGCCCATTTCTTTAAATATTCCTCTTCCATAGGATAGAGAATGGAGTCTTTAAAGAACCCAATGAGGAAACCTCCGGGGCTACTAGTTCTGGCACTGGAAGTTTAAAGGCAGTGCGAACCATATCGGTCAAAGACTGGATCCACAGGCTCTCCGCTTGAGAGGCCGAGAAATATTCATCTATAGTGGAACCTTCCCTGTCTGAACCGTCGGGACTTGGGTCTGCCTGATCCCCTTGTGGGTCCCGTTCCTCTGAAGAGGAGACCTCCGCATCTGAAAACCCCACACTGGGTGAGGGGGATCTAGCCCGCTTGCTACTTGGCCAAGGACGGGCAAACAACGCAGTTAACCTTTTCTCTAGCCCACTCATGGTGGCTGCTAGCATTTCTTCCGTCACGTAAACGGGAATGGGTGGATCGGGGGCCGCCTCTGCCCCCAGCACCCCCAATGGCTCTTGTACTATGCCACTCGGTGTTCTAACTGGCGAGGGTGGGGCCGTTGAAGCCTGGCCCAAATCCTCTGACCCCGATGGAGACCCCTTTTGCTTCTTGGCACCTTTAGCAGCCTTGGCTGGTCCAGATCCCTTTGGAGCCATTGTACAACCTTGAGTTACCCCTATAGCCAACACCTGACTGTTGCAGCTAGGAGTAACCAATATGAGGACAGGTATGAGGAAAATGAAATTTTTTTTTTTTTTTCTTTTTTTTTACCCGCCTGGGAGGTGGCAATACTGAGGAAACCTGTGAGTATTGACACACCAATGCCCGTTAGCCGGAGTCCAAGGTAGACTCAGATACTGCTGGATCTAAGGCTGAGTCCCTTTAAGCAAAAAAACTTCCTTTTTTTTTTTTTTTTTTTCTGGTCAATAGTGGAACTAAGTCCTAGACCTGAAGATCCACAAAACCGCCACTAGGTGTCCCTGTGTGGCCAAAAGACCCAGCTGCACGCTCTGTATCCTTCTTCCTCTGCCTCCAGGAGGGAAAGACCAGCCAGAGAAAAAGTTTTTCCTTTAAACAGACCCTGACGCTGCTGGCCTGCCCCCCCAACGCACGCCGACGCTATAAAAGGCGGCGTGCACGCGCGCGTGCACGCGCGCGTACGCGCGCACCCCCCCACGCTGAAAACCACATGGAGGAAGCAGAGCAGAGGAAACACATGGACCAGCGCCAGGCAGCACCAACAGACACCAGGTAAGCACTAATCTTATTGTAGTGCACACACAAGAGGAAGCTGTCCCCATGGGCTTCCTAAGAAACAGGAGTTTTCACCAGCACTTTCCTCTTTAAAAACATGTGGGGTTGCAGTATCAATGCTAACAGGCAGACCTGGGGTGAGTAGCAAATATATATCTTACACAAGTATACATATATCTACATGTTATCTGGGTAAACATTAGTATCCCATCCTGCCCACACAGACATAGTGGAGATAGTGGCTGATGCACAAGCATACTATTAGCCAACCCAGAACCCCCAGGGGGATACCTACTGTCGAACCAAGTCCCGCAGGTTCCCTCTTACCTGCTCCACGCCGCAGGGTATTGCAAACTGCAAGAGGCCCAATCTTCCCCCATCTCCGTGGGTATTGTCTCGGACCTTCAGGGACCGGGGTCCTGTGTTTAAGGAACCCACACCCCTGGACCTATATAGCATCCTGGCATCAGTAGCGTTTAGTTCTTGGAAGAGACTAAGGCACTGGAGCCCAGAATCCAGCCCTCCAAGGAGAGGCATTATAGGCAAAACCCCACTCCAGCAGGGCCCGGGTACCGTACACCTTGGCTTTGAAGCACTTCGGACGGATCCGGCTAGCTATCCTGGGTCCCGAGACCTCCGAGGGACAGCTAGACGTGACCAACACCTAAGACACTGGCGAAAAAACTGAAGCACTCTCAGTGGGAGGGGGTTATATAGGGAGGAACTTCCTGTGAAGTTGATTACACCAGTGTCCACACCTGAAGGTACCCATCTAACCCATATGTAATGGCTATGCGCTCTGTGTCCCGTGATGTACGATAAAGAAAACACTGCCTGCTGGGTAGTGAGATATAAGGTGTGGTGGGCACATGCTCTCTCTGGATGCCTTTTAACTGCCAGCAGGTAGTCTGCGTGAGTGACTGTGATTGAAGGTTTGCTGCCTGCAGCGGAGAGCCGGATAGATCGCCTCAGAGGGATCCCTGATGGACAGCTCTGCCTTGTTGGACAGGTCAACTGACTTGCGCTTCATAGCATTTGAAGCCACCTGCTCGTCAACACCCGGGGATTAGCCACGCTGTGTACCAGCGACATCTTCATTTCCAGAGACATCCGCAAGGGAGTTTCGGACAGAGCATACCAGAGGGCTGAGGAGCCATAGCGGTGAGAAAGCACTTGCCTACCAAGTAGTTGACTGAGAAGTGTTTCCTGTTATCCAGACTGTTTGCTGACACAGGAGTATTGAAACAGCTGGATTGACAGAGTTAACGGTTCTTCTACAAGTACATCATATTCTCACAGTTATTCTTTTCACTTTTGGATTACAAATTAAGTGCACCAACAGAGCTAGCTGAAGGAAGAAAGACAGACAACAAGGAGCAGCTATTACTTTGATATTCTTAAAGTTTACCACATATGGTCACAGCCACATTGAAATGTCCTTCAGAGGGAGCCATTTAGTGACATAGGCCTCTAGCAGTTAATGTGAATTGTTGGCACTATTGTCACTGCTGTGTCAATTTTCTGGTGTGTGTGGGCCTAGGTGGAGAGGTGTTCCAATAAAGGCCTTATAGTATTGGGGATCGCTCCACTGCACACCTATTCAAATTTACCTCCATTATATGGTGATTGAGTATAGTGATAAGACAGCATTGTATTAACTGTGTTGCGTTGACTTTTACAGACGTACATGTTCAGTCATTTATGTTTGCACAATACATTTCATTTTGCCTAGTAAACTTTAAGTGGTTAAGCACATCTGACCAAGAGTATTACTGTTTACCATAAGTCAGCAGGAGTCGAAGATGATGATTTGGCCCAGAATGGGCGGGGGTGTCCAAGTTGATTCTTATGCCGCGTACACACGGTCGTTTTTTGCGATGAAAAAAAACGACGTTTTTTGTGAAGTAAAAAACAACGTTTTTGAAACGTCACTTTCAAAGACGATGTTGCATACACACCATCGTTTTTTTCACAAAAAACGAGGTTACGTTCACCACACTTTTCCATTGAAGCTCGCTTCATAACTAGCTTCTGGGCATGCGCGGGTTGAAAAACGTCGTTTTAAAAGACGTTTTTGCTACACACTGTGACTTTTTGTGAAACAAAAAACGACGTTTTGAAAAACGACACAAAAAATTCAAGCATGTTGGAATTTTTTTTTAAGACAAAAAACGACGTTTTGCCCACACACGATCAATTTAAATGACGTTTTAAAAAACGTCGTTTTTTTTCATCGCAAAAAACGACCGTGTGTACGCGGCATTTCGACTGGCGTGAAACAGGAGAACTTCTGTTTTGGAGCTGTTGAGTTTAAGATAACTCTTTGTCATCCAGTTTTCTATCAAAGAGAGGCATGTCTCTAGACTGAGATGATGATCCGTTTTGTTGCAGATGCGAAAATACAGTTGTGTGTCATCTGCATATGGAGTGATAAAGTAGTTTTTGGCTACTGATGATTTCAAAAGAGAGGGTGAAGATAGATGTTGAACAGCACCGGCGACAGAGGGGATCCTTGAGGGACTCTGCATGACACCATGCGTTTTTCAGAAGTGAAAGGTCCCAGCTTCACTATTTGTGATCGGTTTTCCAGAAAAGAGGAGAACCATGATGGAGCACCTTCTGCGACTATGGCTACTTCAGCTAGCCGAGTCAGTAATAGTTTGTGGACTACCGTGTCGAAAGCTGCGCTTAGGTCCAACAGAACTAGAAGACAAGATTCTCCTTCGTCTGCGGCCTCAAAACCATCATCCCATGTTTTGAGTAGTGCTGTTTCCGTCCTGTGTCGGGGGACGAAAACCTGATTGAAAAGGATCGAGCAAATTATGGGCGTCTAAGTCATGTTGTAGCTGTTGTACCACTACTTTCTCCATCACTTTAGAGAGGACATTTAAGCCTGTTATGGGACGACAGTGTTTTGGGGTCGAGGGTGGGTTTCTCTTTAAAATAGGTTTGATTATACCTTGTTTTAAGCGGGTGGGCACTATACCTTCTTTGAATGACTGCGTGATGGGCGGTGCCAGGATATCGGCACATTCCTTCAGAAGTTTGGTGGGGGATGATATCATTTGGCGCTGTGCTATTTCATAGGGTATCAATGATATTTTTTGTGGCCTCGATGGAAATGGGTTTTAAAGTGAACTTTGTTGTTTGTGGCGAGGGGGGGGGTTAATGGGAGTTGTATTTTGCTGAATGCTTTCACGGATTCCTTCAATTTTGATGATGAAATAATCCGATAATTCATTGCAAAATTCTTGGGTATCAGAATTGGGGGCTTCAAGACAGACGGGATTCATGGTCTCGGTAACTATCTTGAAGAGTTTGCCGGGACGGTTTAGGGCATTAGTGATGATATTGGCGATATTGGCCTCTTCCTGACAACCCTGGCCATTGGTTGTCAGGGTCTGCGGGCAGGGGGCTTATCGAAATCCCCCTTTAATAAGGGGGTCCCCAGATCCCAGCCCCCCACCCTATGTGAATGAGTATGGGGGGGGGGGGGGGGGGAAGTGTAAAAAAAAAAAAAATACACTAGACAGGTTTTTAAAGTAATTTATTCGGCAGCTCCGGGGGTCTTTCTCCGATCTCTGGTTCTTTCTGCTGGGCTCCTCCGATATCTTCTTCCAGCTCTTTTACTAGCGGCGGCCCGGTCTTCTGCGTTGTCTTCTTCCCTCTTCCGTTGTTGACTCAACGATCTCTCCCGCTGTAATGCCGTGTGCGCAACAATTTATATAGGCATGGGACGTGGTCACCAGGTGATGTCAGCCGGTGACCTCACCCCGTATGACGTCGCAGTCCCATCATGCCCCAGGACTGACGTCATATATATTTTTATTTATTTATATACAAATATTCAGATTTACATCCACTTTAACTACTTACGGACCACCCGCCGTTATTATACAGCGGTCATTTGACTTAACTGCCATAACCCCCAGTATCTTTTTAAACAGTGGTTGGTCCATTTTCAGATAAAAAAAGTGGTCTCTGCAGCAGATTTGCTGCAAGATCACTTTTAAATCGGTGGCTAAAGTGGTGCCCCTCCCCGATGGTCTCCGCCTCTTATCGAAGCTGTCGGGCTTGAGTCCTTTCCCCTCTGAGGCATGGAGTCGAGTGAGAAATTTTATTCCTCCACTCGGCTCCATACCATCGGATGACGGAAGCGACATCCAACGTCACTCCTGCCAAATGGTTTTAAAAAAAAGGGGAAACTTTTCTTTATTTTTTATTATTATTGCTTTTGAGTGTAAATGTGAGATCAGAGGTTTTTTTTTTAACCCCAGATCTCACATTACAGAGGTCCTGTCATGCTTTTTTTTCTATTACAAGGGATGTTTACATTCCTTGTAATAGGAATAAAAGTGACCCAAATTTTTATTTTATTTTTTAAAAGACAGACAGTGTAAAAATAAAGGGAAAATAAAAAGGAAAACATAAAGCGCCCCGTCCCACCGAGCTTGCACGCAGAAGCGAACGCATACATAAGTTGTTCCCGCATATAAAAACTGTGTTCAATCCACACATGTGAGGTCTCGCCGCAATTGTTAGCTCAAAAGTAATAATTCTAGCCCAAGACCTCCTCTGTTATTCAAATCTGGTAACCTGTAGAAGTTTTTAAAATGTCGCCTATGGAGATTTTTAAGGGTCAAAGTTTCACCATTCCACGAGCGGGCACAATTTTGAAGCATGACATGTTGGGTATTTATTTACTCACTCAGCATAACAAGTTGTTTGGGGGTTCCAAGCAATTTTCTAGCAAAAAAAAAAATATGATTTTAATTTAAATATTATTCCTGCACTAACAAGTTTAAATAGAAAATAGCAAGATTGGAACTGCTGCAAGCACCGATAAAGGGGAAAACAATACCCATGAGCAGTAAGATAAAAAGAGGGGGGTTGGTGCCGGAATAGCGGAGCATCAACCCCCCTCTTTTTAATTTGTAACAAATTTAAAAAACTGGTCCTTAAGCTTAATGGTTGTGTGTTGAGTCATTTTAAGGGGACAGCAAATGTACACTGGTATACAAGCTGTACACTCACTACTTCACATTGTAGCAAAATGTACCTTAATTTCTTCAATATTGTCACATGAAAAGATATAATAAATATTTACAAAAATGTGAGAGGTGTACTCACTTTTGTGAGATACTGCATTTGCGAATTGGATGTGGTTTCCAAAAGGCTCCTGTGCATTTTTTGGGTCTGGTTCAGGTGCAAAAAATAAAATAAAAAATGCACCGGACCCTAAACCTGGGAACTGCGGCCGCACATATGTGAACCCGGCCTTAAAGTTATAGTTCAAGTTAGGGTTAGTGGTAAACCCTTAAACCTAGCCCTTAATCCTAACCCTAACATTTATCTCTAGCCCATAACATGCGATTTTGGACACAAAGGTTCTTGCACTACTTTAAAGCAATTTTGATGCTACTTGAGTGCCAGAGAGTGTAAAGTCACATCACAGTCTCACTCGATTAACAGTATAGTCATACTTTCCTACTAGAAAAAAATAAAATAAAAAAAACCCATAAACTAAGACCTATAGTACGGCCATACACAAAAACATTCTTGGTATAGGGACTATAAATATCAGTAATACTAATGATAGATTAATGGTAATGGCTAGCATGAGCTACCACCATACCCATTAATCAGACATTCAAAAAGATCACTGAAATTGGACTTTTCAGGTACATTTAAACTATATCTGACACAAACTGCGTTGTCATATGCGCCCCTGATTGAGACTCTAAGCAGCCATACCAACACACATTACTCAGTGAACCTGTCACAAGCAATGATGTACAGTCAAAGCTGGAGAGAGTACGTGTAGAGTGTAAACAGTCAATAAAACAGTAGATTAGCAAACTTGCCTTTTACTACCACTAGGATCCTTAATTTGAATCTCATCCAGAACACTACCTGCATGTTTCCATGTTTTTCCTGTGCTTGTGTCGATTTCCTCCCACACTCCAAAGACATGCTGGTAGATTAATTTGCTCCTGTCTAAATTGGTCCCGGTATATGCATGCATGCGAGCAAGATAGGGGCGTTAAGACTGTGACCCCCTTGAGGACAGGGACTAATGTGAATTTACAATATGTAAAGTGTAACTTGTTGGTGCTATATAACACAGATGTAATAAGAGAAAGAGAACTAGGCCCAGTACTTATCAAAAATGGTCAAAATCCATACCAAGGGCCCTGCTATTTAATGGAGTATGTTGCATTTGAAAGACAGTCAATTGCTATGAAGCTAGTGCTCAGAAAATGCAATACATAGTACCGGCTTTAACCACTTGATCTCCCAGAATATTTACCCCCACCCCTCCTGACCAGTCCATTTTTTTGTGATACGGTACTGCGTTACTTTAACCCAAACATACAATTGATGTTCTTTTTTTACCCCCACATATAGAGCTTTCTTTTGGTGGCATTTGATTACCTCTGCATATTCCTTTTTTGCGCTATTAACAAAAAAGACTGACAACTTAAAAAAATAAAATACAACATATCAAATACATTTTTTATAAATATATATATATATACATATACATATATACACACACACACACACACACACACGGTTAGACAAATTTGCTTGGAATCTAGGAGCCACCAGAAAACACAACCCGTCCCGCCGAGCTTGCGTGCAGAAGCGAACGCATTCGTGAGTAGCGCCTGCATATGTAAACGGTATTCAAACCACACATGTAAGGTATAGCCACAATCGATAGAGCGAGAGCAATAATTGTAGCCCTAGACCTCCTCTAACTCAAAACATGCAATCTGTAAAAAAAATTAAAATGTCGCCTATGGAGATTTTAAAGTTTGTCGCCATTCCACGAGCGGACGCAATTTTGAACCGTGACATGTTGGGTATCAATTTACTTGGCATAACATTTTACTTGGCATAACATTATCTTTCACAATATAAAAAAAAAAATTGGGCTGACTTTACAGGTGTCTTATTTAATTAAAAAAAGTATTCCCCCCCCCCCCCCCCAAAAAAAAAGTGTGCTTGTAAGGCCGCTGTGCAAATACGATGTGACAAAAAGTATTGCAACAACCGCAATTTTATTTTCTAGGGCAGGGGTGGCAAACACAAGGCCCGCGGGCCGAATCCGGCCCGCCAGACCTCACCATGTGGCCCGCGCATCTGTGATCCGAACAGGTCGATCCGCGGAGCGCACCGCTGCCTCAGCCTTAGGAAAGGCCGCGGCTTCGGCCTAGCTCCGGTGCGGTCGGCCATCTTGGTACACCCGGCGGCAGCATAGGCACTAGGAGTACGAGTGCACCGTGCGCACGGGTGGCTGGAGGTGGGGGGTGACTATCAGAGCTCCATGCTCGAGTACCGCACGCATAGGCTCTTTAGCTGCTGTGTCGTCAACCGGCTCCTTTGTGTCCCCCTCTCCTGCTCCATGCAGCGCCGCTCAGTCCGGTGACTGTCCCGCCCCCTGATTCCAGCTCACACTGCATGCTTCTCCCGGGCAAACAAACTTTAAGCACAGAGATGCAGTGCAGCCCTGTGAGAGCCGGCTCCCCGGGGGACACGGCAGGCTTGTCTGCCAGCCCCCCTCCTTGCCCATCATGCAGATATGATGACAGACAAGTCTTTATGGGAGATACACTGATCGCCATCCAGCATGCTGGGGGGAGCCCAGGCCACCACGGATGAGTGCCCAGCCTGCAGATTGGTCATGGTAAGTTAGATTACTCCATCCCTCACACACCATCACATACCCCCTCCATCTCCCCTGGGGAAAGGGACCCCATCACCTCCGGGGACAGGGATCCCATCTCTCCAGGGACAGGGATCCCATCTCTCCAGGGACAGGGACCCCATCTCTCCAGGGACAGGGACCCCATCTCTCCAGGGACAGGGACCCCATCTCTCCAGGGACAGGGACCCCATCTCTCCAGGGACAGGGACCCCATCTCTCCAGGGACAGGGACCCCATCTCTCCAGGGACAGGGACCCCATCTCTCCAGGGACAGGGACCCCATCTCTCCAGGGACAGGGACCCCATCTCTCCAGGGACAGGGACCCCATCTCTCCAGGGACAGGGACCCCATCTCTCCAGGGACAGGGACCCCATCTCTCCAGGGACCCTTTCTCACCTGGGGACAGGGACGCCATCTGCCCTGGGGAAAAGGACTCCATCTCTCCTGGGGACTGGAACCCCATCCTGCCTAGGGACAGGAACCCATCTCCTCTGGCAACAAGGACTCAGCTTACCTAGGGACTCCATCTTTCCTGGGGACCAGGACCCCACACCTCCCTTAACAGGAACCCCATCCACAGACCATGCTGGCTGGCAGGGCAGATGTCACCCATCCTAGGGTGCCAGGATGGAGGAGGGGGGCAGAACACACAGAGGAAATCTGAATTCCCAGCCATTTGGGGAGTGTTCCAGCCAGGTTCCCCCATCCCCTCTCCTGCTGGGAGTTTGTCAGGACAGAAAGTGGGAAATGGTCCGGTAAACGTGTAATTTACCGCTCCTTTTCTGAATTGAGAGTCAGCGATCTGTACTCATCACTGACTATGTCCATTCATAACTGTGGCATATCGTGAACTGCGTTTACTATGCTTCAGTTTATGAATGGACAGGAAGCTATGTACAGAGCTATTCCTGTCCATTCTATGTAGCTGAGGCTGCAGAGAAAGATTGGGGGCTGTGTCTCAAAGGTGGAACATCAGAGGTTTAGACCTCTGACATCTCACCAAAGCCCCTGGGGCTCCTAAAAAATGATAAAAAATAATAAAAAACTACTGATACAGTGGCGGAACTACAGGGCTTGCAAAGGTCGTACCTGCGACCAGGCCCTGGAGTTCCACCACTGGACTCGGAGGAGAGGGCCCCGGCTGGGGTTGTGGGAGGGCCATTCATGGTTTCTTGCAATGGGGCCCTGAAGGTTCTAGTTACGCCACTGGGTAGGTCTATGTATGTCAGGTAGGTCTATGTATGTCAGGTAGGTGAAGTCAGTGTATGTCAGGTAGGTGAAGTCAGTGTATGTCAGGTAGGTGAAGTCAGTGTATGTCAGGTAGGTGAAGTCAGTGTATGTCAGGTAGGTGAAGTCAGTGTATGTCAGGTAGGTGAAGTCAGTGTATGTCAGGTAGGTGAAGTCAGTGTATGTCAGGTAGGTGAAGTCAGTGTATGTCAGGTAGGTCTATGTATGTCAGGTAGGTGAGGTCAGTGTATGTCAGGTAGGTCTATGTATGTTAGGTAGCCCATCCCATCCTATCCTATCCTACCCCACCCCACCCTATGCCATCTCATTCCATCCCATAATAAATAGTGGACACATAGTCTTAAACAACCGGCCCTTTGAGGGCAACCATACTGCTAATGCGGCCCCTGATGAATTTGAGTTTGCCACCCCTGTTCTAGGGTGTTAGAATAAAAAATATATATAATGTTTAGGGGCTCTAATTAGAGGGAAGGAGATGGCAGTGAAAACACATTGAAAAACACATTAGAATTGCTGGATTGCTGTTTTACTTGTAATGCCAATGGCCTCCACAAGATCACAGAAGGAAGCTTAGGCCTGTAGAAGGCCGCAAAGCCGCGGCCTCAATTACCGGCCGGCGGGTGATCATGCGGCGGGGGAGCATGGAGACACAGGATCCTGTGTCTCGGCGGGGGAGGTGCACCCAGCCGGTAATTGAGGCCGCGGCTTTCTACAGGCCTAAGTTTCCCCGGGCGCCTGGTCACTATTTATTATCGCTATTCAGCCCCATTTTGCCACATTTCAGGCTTCAAACATAAAGACATAAAACTGTAATTTGTTGTGAAGAATCAACAACAAGTGGGACACAATCATGAAGTGGTACAAAATGTATTGGATATTTCAAACTTTGTTAAATAAAAAACTGAAAAATTGGGCGTGCAAAATTATTCAGCCCCTTTACTTTCAGTGCAGCAAACTCTTTCCAGAAGTTCAGTGAGGATCTCTGAATGATCCAATGTTGACCTAAATGACTAATGATGATAAATAGAATCCACCTGTGTGTAATCAAGTCTCCGTATAAATGCACCTGCACTGTGATAGTCTCAGAGGTCCGTTTAAAGCGCAGAGAGCATCATGAATAACAAGGAACACACCAGGCAGGTCCGAGATACTGTTGTGGAGAAGTTTAAAGCCGGATTTGGATACAAAAAGATTTCCCAAGCTTTAAACATCCCAATGAGCACTGTGCAAGCGATAATATTGAAATGGGAGTATCAGACCACTGCAAATCTACTAAGACCTGGCCATCCCTCTAAACTTTCAGTTCATACAAGGAGAAGACTGATCAAAGATGCAGCCAAGAGGCCCATGATCACTATGGATGAACTGCAGAGGTCTACAGCTGAGGTGGGAGATTCTGTCCATAGGACAACAATCAGTCGTATACTGCACAAATCTGGCCTTTATGGAAAAGTGGCAAGAAGAAAGCCATTTCTTAAAGATATCCATAAAAAGTGTAGTTTAAAGTTTGCCACAAGCCACCTGGGACACACACCAACCATGAGGAAGAAGGTGCTCTGGTCAGATGAAACCAAAATCAAACTTTTTGGCAACAATGCAAAACGTTATGTTTGGCGTAAAAGCAACACAGCTCATCACCCTCAACACACCATCCCCACTGTCAATCATGGTGGTGGCAGCATCATGGTTTGGGCCTGCTTTTCTTCAGCAGGGACAGGGAAGATGGTTAAAATTGATGGGAAGATGGATGGAGCCAAATACAGGACCATTCTGGAAGAAAACCTGATGGAGTCTGCAAAAGACCTGAGACTGGGACGGAGATTTGTCTTCCAACAAGACAATGATCCAAAACAAAGAAAAATCTACAATGGAATGGTTCACAAATAAACATATCCAAGTGTTAGAATGGCCAAGTCCAGACCTGAATCCAATCGAGAATCTGTGGAAAGAACTGAAAACTGCTGTTCACAAACGCTCTCCATCCAACCTCACTGAGCTCGAGCTGTTTTGCAAGGAGGAATGGGCAAAAATTTCAGTCTCTCGATGTGAAAAACTGATAGAGACACACCCCAAGCGACTTACAGCTGTAATCGCAGCAAAAGGTGGCGCTACAAAGTATTAATTTAAGGGGGCTGAATAATTTTGCACGCCAAATTTTTCAGTTTTTTATTTGTTAAAAAAGTTTGAAATATCCAATACATTTCGTTCCACTTCATGATTGTGTCCCACTTGTTGATTCTTCACAAAAAATCAGAGTTAGTCTTACGGCCGGGGAGCACCGATTTTTCAAAGCCGGGGCACCCCTTCCATTGACTCCCATGTTAAATGGTAATTTCTCCGGTGATTTGGGGGACATGGTACTGTAGCCACATTTATCCTTTACAATTGTGTAAAGTTTGTTTTCTGGGGAACCCAGGGCTGGGGAGCAACGATTTTTTCAAACCTCGGCACCCCTTCCATTGACTCTTATGTTAAATGTCAGTCTAATCATGGGCACAGTGAGGCATGCAGATGGACACCCTAGGCTTATACTCGAGTCAATAAGTTTTTCATTTTTTGTGGTAAAATTAGGTGCCTCGGCTTATATTTGGGTCGGCTTATACTCGAGTGTGTGTGTGTGTGTGTGTGTGTGTGTGTGTGTGTGTGTGTGTGTGTGTGTGTGTGTGTGTGTGTGTGTGTGTGTAATCCGTGCCTTGCGAAAGTTTTCGGCCGCCTTGAACTTTGCGAACTTTTGCCACATTTCAGGCTTCAAACATAAAGATATTAAACTGTAATTTTCCCAAGGCGTCTTCCAGGACAGCCCTTGAGAGATGGAGCTCCTCCCTGGACAGGAAACACATCACCTCCAGCTCTTTAAAAGGCGGTCCCTCAGGCATCTGGTCAGTTTTTAATCCAAGAACCGAAGGACAGAGCTGAAATACAGTTAATGACATACATACATATTATCCATGCATATATACACACATACACATATATACCTACCTCCAAGCATAGGGTGGGAACGTGCTGTCCTGGAAGACTCCTGGAAACAGAGTTTCCGGTAAGACTAACTCTGATTTTCCCCAAGGCGTCTTCCAGGACAGCCCTTGAGAGGATGAGCAAGCACTCACCAGATTAGGGTGGGACTACTGCTTGCAGGACTTTCCTCCCAAAGGCCTGATCTTGACTACTTAGGACGTCCAGTCGGTAATGTCGAATGAACGTAGACATGCTTGACCACGTAGCGGCCTTACATATCTGCTCCGGGGTAGCGCCGGCTCTTTCTGCCCAGGAAGTGGCTAACGCCCTTGTAGAGTGTGCCTTCAAACCCTGCGGAGGATTTAAGTGTAGAGCTTTATACCCTTCCAAGATGGCCAATTTAATCCACCTGGCTAATGTCCCTCTTGAAGCCTGTTTTCCTTTTCGACTCCCGGAAAAAAGAACAAACAGTGCATCTGACTCTCTAAAGCTTTTAGTTGCTTCCAGATAAACTAAAAGACATCTCCTGACATCTAGCCAATGTAATTGTTCTTCTTTGTTATTTCTTGGTTTATTGCAAAAAGAAGGAAGTATAATGTCCTGACTCTTGTGGAAAGCAGAGGCGACTTTTGGCACAAAGGACTGATCTGTCTTTAGAATAACTTTATCCTCCAAAATTCGCATATAAGGATCTATAATTGAGAGAGCCTGAAGCTCGCTGATTCTGTGGGCAGAAGTCATAGCGACCAAAAAAATTGTCTTCAAAGTAACCAGTTTTAAGGATGCCTCCGATATCGGCTCAAAAGGCTCTTTAATGATCGCTTTCAACATAAGAGATAGGTCCCACGTCGGAACCTTACGGCATGGGGCCGGGCTTTGTTTGGCAATTGCTTTGCAAAACCTACTGATAAGCGGGTCCTCTTGTAGGGAGCGCTGAACATTAACTGAAAGGGCAGCAATTTGAACCTTAATCGTGCTTAAGGCCAGCTTCTTGTCGATGCCCTCCTGTAGGAATTCCAATATCGTTGGGGAATCATGTTCCCTCTTTCCATTCTCTTTTTGCCAGAGATTGAATTTTTTCCAGTGTTTCAGATAAATCGCTCTGGTAACTGGTTTGCGACTCTGTATCAGAGTTTTGATTACTCTATCTGATAGACCCTTAGACTTCAGGATGTCTATTTCAGAAACCAGGCCGCTAGATTCAGCAAGGCCGGATTGGGGTGCCGTACTGGACCTTGAGTCAACAGATCTTGACTGCATGGCAACATCCACGGTGGACGATCTGCTAATGCTAGCAGAAGCGAAAACCACGCCCTTTTTGGCCAAAAGGGGGCTATCAGGATAAGGGAAGTCTTCTCCATCCTGAATTTGGAAAGGACTCTCGGTAAGAGATGCAGAGGTGGGAAAGCATAGGTCAGGGAGAATGACCATGCGTTTTGAAGGGCATCGACTGCCACCGGTTGATCCCTGGGGTACAGTGAGAAAAATTCTGGAAGCTTGGTATTTCTCCTGTTGGCGAACAAGTCGATTTCCGGAAGACCCCATTTGGACACTATCTTGGCAAAGACCGTCGGATCCAGAGACCACTCTTCTTGAGAGACTAATTCTCTGCTCAAGAAATCGGCTAGACTGTTTTGCGTACCCTTGAGATGGACTGCTGAAAGTGACTGGAGATCCTCTTCTGCCCATACAAAAATTTATTTTGCTATGTCCATCAGGGTGGGATTCCTGGTCCCCCCTTGTTTGTTCAAATACGCTACAGAAGTTGTATTGTCCGACCTGATCTGTAGATGTTGATGCCTGAGCTGATTCTGGAAAGCTGCGATCCCTTTGGCTATGGCTTTTAACTCCCTGTAATTTGAAGAGCGTTTCTTCTCTAGATGACTCCAAGCGCCTTGTGCCCACTGACCTTCTAGGTGGGCTCCCCAACCTTGGTTGCTGGCGTCCGTAGTCAAGATGCGTGTCACAGGTGGGTTCCACAGCAGACCTTTGTTCAGGTGGTTTTGGTTTCTCCACCACCAGAGAGCCTGTTTTGTTCTTTCTGGCAGGTATACCTTCTCCTCCAAGTCCATTCCTGACAGATTTTGAAGGAGTAAAGACTGGAGTGGCCTTTGGTGGAACCTGGCCCATCTGACTGCTGGGATGGAGGCTGTCATGAGGCCTAGGACTGACATGATCTCCCTTACCGTGACAGGGAGGTTTGTCTGCAACTGAGCTACTCGCTGATCTAGATGATCTATTTTTTCTTGTGGGAGAAAGGTTTTTTGCTCTGTCGAACTTACTATGTAGCCCAAGAACAGGATTTCCTGTGTGGGAATGAGGATCGACTTTTCCCTGTTGACTATCCAGCCTAACTGAGTCAACCACTGCTGGGCGACCACTAGATCCTCAAGTAGCTTTTGTTTTGTCGGTGCCAGGAACAACAAGTCGTCCAAGTATGGGACAACTGTTACTCCTTGGAGCCTTAGAGGGGCCAACGTTTCCGCAAGGATCTTGGTAAAGATCCTCGGGGACGAGGAGAGGCCAAAGGGGAGGGCTTGGCTCTGATAGTGGAAAATCTTTCCCCCTATCCGGACAGCTATGCGGAGGAACCTTTGGGAGCTTACTCTGATAGGAATGTGGAGGTAGGCATCCTTCAGGTCTATTTTTGCCATGAAGCAATCTTTTTGAAGCAAATTCTTGACAGAATAAATGGATTCCATCCGGAATTTTTTGTAACGGATGGCTGCATTCAATGGTTTTAGGTTGAGGATCAGGCGATATTTCCCTGATGGCTTTCGAACCAGAAAGACGTGCGAGTAAAAACCCCGTCCCTCTTCCTGTTTGGGAACTGGTATTAGGACTTTTTGATCTACAAATTCTCCAATGAGATGCTGTAATGCCTGTGCTTTTACTGGGTCTTTTGCCAGCTGTGTAACCAAGAATCTTGTTGGTGGAAACTGGCTGAACTCCAGGGCATAGCCCCTTTCTATGACTCTCCTGAAAAACTTGTTTGAGGTCAACTTTATCCATTGTGGAAGGAAGTCCCCCAGTCTTCCTCCCACCTGGACCCTGACATCACTGTGACTTGGGATTTTTGTCAGGAGGGTTAAAGAGCACCTTCGCTTTTTGCTTTCCTCCTTGTGATGTCCAGGGTCTGTTATGTTTCCCTTTTTCCTGCGTTTTCTTTTGCCCTTTGAATGGGCGAAAAAACTTTCTGTTAAACGGCTTTTTCTTTTTAGGGAAAGTCTTCCTCTTATCCGCAGTGCGTTCTAACGCTTCATCTAGCGGAGTGCCAAACAGGAATTTGCCTGAAAAAGGAACGCTACAAAGGCGCAACTTAGAGGCGGTATCTCCCGGCCAGGTTTTTAGCCACAGAGTTCTCCTCGCTGCTACTGACAGTGAAGCCGCCCTGGCTGAAAGTTTTACCGATTCTGTCGAGGCATCTGCGATAAAACCTACCGCTTTAAAAAGCATGGGGAAGGATTTTAGTAACTCTGCTCTAGGGGTACCTGCCGTTAGGTGTTCCTGCAACTGTTTAAGCCAAAATTCAAAATTACGGGCTACACACGTAGTTGCTAGAGCTGGCTTAAGATTAGCCATAGCCGTATCCCAGGATCGTTTGAGGATAACATCCCCTCTTTTATCCATGGGATCCGCTAAGTGACCCATGTCCTCAAAGACTAGGTCTGAATGTTTTGACACCTTCGCTAGGGGGGCATCTAATTTTGGACACTGTTTCCAAACGGCATTAGGGTCTTCATCAAATGGAAACCTTCTCTTTAGACCACCTGAAAAGAAAGGTCTCTTATCAGGTTCTTCCCATTCCCTGAGCACCAAATCTGACATCACTTGGTGTACTGGGAATACTTTCTGTTTTTTCTTACTTAACCCTTGGTACATTTTATCATGTCGTGAGAGCAAAGTTTTTTCTTCCTTCAACGCTAACGTTTCATGAATGGCCCCTACCAACTCATCTACTTCCTCTTGGGAGAGTTTGAAACGGGTGGGGGTGCGGGAGTCCTCCTGATCTTTTTCCTGCCCCGAATCTGACTGGGAGGAATAAGAATCAGAATTTCTAAGGGAAACCTCCTCATTCTCCACAGGTTCACCTGATCCTGATGCCACCGGAGTGGGAGAGATGGGCACCTCTTGCTGCCTGGCAGTTAAGCCTGGAATTTGGGTATCCTCAATAAGCTTTCTAAAGGACTTAAAAGTAGATTGCATCTCCTCTTTGAAGGATCCAAGGAACTTTGTCAGTGGGGAATCTTCCTCATTATTCAACACTGTTATACAGGGAAAAAATGTACCAGGATATATCCTAAGATAGAGGCTGGTCCTAGCGCTCAGTGGACAGGTCTTCTAATTTAATAGGTTATATAAACATGTATGCAGAAAAAAGCGGCTATTATAATGAAAGAAGTGTGTATGAAAAAATATATGTCTCTATGAGGCATTAACAGCGCTATATGATTTTATATCTATTGAACTCAAACAGTTCAGAATCTGCTTTTTGTGAGGTGCTGCTATCCACCAGGGTCTCCTATCCTTAAGTCAGCAGCTAGCCTCAAATGCTAAGAACTAATGTACAAACTGCTTATACACATAAAATAAAGCAATTATAAATGCAAAAAAATAATAATGATGCACTATGAGTTATACATATATGACACAACAATTCACAGGTATGTCAAAAGGGTGCTTCTTTTTTTTAAAAACGCACAGTCTGTATAACTATAATGTTCTTAGTGTGGAAATTCTTGAAAATGGTTGGTAAAACAACAACAGATCCAGGCTTTCCTTCACTTGTAGTCCCCCCTCACGGTTTGGTACTCACCAGATAGACATGGTGTTAATTGCCTTCAGATTTTGAGATCTCTCTCCTGTGGAATGTGGCTCAGCCCAGCAGCAATGTTTCTCCTCCAAATGGATATGGATGGGGTTGGATGCATATGTGCAGCATGAGCAATCATGTAAACAAAAACGTAGGGGGAAAGGACATAGTGTAATACCGTTTTTATTGTAAAAAAATCTTATTTTTAAAAGTTATGCTTACAAGTATAAAAACAAAGATGTGCGCATCGATTGCAACGTTACTGCTCACTCAGCTGGTTCTGGCGTCTCCGCTCCGTCTCCAGCTGATGTGTCCCGGGTGTAACTTGCTTCGTCTGTGCGATGAGTCGTGTAGCCACGCCCTGACGCGTTTCGTGATTGGTTCACGTCTTCAGAGGGCGTGGCTACACGGCACGACTGATCGTATTTATAGGAGGATGCAACCCCTCGGCACCTCCCTTCTTCCACTGACAGCAGCTTTGCAAGAGGGGATATACCACTCCCCTCTGCCCGTAACCACGCCCTGCTGCCAATAGGATTCGGAGTGTCCGGTTGGTCCCTCCTCTGTGAGACAGAGCTGCTGTGTGTCATTGTTTGAAGCGTCCTCCATTTTGTCGTAGCACAAGACAATAATATTGCCTTATGCGCTACTCTATCTTATGGATCTATTAAGTGCTACTCCCGAGGGTTTGCTATTGTCAGCACACAAGGATCACAGTGCAAAACATCTCAGAGAACCTCGTTGCCGACATCTGCGGAGAGCTATAGATAAAAGACTCTGACCAACAGCAGCTATGTTATTTTATATATATATAAACAAAGAAAATGTATGGTACTAAAATTAATCATACCTGGCTATCAAAGAAATATATATATAGTAGTACTAATGTTACTCGTACCTAGTTATAGGTTACATCATAATAACTTTCATCAACAGTATATAGGCATTACCATTATTAGGGAAAATGTGACTAAGTCACAGTTACCATAATTCTAACTGTTAACATGCATGTAAGATTATCCTTAAAATTTAACATGTGAGGCACACTATAATATTCCATATACTGTCCATCCTCTATATTATTCTATTGGGAATACCACCCGCACCAATACTCCCAATATCTTTGTATGTATGGCCTCTGATCTACCCTAATCCTCTGTGTCCAGTGGGGGTAAATATAAAAGCACCATGTCATTGTTATGGCCAATGAAAATAGACAAGTGTATAAGTAAAAGTAAATTAAAATGAAGTAAAGTAAAAAAATAGAAAAAATGAATTAAAATTAGTAGCACTAGGCATAAAGGTAAAATGTCCTTAAATGGTCCTCCTATAAATTAATTGTGCATGATATAATATTAATATGGCCCGATGCCAGATTTAATATGTTCAATGATTTTTGGTTTTTGATGAAATATAGGTACAGCCTCCATATAATATATCAAATAGTGTACATAATTTTAATGATTGCTTATGAAGCAGTTTATGTCTAAATCTATGTTGAGGCCATTCGGACTTAGGGTATGTGTAAGAAATATCCATTCAGTTTCTCTTTTGGATATTTCTCTTACCCTATTACTTCCTCTCCAATTGGAATCTATTTTATCTATCCCCCAGAACTTAAGTCCTATGGGGTTTTTGTCATGTTTTTGTAAAAAATGTAAGGAGACGCTATGATCTTCATACCCTGTGGTGATGTTGTATATATGTTCTCCTACTCTTTTAGTCAGTTTTCTCTTTGTTCGTCCTATATACATCAACCCACAGGGACATTCCAAGGCATAGACCACATGGGTCGACATGCATGTTATACATTCTTTAATGGGGAAGTTTTTACCATTAGCTGTTGAAGTAAAATGGGTAAGACCTCTCAAATGGGTGGAGACCTGGCGACAGGCCTTGCATCGTCTACAGGCCGTAAAACCAGGTCTTTCCCAAAACATCTTTAGTTTTTTAGGGGGATCCAAAACTCTTTTCACTATTTGGTCTCCAAAAGATGGACATTTCCTGTATATAAATGGGGGAATAGGTGGTAACTGTTGATTCAAAACTTTATCCATCAGCAGTATGCCCCAGTGTCTTTTAATTATGATTTCAATATCCTTGTATTGCTCATTATACTGTGAAATTATACTTTTGACATACCTGTGAATTGTTGTGTCATATATGTATAACTCATAGTGCATCATTATTATTTTTTTGCATTTATAATTGCTTTATTTTATGTGTATAAGCAGTTTGTACATTAGTTCTTAGCATTTGAGGCTAGCTGCTGACTTAAGGATAGGAGACCCTGGTGGATAGCAGCACCTCACAAAAAGCAGATTCTGAACTGTTTGAGTTCAATAGATATAAAATCATATAGCGCTGTTAATGCCTCATAGAGACATATATTTTTTCATACACTGTTATACAGGGGCCACATACATTTTTTGTATAGCCAGATGGAAGCCTTGCATTGCAGGTGGGGCACTTCCTCTTGTCTTTTGGCAGTCCCTTTGTACTATGCTCTTTGTGATCCTTCTGAGAAGGGACAAAAGAAGGGAGAGAAAGAGAGGGGGAAATGTTACATTACTGCCAAACCACTGTGTCCCCCCCCCTAAGAGGTGCCCACTGGGCTCTGAGAGGATTAAACCCTCCTTTCTAGCCCCCCTTGAAAAATAGGTGGAAAGCGCAGGAAAAAAGCTTCTGGCACAGCCAGCCTACCTGCGATGAGCCGGCGCCGGACTCCCCTGGAACGTGGGATGCCTCCATGATGCTCCGTTAGGCGGTATATAGCATGTGCTAAACGCCTTTATAGGCGCCGACTCGGCCTTCCTTCTTTCCCTGCGCCGGAAACCGGAACCAAAGTTTCCGGCGCGCAGTGATGACGCGCATCCTGGCCGGAGGTTACGCTCGGCGACTTCCGGGTCACGACGCCCACCTCGCCGGGCACCGGAGGGAAGAAGGAACGGGGAACTCCAAACCCAAGCGGAGGGAACCCGTGGCCAACAGGAGAGATTTTCACTGAAGGTGAGGTGAACCAGCCCAAGCTGTCTTCCTCCAGCCCTTGGGATGGATACTCTCCCGGATCCATCCCCCTTTAAAAAAAGACGGTTCCTCAAGGCAACATGTCTCCTCCAACTGAGGAAACACATAAAAACTGACCAGATGCCTGAGGGACCGCCTTTTAAAGAGCTGGAGGTGATGTGTTTCCTGTCCAGGGAGGAGCTCCATCTCTCAAGGGCTGTCCTGGAAGACGCCTTGGGAAAATTACAGTTTAATATCTTTATGTTTGAAGCCTGAAATGTGGCAAAAGTTTGCAAAGTTCAAGGCGGCCGAAAACTTTCGCAAGGCACGGATTATATATACATACACACACACACACACACACACACACACACACACACACACACACTCGAGTATAAGCCGACCCAAATATAAGCCGAGGCACCTAATTTTACCACAAAAAATGAAAAAAACTTATTGACTCGAGTATAAGCCTAGGGTGTCCATCTGCATGCCTCACTGTGCCCATGTCTAGACTGACATTTAACATAAGAGTCAATGGAAGGGGTGCCGAGGTTTGAAAAAATCGTTGCTCCCCAGCCCTGGGTTCCCCAGAAAACAAACTTTACACAATTGTAAAGGATAAATGTGGCTACAGTACCATGTCCCCCAAATCACCGGAGAAATTACCATTTAACATGGGAGTCAATGGAAGGGGTGCCCCGGCTTTGAAAAATCGGTGCTCCCCGGCCGTAGGTCCCCTGAACAACAAACTTTGCACACTTGTAGAGGATGAGTGGGGCTACATGTGTGCCAAGCTTGGGATCCAGAGGACCTACGGCCGGCCGGTACTAGGTCCGAAAATCCGGGAGATTAAGCACTAAAAATCTTTTTATTAATTTTTTTAACAAGGAATGGTGGCAAATCAGTGACTTACAGCAGGATTGTGATGTTACAGTGGACATTCTAAAACTAGCTGACACTTTTTGGGGACCAGTGACACTAATATAATAATCAGTGCTAATAAATATTAACTGTCACTAATATATATTTTTTTAAATTAATGGGGTCCAGTGCGAATTTTATCTTCATAGGCTTCAATTGAACTTACAGTAAACTCGCAGCACACAGTTCACATCTCTGCAAATTGTTCAGCGTCTGCCTCCTGAAATTCGCAAAAAATAAATAAAAATGCACCTGTCCAACTCAAAACGCAGGGGAAATTCATTTCATTTTTGGCTGTTAAGCCCTTCCTCATAGTGTGAGTAAGGCCCCTTTCACATTGAGGCGTTTTTCATGCGGTACAGCGCTAAAAATAGCGCTGCTATACCGCATGAAAAATCATGCCCTGTAGTGTTCAATGTGAAAGCCCGAAGGCTTTCACACTGAAGCGGTGCGCTAGCAGGAACGCTCCAAAAGTCCTGCTAGCCGCATCTTTACCGCGGTATAGGAGCGGTGTGTTCACCGCTCCTATAGCGCGCCTTCCCATTGGAAACAATGGGAAACCGCGGCAATAGCGCGGTAATACCGCCCGCAACGCGGGCGGTATTAACCCTTTTTCGGCCGCTAGCGGGGGTTAAAACCTCACCGCTAGCGCCCGAATATCGCGGTAAACACGACGGTATAGCGGCGCTACAAATAGCGCGGCTATACCGTCACCGCGGCTCCACGCCTCAATGTGAAAGGGGCCTAAGGCTCTATCGGCCAAAACCCATTAGCACCTCTTATGTTTTAATTGGCAGCCATATTGAAATAATATATATATATATATATATATATATATATATATATATATATATATATATATATATATATATATATATATATATATATATATATATATATATATATATATATATATATAATAAAAACACACACACACACACACACACAAAAGGATCAGTTATGTGCCAATATTTTGGGGTATATGTAAGGGTCCTTTCACACGTGCGGACCATTTTTTAGATCCATTTTTTATCATCAGTTGATCCGTTTTTTCGTCCGTTTTTCATCAGTTGATCCGTTTTTTCGTCCGTTTTTCATCAGTTGTCATCAGTTTTTCATCAGTTGTCATCCGTTTTTTTTAATCCGTTTTTTTTTTTTTTTTGTTAGAACTTTATTTTTATTACATATTTTGATGAAAAACGGATGTTAGCGGATCGGATGTTAAACGGCTCGTCTGCTAACATCCGTTTTTCGTCCGTTCCGTTTTTTTTTGACGGAAGAAAAATAGGGTTTTATTCCGTTCAAAAAAAAAAAACAGAGCTTAACGGAGACGGATGTAAACGGATATCCCATAGGAAAGCATTGTAGTCAGTTTTTTTCATCCGTAAACGGACGTATGAAAAACGGACGAACGGTCCGCACGTGTGAAAGGGCCCTAAAAATCAATGTGCTGCACGATTTCAAGCACAATACAAATTACATACTCTATGTGTAGGGAGCTTTATTTGGCGTTTACAATCCACAGCCATCCGCCTGTGAATTACAGGAGTGAGAGCAATATATGCAGTCTTTATCATCTGAGTGGGTATTTTATTGATCTCTTTTTATGATCATCAAAAGAAGCGAGCACTATGCCAGTTTCTATTGTTTTTTGAGAATCTAAATTGCACTGATCCATTCACCCACCACCTGAGCTGCTGATGGGA
Source organism: Rana kukunoris (assembly GCA_029574335.1). Lineage (NCBI taxonomy): Eukaryota > Metazoa > Chordata > Amphibia > Anura > Ranidae > Rana > Rana kukunoris. The sequence goes on along the minus strand of CM056049.1, from coordinate 503,057,703 downwards.
AATCACACTTGTGTAGGTTGCATATTGCAGGTGCATTTTGCGTTTTTTCAAGTCACTGATTTGCCACCATTCCTTGTTAAAAAAAAAAAGATTTTTGCGCTTGATCTCTCGGATTGTCGGACCTAGTACCGGCCGGCCGTAGGTCCCCTGGATCCCAAGCTTGGCACACATGTAGCCCCACTCATCCTCTACAAGTGTGCAAAGTTTGTTGTTCAGGGGACCTACGGCCAGGGGGGGACCGATTTTTCAAAGCCAGGCACCCCTTCCATGGACTCCCATGTTAAATGGTAATTTCTCCGGTGATTATCGGCCAGTCGTAGGTCCCCTGGACCCGGTTTTTGGCACACATGTAGCCCCATTTATGCTCTACAATTGTGCAAAGTTTGTTTTCTGGGGAATCTAGGGCTGGGGAGCAACGATTTTTGACCCTGCATCTCTCCATAAAGAGGACCTGTCGCACACATTCCTATTACAAGGGATGTTTACATTCCTTGTAATAGGAAAAAAAAAGTGATAATAAAAATTAAGTGATAATAAAAATTAAAAAAATTATATGTGGGGAGCTGTGGTGGCTCAACGTGATTGGCACTGCGCTGACAAGCCGTTCACCTCTGCAGCCAAGGGTTCGGATCCCGGTCTCGGCTACATGTGAATTGAGTTTGGTGGTCTCAGCCCGGCTCCCGGTGGGTGTGCTATGCAAGGTACGCCTGTGCTTAGTACGCCCCCCCCCCCCCACAAAAACCACCACACTTGCACGCACACGAAATTGGTTTACCACGCACGCACATTGGCCATGCGGTCTCTTAAAAATGAGAGGCGAAGGACCTACGGGGCTGGCTGGGTGGGCTAGACCCCCTCACTCCCTCATAGGGGGAGTCCCTCTGCCCCGTTGGGGTCCCATTGGGCCCCAGTCGGGCTCCCAAGTGGAGCAGGTAGGGTGGGGTGAGTGGGAGGCCCCCCCTCACACCCGCCATTGCCACCGGGGGCATGGAGAAGGATGGCGATTGCCTCCGGGGGGAGGGTCTGCCTACTGCCAACTCCTGCAGTCCGGCTCCTCTCTCTCGAGTTCACGCACAAAAATACACTTAAAAAAAAAAAAAAAAAAAAAAAAAAAATTATATGTAAAAAAAAAAAAAAAAAAAAATGCCCCTGTCCCCAGTAGCTCGCGCGCAGAAGCAAACGCACAAGCAAGTCCCACCGACATAAGTAAACACTGTTTAACCACTTGATACCTGCCCGCCGTCAAATGACGGCGGGCGGGATACTCTATTGTCCAGACGGGACGTCATACGACGTCCTGTCATTTAAAGCTTCTAGGGGCGCGCGCACCCGTCGCGTCACTGGGAACACCGTGCATGTGCCCGGCGGCCTTGCCGACAATTGAGCTGGGACGTGGAGCTCTGTGTGTAAACACAGAGCTCCACGTCCCTGTCAGGGAGAGAGAAGACCGATCTGTGTCCCTTGTACATAGGGACACAATCGATCACCTCCCCCAGTCACCCCCCTACAGTTAGAACACAAACTAGGAGAAACATTTAACCCCTTCCCCGCCCCCTAGTGGTTAACCCCTTCCCTGCCAGTTACATTTATACAGTTATCAATGCATATTTATAGCACTGATCACTGTATAAATGTAAATGGTCCCAAAAATGTGTCAAAAGTGTCCGATGTGTCTGCTATAATGTCCCAGTCCCAAAAAAAAAAAAAAAAAAACATAATTATGTCCCCTATTTTGTAGGCAATATAACTTTTGCGCAAACCAGTCACTATACGGTTATTGCAATTTTTTATTTTTTTTACCAAAAATATGTAGAAGAATATGTATCGGATTAAACTGAGATAAAAAAAAAATATTTTTTTTTTAAATGGGATATTTATTATAGCAAAAAGCAAAAAATATCTTTCAAAATTGTCGCTCTTTTTTTTTGTTTATAGCGCAAAAAATAAAAACCGCACGGGTGATCAAATACCACCAAAAGAAAGCTCTTTTTGTGGGGGAAAAAAAAAAAAGGACGTCAATTTTGTTCGGGAGCCACATCGCACGACCGCGCAATTGTCAGTTAAAGCGACGCAGTGCCAGAAGCTAAAATGTTGTCTGGGCAGGATGGGGGTGTAGGTGCACAGTAGGCAAGTGGTTAAACCACATAAGTGAGGTATCACCGCGTGCGTTAGAGTGCCAGCAACAAGTCTAGCATAAGATCTCCTCTGTAAATCGAAACTGGTAAGCTGTAAAAAATGTCAAAGCGTTGCCTATGGAGATTTTTAAGTACCAAAGTTTCGCGCCATTCCATGAGTGTGCGCAATTTTAAAGCGTGACATGTTAGGTATCTATTAACTCGGTGTAACATAATCTTTCATATTTTACAAAAAAATTGGGCTAACTTCACTGTTTTGTTATTTTTTTTTAATTCATGAAACAATTTTTTTCCCCAAAAAAAATCGTTTGAAAAATTATTGCGCAAATTCCGTGCAAGATAAAACATTTCAATGACTGTCGTTTTATTCCCTAGGGTGTCTGCTAAAAAAACATATATAATGTTTGGGGGTTCTGCGTAATTTTCTAGCAAAAAAATGATGATTTGTACATGTAGGAGAGAAGTGCCAGAATAGGCCCAGTATGGAGGTGTGTATAAAAGCCCGGTATTGAAGTGGTTAAAGGGGAGTTCCAGGTTTCTTTTATGTTTATTAAAAGTCAGCAGCTACATAAAGTGTAGCTGCTAGCTTTTAATAAACAGGCACTTACCTGCTCCACGGTCCAGCGTCGCTCCGCTCCTCTCCTCTCCCCCCCTCTCCACCGGCACCTCCATTCTAACTGTGGGTACCCGGCCGTGACAGCTTTCAGGCTTTTACTCTTCAACCTGAGTGGACAGGCGATCGTCTGGGACCTGACACGTGTCGCCTAAGCGGTCCCTGGGCGGAAGTAGGACGTGGGACAGGAAGTCCCACTCCTACCGAAGCCCCCACTCCCCCCCCCCCCTCCCAAAAAAAATGACATGCCAAATGTGGCATGTAAGGGGGCGAGGAGTGATTTAAGCGGAAGTTCCACTTTTGGGTGGAACTCCGCTTTAAAATAAATTTTCGATATCCCCATCACTCCCCTGTAGAAAACTCTCACGTACTTCCAGGTAATTTCTCACCTCTTATTTCATACTCTTCAACTATCATTTCTTGGATGGGCAACCTTGCTGTTGTGGTTGTTCTTGTTCTCCTAAAGGAGACCGTTGGATCCCTTCATGACTCTTGCTCTATGCTTGGCTTCGGGTTATCCTCATTTACAGGTATGAGCTGTACCAGCCAGTCGTACGACCACAGATTTATTTTGTTCAGCCCGCAAGTTAAACAAAAGAAATAACAGATTTCTTTATCAATGTTAGGGCTCTTTCACACGGGGCTGATCAGTAATGATCCGCCCCGTGCACCTCCGTTTGCTCAGCGGGGATCGCTCCGTTGATCCCCGCTGAGCTGCCGGATGACAGGGCGGTCCCCGCACACTGTGCAGGGACCGCCCTGTCAGATCTCCGCTTTCCCCTATGGGGAATCGGATGAACACGGACCGTCTGTCCGTGTTCATCCGATCTGATCCGCCAGACGGAAGGAAAAGTAGGTTTTTCCTCCGGCATACTTTGGCGGATCGGAGCGCATGTCAGCGGACATGTCTCCGCTGACATCCGCGATCCCATAGGGATGCATGTATGTCCGTTTTTCATCCGACAACGGATGGATGAAAAACGGACATACGGAATGTCTGTGTGAAAGAGCCCTTAAACAGCTCATGATAGAGGGATCTCCTGCTAAGGACACAGGGCTAACCAATTGTCCCCATGGGACTTGTCACCCCCTGCAGCCAATCCCTCCTTTCCTTCCTGTACGGGCTTCCATAGGTCACAGCTTTAATTGAATTCGCACATAAAAAAAAAAGGGGGTGGGGGGGGCTACAGATTCTTTCTGCTGTCTTAGGCCTCATTCACACATGGCAGACTCTGTCGCAGTCTGATCTCAGCGGGAGATCTGTCCGCAGATCTCCGCTGAGCCGACGGATGACAAGCTCCTCTCTGCTCACTGAGCGGGGGAGGGGCTTGTCGGCACCGCTGTCTGCTATGGAGCGATCTGATGAAAAACGGACATGCTGCGGACATTACCCGATCCGATCCACATGGACGGATGGGGACGTATCCCCCATACATTTTTTTCTTAGCGGATCGGATCAGGTCGGATGTCAGCAGACATGTCTCCGCTGACATCCGACGCTCCATAGGGGTGCATGGAATTATATATTTTTTTCTGCTTCGAGAAGCCGAAGCTTCAAAAGCGCTTCTACACCAGTGGTGGTGCGTCCATAAGGGGCACAAGGGCACTGCCCCCTCTCTCCTGCCACTACCCTCTATCACCATAGATAGATCTATGGTCACCGTTACCACCCCCTTTTCAGGTGCCCGGCCCCTTTTCGGGCGCTGGGCACCTGAATTACAGCAGCAGGGTATTTTTTTTGAAGCACCTGATTAGAGCCATAGGCATCCAAAAAGGTGAACAGCGGGCATCATGATGGGCGCACGCAGTTCACTCAGCGTTGTGTTAGGAAAGTCAAAGAATATTCACTTTCCTAACACTGAACCGCCTCTTAGCCAATCAGGTGCTCGGGTCTGTTACCCAATCGACTTAAACGACTAGTGCTGTCAGGCGTCCAATCATAGCAGAGGACGGGAAGAGAGTACGGGAGAAGACATCGAGGAGCGTGCAGGACACCGCCGTGACCCGCTATCCTGCGAGACAGGCAAGTGCCAGGCGGGGGATGCACACTGGCAGCAATTGATGGGTAAAGTTGCTGCGTTTGATGGCACAGTGGTGGCAATTTATGGGCACAGTGGCTGCGCTTGATGGGCACAGTGGCTGCGCTTGATGTTTTTTTCAGTTTGTTTGCGCCCCCCCAAAAATTTCAGCACCAGCCGTCACTGTACTACACTAAAATAGCGTGTATGGACACATAAGATAACACCATTTGCTTCTAGAGGCAGAGAAATAAAAATACTCAAAAGACTCCTTTCACACAGGCGCCTGTGAATTTGCATCAAGAGTACGGTGTTTCTGGGACCGTTTGCATAAACTATATTGAGGAAACACACTCCTGTGGATGTGTAGTGACAGCTCTGGTCTTCAGAGACGTGTGCTCAGACCTGTTGCACACCAAGGTAAATGGTCTCGTTACAGCCTAAATGTAAGCTCTCCCACGTGATCCAGCATACTGGCGTATTATGTTAAATTTTAATTTCTTACCCCGTGGTGGACGGCGCCAGTATAGCGCGTCACATCTTACGAAAATACCTGATAAGGACTCGGGTAATCTCGGCGAAAATGCGGCGCCTGCGCACAGACCTAGGAGCTGACTGCGCAGGCGCCGTATTTCTCCGAGTCCTACGGCTATGGCGCGTCACGCCCTCCGAAAAACGCCGGAATAGGACTTGGAGAAATACGGCGCCTGCGCAGTCAGCTCCTAGGTCTGTGCGCAGGCTCCGCATTTTTGCCGAGATTACCTGAGTCCTTATCGGGTATTTTCATAAGATGTGACGCGCTATACTAGAGCCGTCCACCGCCGGGGAAAGAAATTAAAATTCGACATAATACAGTAAGTGGGGGATTTAAAAAAAAAAAAAAAACAGCATACTGGCGCTGACGCCAGTATGCTGGATCACATGGGAGAGCTTATATTTAGGGTGAACCTCCGCTTTAAGTACGTCAAGCAAGTAAACATACGTTTTGTTAGGTATTCTTTTTTTTATGTAACCAAGCAAAAAAACTAAACAAAACATTTTCAAACAAACAAAACTTTATCAAACACTAAAAGCTTACCCTCGCTTCGCAAATACTCCACCACATTCCACACCAACGCGGGCACGCCGTTGACCACTAGACCCTCTTTGTGCAGGTCTCTGAGGGGCACTCCGAACACTTTCCTGCATGGCACGGTTGGCTGTCCTCTGCCAGGCCTCGCAACCACTTTTTTCATATCTTCTTTCAGTCTCACAGCAGCTTTGCTTTGCTTGAAAGAGCACAAAAAGAGAGAGCAGTCATGAGCCGTAACAACAGGAGGTTGCATTTTTCTGCTGACTTTTCCACTCAGAAGATCAAGCATTTTGTGCCATAGCAGGAGCAAAATAAAACAAGGCAGGCAGACATGCAGTGAGAGAAAATAGGCAGCCAAACTGCAAGTTCGAATATGTGTTTAAGAGATGGGAGTGGAGCACTCAGGCAAGTAGGGGGACGGGCCATTCACACAACTTCCCTGTAGCTAGGATGTGAGGCTGGCTTTTCTTATATCAGGAAGAACACACACATGTATCCAAGCGATATTGCCACAGTAACCTATGGGTGGAACTAGTAATCACTGCACGGCTGCAAGTCCTGGTAATACTTTTTCTCTGCGTTTGTAGAAAGATGCAAACAACATCAAAACAAGAGTTAAGCTGGATACACATTATACAATTTTCTTAGATTTACCAAAACCATATAATATGAGGTCAAACCTAAACACTTTCAATTTGTATGTAATCAGGCAGGCCCTTCCACTACATAGTTGAAGGAACTCAAACAACAAAAGCTTTATTGGGTTCCAATCGCACAGGTAATTTCTAATGCTGGCTATACACTAGCCGAAAAACTCATTCAAAATCTGTCATTTGGATTGTTCGTTTTTCGTCCAGTTAATGGGCACAAATAGAAAATCTTCACTTTTCAGAGTCGAAAAATTAAAGGAACATGTTGGAAAATTTTACCAAGCGAACGACAAATTGAAAGGTTAATGTGTTTCTCGTCCGAACTATTTGCACTAGGCATACGTGACAAAACCAAAAAAAAAATATGATTCATTCTATGTCCATTGAACAATTTATCGATCAAAATTCGGTCATTACTTGATGACAAAATCGTTTGCTCTCACAGCCGAGTGTTAGTTATTCGAAAAGGAGTTTGAACGATTTTCCGTATGGTGTATGCCCAGCATTAGAATGTGCGTATTGATACTTCTAGAATGACAGGTGTGTGTGAAAAGCTGTGCATGCTTGGTTAATAAAAAACAACAGGCTGACGGCGGCGTTGCCTATTTTTGACACTTTGCACAGCCAGCGAATACATGCGCCAGCGAATACATGAGCACGGCTAGACGCAATATGGACCCTTTCACGCTGATAATTTTTTCTTCTGTCTTTGCCTTACAAAAAGCGTATGATGTGTGATCTTTTAGGGTGCCTGTACACGTGATAAGAAAATTGTACGAAAATGTCCGTATCACAAACGATCGGTTGGCTATCCGATCATTAGTATAGTTCTTTTGACAGCCAATTCCAATTGTTCGCACAACAAAAACTAAAGGTGCAGGTTATAAATTTTTTTTATCATACTTGAACACTACATTCCATTTTCATTTAATCGGTACAGTTTTTGTCCGAAAAAACCCCACAAAAAAACGGAAGAAGTTGTATTCTGCCGTACGATAAATTTCCATAAATTGAGTACCCTCTTAATTTTTCGATATGAGATTAGCATGCAATAAAAAACAGAGGATCATTCATCCGATATTCTCATGGTGTGTATGAGGCTTAGACCCCTTTCGCACTAAAGCGTTTTTACAGCGTTTTAGTGTTAAAACTAGCGCTATTAAAATGCTCATAAAACGCTCTCCATGCATCTCAATGGACCCTTTCTTGCAAGCAGCATCTTTGGAGCAGCTTTTGGCCGCAGAAAAAAACCGCTCCAAAAACGACCCTCTCCATTGAAATGAATTGAAAGCGCTCTAAAAAACCCTTGCCCTTTCACACTGAGGCGTTGCACTGACGGGGCGTTGAGAAAAGTCCTGCAAGCAGCATCTTTGGAGCAGCTTTTGGACGCTGAAAAAAAACGCTCCAAAAACACCCCTCTGCATTGAAATGAATTGAAAGCGCTGTAAAAACGCCTTGCCCTTTCTCACTGAGGAACTGCAAAAACGCCCTAAAAGATTAGGGTTTTAGTGGTGCTTTACCAGCACATTGGGATTGCAGATGAGGCTTCGCTTGAATAACGCTTGAATAATGCTCAAAAAACACCCCAGTGTGAAAGGGGCCTTAAGGAATCATTGACATCAGATGCTCTAGGGCAGGGGTGGCAAACACAAGGCCCGCGGGCCGAATCCGGCCCGCCAGGCCTTGTGATGTGGCCCGCGCAGCAGCCCCTGTCAGCAGGGCGGATATCTCTTATTCGATTTTTTTTATATTGCTGGCATCCACGGCCGGGCAGAGACAATGTCTCTGCCGGACACCATTTTCTTGAAGACCACCACCGTCGCTGCCGCTAGAGGTCCGCGGCCTGGCAGAGAAAATGTCTCCGCCGGCCGCCATTTTCTTGAAGTCCGCCGTCGCCGCCGCTAGAGGTCCGCGGCCGGGCAGAGACAATGTCTCTGCCGGCCGCCATTTTCTTGAAGACCGGAGAGAGTCTGCTGGTGGGGGAACTCGGATGCTGGGGGACTCCTGATGTAAGGGGGGGACTCGGCTCATGTAAGGGGGGGGGAACTCGGCTCATGTAAGGGGGGGGGACTCGGCTCATGTAAGGGGGGGGGGGGGGTACTCGGCTCATGTAAGGGGGACACTCGGCTCATGTAAGGGGGGCACTCGGCTCATGTAAGGGGGGCACTCGGCTCATGTAAGGGGGGCACTCGGCTCATGTAAGGGGGCACTCGGCTCATGTAAGGGGGCACTCGGCTCATGTAAGGGGGGACGCCTGATGTAAAGGGGGGACGCCTGATGTAAAGGGGGGACGCCTGATGTAAAGGGGGGACTCGGCTGGTGTGGACGCCTGATGTAAAGGGGGGACGCCTGATGTAAAAGGGGGACTCGGCTGGTGGGGACGCCCGATGTAAAAGTGGGACTCGGCTGGTGTGGACGCCTGATGTAAAGGGGAGACGCCTGATGTAAAAGGGGGACTCGGCTGGTGGGGACGCCTGATGCAAGGAGAGACTCCGGGCTTCCACTGATTCTGCATTATGGTGAGTTGAATGATTTCATTTTATATTACAATGTAATATTAGAAATAATGTGCTTCGCACTCCTGAACCCTGCATTGCGTCCATATGCAGCGCAAGAAAACTTGGAGACTGCTCAGACTGAACACTATGGTGGAGTGCAGATACAACCGGCCCTTTGAGGGCAACCAACCTGCTGATGCGGCCCCCGATGAATTTGAGTTTGCCACCCCTGCTCTAGGGTATGTTTGTAAGCACATTCCCAGCACAAAGCAAACAAAACATAATGGTTCCCTATGAATCCAGGTCACACCATCGCATTGCATTTGCCCAGTGCTGAAAAAAAGCATGGCACGCATTACTTTTACTTCAGCGCGGTGCAGCGTAACGTGTTCAAATGCATGAAAACGTGCACAAACAAAATGCACTGCAAGGCAAATCAACGCAAACAAAAAAAAATAACGCATATAAAGTGCGCCCCAATGCATAAAGCAGATTACAAAAAATGCAACACAATGCGCATGCGTCAACAAATGCATTGTGGTGCAAATCATAACCACACCAGAACTCTTCACACCAGTCAGTTGCGTTTTTAAAAAGTCTTGCATTTTTCGTACAGTAAAAATAACGCACCAATAACGCACCTCCCCTTGAGTCAATTGTAAAACACATCAAAAATCTGTGTTTTTAAATAACGTCCTATTTTTTTCAGGTGCAGGCTGATGCCAGGCAATCACAAAATGCACTGGAAACACGGCAAAAATGTACCTCCTCATTAAAATGAACAGAAATGGCATCAAAAATGCAACCCGTAAGTGCGTTTTTGGTGTGTTGTTTGAGTCACGTCCTTTTTTCAAAGGTGCAGGCTGATGTAAACGCAGCAAAAACACATATTTACATTTACTGCATCTTTGCAAGGAAGCAGTGTGAAAGCAGCTTATGTGTAGGTCCAACCACAATCACTATAGTTAATTTGTGACTGTGCAAACAGTCACAAATAGCAGTGGCTGGCATCAGCTTGTCATTGCATTTAATAGGCTTAGCGCCTGCAGTTAATCACACATACCTGTCATTCTAGACACAGGTATACAAGCTGACTTTACACTGACTTGCAGTAAAATGCAGGAAAAATTGATGCACATTTGCATCCCTTTTATGCAAGTTTTACCTTGCGTTGAGGTGCACTTTAGCACATAATAAAATGCTATGCATTTTGCATGTGTCCTGTGACATCACATCCTGTTCCTGTTGTGAGTTAGGAACAAAATAAATAACAAGGCAACGTTTTATTTTCCTTTTACTTGTGTTGCGTTGTGGGATGTGCGTTTTACATGCGTTGTGTAAAATGCATACATGTTGCATTTGAATACAATGCAATGCAGGTCAGCGCAGTGCTGTAGTGTGAATAGGACATTGTTTTTTATGTGTCTGTGCATTGATCTGCATTTTACAAGTGCTCTAAAATGCAGATCAATGCACTAGTGTGAATTGGCCCTAAGGCTGGGTTCACACTTGTGCAGTGAGAATTTCAGCTATCTTATCTCTGCAAATAGATAAGAGAAGTGTTCAGCACAGTGCCATCTTAAGAGCATTATAGGCCCCCGGGCAATACAGTGCACTGGGGCCCTGTCTACACAACCACGCACAAGAATTTACTGCCAAAAATCATGAAATTTACTGGCAGAACCACAATTTTTTATTGGCACTGCAAAAAAAGTACCTAAAAATACAGTTTTACAAATTTCTTCATTGGCATGAAGGTTAGGTTACTGTAACCCAGCCTGATCAGAGTTTCCTTTTGCATCAGAGTCTGCAGGATTCCCCCTTACAGTGAAAGGGAACTCTTATGTAAAGGGGAACACTGCAGATCATGATGTAAGGGGGAACTCTGATGTGGAGGGGGGCTCTGGTGACCAGAGACCACCTTATATCAGAATCCACTGCTTTCTCTTTACATCAGAGTTCCCACTTACATCACGGTCCTCAGACTGAGTTCCCCCTAGCACTGTAAGGGGGAATCCTGCAGACTCTGATGTAAAGGGGAACCACCTTCTGTAAAGTAAATACACTAAGGTAAGGGGGGGCACTAATATTTTTGTATTCACTCCCCCCTTTCATCAGCAACCACCCGCCTTTAGACTGGCCTGGTGGTGCTATCACTGACCTTCTCTCAGGTGCACCATGCAAGGCTCAGTCAGATGGCTCCAGCTTGGCTGCTCTGGTTTTATCCTATAGTCTCTTCATGTCTGACTTCTCCTGTGACCCCCATCCCAGCGGCGCTCCCACTCTTAACTCCTCTCCAGACTCTTCCTCAGAGACTGTAGACACAATACAGTTCTACAGTTCTGACCCGCCATTCTCCACCATTTTTTACTGGGGTCGCTGGGCAGCCGATGGGGGGCCCCCCAGGCAAGTGGGGCCCCCGGGCAACTTCCCAGTGTGCCCAATGGAAAAGACAGCCCTGGTTCAGCAGATTAGCAACATTTTAGCTGCGAATTTGGAGACCTGGGAGAAGTTCCGGGTGAGAGGAGAGTGGGGGAGAAATGTATTGAGCTGAATGACAGAAATTCCTGTAGAGAAATGAACACATCTACGAATCAGCTGCGTACCCATAGAAGATAATGGGACTGAATTCGCACCTGAGCCGCACCGCAAGGCATAAAATCCACACACGTTTTTTCTGCAATGCGCAGCGCGAATGCATTGCACATATGTGAACCAGCCTCATTGAAAACAATGTATTTAGAAATGTTCTGCATATTAGATGCGGGTTTAAGCCGCACTCAATTCGCATATGTGTGAACCCGGCCTTAAAGCTGAACTAAGGTGAAGAAAAATGGGAGCAGACAGGTTCTTCAGCAATAAAAACAAACAAAACTGCTTATTTGCAATGTTCTTTATTGCGTGCACAGAGCTGCGCATGCACCAAAGTGTGTCTGAATGAATGAACTGTCATGTGTAAGCACAGGAATTATGTCATCCCCCACTGGCCAATCAAGTCAGGGGGATGTTGGCACTGGTGTGACAGCTCACAGATGTCAAATTGCTGAAGCAGGGGTGACTATTTACAGACTTTAGTTCCGCTTTAACACTAAGGCCCCTTTCACACGGGCGATCTAATCAGGTCCGCCTGAAAAAAAATAGTTTTTCAGGCAGACATGATCGAACCCTCCACCTCTTCTATAGAGCAGCGGATGTCAGCAGGCACATAACTGCTGACACCCGCCGCCATCTGATCTGATTTAGAACCATCCGTCTGGCGGATGGCATCAGAAGAAAATGGACAAGTGGGTCGTTTCCATCCAATTGCCCCATAGAGGATAGTGGGACTGTGTCCATGTCTGCTCTGCATGGTGGAGTGGATACGGACCTGTCATCCGCCCGCTCAGTGGGATAAGCTGGCCAAGCGGATTCCACTTCAATGAGGCGCATGTGTAAAAGGGGCCTAATAGTTCAAATGAATCCTATAACCCCAGCACCTAATAAATAGGATAGAAAATAAAAGAACAGAATAGAAAGGAATAAAATAGAATTACAAAAATAATATAATTAAATAGAAATATTATAACCATCTCCTGAAAAGCAAAGAAAATTATTTCAAAAACAATAGAATAGAATAAAATATAAATAATATAACCATTTTCCAAAATTCAAATATAATCAATTTGAATAGAATAGAAACAAATAGAGTAGAATAGAATAGAAAACAATACAACAGTATAGAAAAAACAATATAATAGAATATAATGAATATAACCATCTTCCTATTCTACTTATTCTTTTCTATTCAAATTAGAATTGATTCTCTTTGGATTTTAGGAAATGGTTATATTCTTTCTATTTTATTGTGTTTTAATTGTATTATTTTTCTATTTGTTTATTCTATTCTATTATTTTCTTTTCTATTCTATTATTTTCTTTGCTATTCTATTTGTTTCTATTGAAATATGTTCTATTCTAAATTCGAATTTCGGAAGATGGTTATGTTCTTTCTATTTTATTCTGTTGTTTTTCCTATACTATTCAGTTACTTTCTATTCTAATCTATTCTTTTCTATTCAAATTAGAATTGATTCTATTCGAACTTTGGGAAATGGTTATATTCTTTCTATTCCATATTTTTTTTATTCTATTACAGTCTATTCTATTCTTTTTTTTATGTATTCAAATTCAAATTTATTCTATTTGAAACTTGAATTTCTGAGGATGGTTATATTCTTTCTATTTTAGTCTACTCTATTCTATTTGTTTCTATTATATTCTAGTCTATTCTGTTCTTTTATTTTCTATTCAATTTTTTTCAGTTTTCCCGTTTTATATTCTATTCTTTTATTTTCTGTTCTATTCTTTCTATTCAATTTTTTTTTCTATTTTATTTCTATTCTTTTATTCTATTTTATTCTCTTTGGAAATTTAAAAAAGGATTCAAATTCGAAAACTATTCAAGTTCAAGAACTAGATGGCCTCTAAACTCCTCCAAATGCCTGTGTGTGCATGGACCCATAGGCTAACCATTTTAGCAGCGTTTAGAGGCAGAAAAAAAAAACGCTGGCCGGCTCTAACAGCAGTGTTAAAAACATCCAGTGTGCAGAAGGCCCAAAAGTTGGCCACACGCGTAAAATCTTTGTATACAGTGGCAGAAATAATTATTTGATGCCCTGCTGATTTTGTAAGTTTGCTCAATTACAAAGAAATGAAGGGTCTATAATCTTTTTTCATAGGTGTATTTTAAATGATAGAGACAAAATATCCAGAGAAAAACACACGATACAAATGTAAGGGCTCTTTCACACGAGCGGACCGTTCAGATCCACCTGCCAGTTTTTTAGGCGGACCTGAACGGGCGCTCCGTGCACCTCCGTGCATGGAGCCACGGGTGTCAGCAGTGACATGCTCGCTGACATCCGGCCCGCTCCGATCCGCCAAGTGTGACGGAGGAAAAACCTACTTTTCCATCCGTCTGGCGGATCGGATTGGGTGAACACGGACAGACGTGTTCATCCGATCCCCCATAGGGGAGAGCAGAGAAAAGACAGGGCGGTCCCTGCACAGTGTGCGGAGACCACCCTGTCATCAGCCAGCTCAGCGGGGATCAACGGAGCGATCCCCGCTGAGCAAACGGAGGTTCACGGGGCGGATCATTACTGATCAGCCCGTGTGAAAGAGCCCTTATGAATTGCAGTTCAGTGAGTAAAATAAATATTTGATTGCCCACCAACCAACAATAATTCTGGCTCCCACAGACTGGCTACAGTATGTGCTCATGTGTTACACAGATTAGTCCTGTCAATTTAAAAAGGTGCTCCTAATGACAACTTGTTATGTGTATTAAAGACACTTGTCCACAGAACCTCTTTTGCTGCTTAACCACTTGTCTACCGCGGAAGACTCCTTTGTTCTGACAGGACATCATATGACGTCCTGTCTTTTAAAGTCACTAGGGGTGCGCGAACGCCGCCGGTGCACGCGTGCACCCGCCGCTTTGCTGGGATCACAGTACGCGTGCCCGGCGGCAACGATCGCCGCCAGGCACCCGCGATTGCCCAGTAACTGAACAGGGACGTGGAGCTCTGTGTGTAAACATCTACCGATTGTGTACATAGGGACACAATCGGTCACCTTCCCAAGTCAGTCCCCTCCCCCTACAGTTAGAACACAAACTAGGCTACACATTTAACCCCTTCCCCGCCCCCTAGTGGTCAACCCCTTTCCTGTTCCTTTATACAGTTATCAGTGCATATTTATAGCACTGTTCACTGTATGAATGTGATTGGTCACAAAAGTGTCCGATGTGTCCGCCATAATGTCGCAGTCCCAATAAAAAATCGCAGATCGCCACCATTACTAGTAAAAAAAATAAAAATAATAAAAATGCCATAAAACTATCCCCTATTTTGTAAACGCTATAAATTTTGCGCAAACCAATCGATAAACGCTTATTGCATTTTTTTTTACCAAAAATAAGTAGAAGAATACATATCGGCCTAAACTGAGGGAAAAAAAAAATGTATATATATTTTGAGGAATATTTATTACAGCAACAAGTAAAAAATATTGCATTTTTTTTCAAAATTGTCACTCTATTTTTGTTTATAGCGCAAAAAATAAAAACTGCAGAGGTGATCAAATACCACCAAAAGAAAGCTCTATTTGTGGGGATAAAAGGACGCCAATTTTGTTTGGGAACCACGGCCCACGACCACGCAATTGTCAGTTAAAGTGACGCAGTGCCGGAAGCTGAATTTTCGCCTGGGCAGGAAGGCGCTAAAAATAGCGGCGCTATACAGTCGGATTTGCCGCGGGATTCGGCCGCTGGCGGTGCGGTATTAACTAGCGACCAATATAGGGTTGATACCGCCCGCAATGAGCCTCTGCAGAGGCGCATTGCGGGTGGCATTGCCACGGTTTCCCATTGTTTTAAATGGGAAGGAGCGGTGAAGGAGCGGTATACATACCACTCCTCTCACTGCTCCGAAGATGCTGCTTGCAGGAGATTTTTTTCTCTCCTGCCAGCGCATCGCCTCAATGTGAAAGCCCTCCGGCTTTCACATTGAGGTTGCTGGGCAGGAGTTTTTCAGGCGGTATAGGCTATAGCAGCTTTATTTTTAGCGCTGTACCACCTGAAAAAAATCCTCAATGTGAATGGGGTCTTAGGGATCAGCCCAGAACTACACGGAAAGGGGGGCTTGTGAATGATCTCAAGGTAGTTGTGACCACAGTCAGCAAAACCAACCATTGGTAACAGAATACGCCTCCATGGACAGGGGCGGACTGACCATTGAGTCACTCGGGCACTGCCTGAGGGCCCCATGCCACTAGGGGGCCCCATTAGGGTTGCCAGGCTCAGTAAAACCAGGGACAGTATGTCAAAATCGATTTTTTTTTTACATCTGTTCCTTATACGCCCGAAACCAACATGCTTCTGGTGTGAAAATTCCAAAATTTTAGCTGCCCCACCTCTGCACTGCCTCCTGGCATGGTGGCCATCTGTAAGCCCAGGGGCCTCATAATCTTCTATTGCCCGGGGGCCCCATGAGTTGTCAATCCGCCCCTGTCCATGGATTGAAATCCTACAGCACCCACTGTTCTGTCCTCGAGATGTCTATATTCTGAATATCTGTATCTGTGTTGACAATCATTTGGAGTGCAGGCTCCATCTAGTGTTCTTTTTTGGTATTGCTTTGGTTCTGTTTATTATTTCATGCATTGTGTGTGTAACCCAGGAAGTGGTTAGTAAGCAAGTTATTCTGGGTGGAATCTTTACAGAAAGTAAAAACAGCCACCATGCTCTGAGAAGACACTGCAGGGAGCAGAACATGACTGTCTCCCCTTAGAGAACTTAAAAATTTCAGCTAGCTTGTTCTAATAAAACTGGGATGAAAGAAATATGGTATCTGAAGTTTATGGGACAAAATTGGTTTAGCTGAATGTCCTTGAGACAGAACAGTGACATTTTTAGGCTGACCTCTGAAGGGAAGATGAGCTGACTTCAGAAGTCTGTACAGCCTGGGGCTACGTAGTATCCATACAGTCAGAAGCCTTAAAGAAACAAGCTTGCAGCAGCTGAAAGCAAGCAACCACGATACACAGAGATGCGCTCTGTCAAGCAGCATAGACACTAGAACGGTCTCTATACAGCAAGACAGCTTCTTCCCCGCAGGCATGTCTCACAGTGGGACATATTCTTACAAAACATGTTCACAAGCAAGCTCATCTAAGTCATCTGTAGCAAATGCAGCAGCCTATCGCCTGTTCAAAAGCTGAAGCAGCAAGAGCCAGGGCCGCATTCGCAGAACAAGAGCTGCAGATGAAAAAAGAGAAGGCCCACCTTGAAGCAGAAAAGGTGAGACAATAACAAGAGAGAGAGAAGGAAAGAGAATGCATTGGAGCAAGAGAGAGAGAAGGAAAGAGTACACATGAAGCAAGAAAGAGAGAAGGAAACAGTATGCATGGAGCAAGAGAAAGAAAAACAAAGACTACGCCTGGATGCCGAGCTAGCTCAGCAAGAGGCATCTCTGAAATTGCAGCAAGCTATCCTAGAAGCTAACATGGAAAGCTGGCAGTGAACCGAGACGCTGCCGCCGCCATTGCAGAAGCATTAGAAGCAGCATCTATGATGAGCCAAGAGTAGGCAGCAGCATACCAGACCTAGAAGAGGACCAACAAGATTCCTTGCAACGCACGTCAGATTATGTCTACAGCACTGTGACCCAAGCAGCATCCCACAAGGAGAAATTAATTATGACGTCAGTGAGTCAGATTAAATAAAGCAGCAACAAGCCGACCTTTGACCCCAGTGCTACAAGCAATAAAAAATCTGACAGAGATCCAGACTTTCCAGTCCCAACCAAACCTTCTACTCCACAAGGTACCCAGCCTTCAGACAAACATCAAACACCTGTCTTCACTCCAAAGGTGTATGCAACGAGCCGGTACGAACTGCCAACCTTATGCAAGTATGAGCCCAGCGCACCCAAAGAAGAGACTTCTACCATGTACGCCTATACACCGCACCACAATACATCAGCAGCCTACACCAATGCCAATCAGGCTACTGTAGACTTTGCCAAGTTCCTTGCCAAACTTGGGTCAGTTATCCAAGGCCTTGTCAAATTTAGTGTTTGCCCTCAACACTACAGGGCGTGGCGATCCTCTTTCCAGAGTGTCATTCAAGGTCTAGATCTATCCTGCAGGGAACAGATAGAACTTCTCGTAAAGTGGCTTGGCAATGATTCTGCTGAGCATGCTAAAAGGCTCAGAGGCATTAATATAAACCACCCTGCGATAGGCCTTACAAACATCTGGAACAGACTGGATAGATGTTATGGTTTGACCAGAGGCTATAGAGAGTACACTGTTTAAAAAGATAGAGGACTTCCCAAAAATACCTAGCAGAGGTTACCAAAGACTCAGAGAATTCAGTGACCTGTGTATAGAGTTACAAGTGGCTAGAGCAGAAGGGGACATACCTGGCCTTTCTTATCTTGATTCTGCCAAAGGTATTAACACCTTAGCACAAAAAAATCCTTATGATTTACACAAAATATGGATTGTTCATGGCTGTAACTACAAACAAAAACAAAATGTGCCTTTTCCACCCTTTAGTGAGTTTGTGGGCTTTGTAGACAGACAAGCAGGAATGAAAGATGACCCCAGCTTCATTTTTCCAGCTCCTTATACCACTTCTTCTGGCCCTAAGCAACTCAGAGCACCTGTAGCAGTGCACAAAACTAACATTTCTTCCACAGATTTGCAGAGTCTCAGCCAGAGGATCAAGACAATGACCCTACTAAGTTCTGCCCTCTACATAAGATGCCAGATCCTTTTTCTGAAATGCAGAGCCTTCAGGCCAAAGACCATCCAGGATTGCAAGGCTTTCCTCAAAAATAACAACATCTGTTGTTCTTGAAGTGCTGCTCTTCATCCACACACTTAGCCAAGGACTGTAAGGTCAGTGTCAAATGCACAGAGTGTGACAGCACAGAGCAAAATACAGCTCTACACCCAAGGCCTACTCCAAGAACCTTCCCACCTGTCCAGGGTGACAAGGAGCCTGGCAGGGAGACCAAAGACTCTAGTACAGACACCACAGCAATCACTTCACAATGCACTGAAGTCTGCAAAATAAAGTAGAGGTGGCAGATCTGCTCTAAAATCTGTTTAGTGAGAGCTTACCCAGAGGGACGCAGAGACAAAGCAGTCAAGCTTTACGTCATCTTGGATGATCAGAGTAATAAGTCAAGTCACTAGTCAAATCTGTTTTTGACATTCTAAACCTTAAAGGCCCCAGCAGCCCTTACTCCCTTAGGACTTGTGCAGATACAGTGGAAACGGCGGGAGAAGAGCTGACGGCCTACAAATTAAATCTATGGATGGTAAGACATGCCTACCCTTACCGACTATAATATAGAGTGCATCCAGATGCCAGACAACAGATAAGGGATTTCCACACCAGATGCAGCAGCTCACCAAACTCACTTGAATCACATAGCACATCTCATACCAGAACTAGATGATCAGGTTTAGATAATCTTACTCCTAGGGAGGGATATCGTGCAAGTCCACAAAGTAAGAGAACTGATCAATGGTCCTCAAAACACCCCATATGCCCAAAAACTGTATCTCAGGTGGGTCATTATAGGTGATGTTTGCCTGGGAGGTGCACACAAACCAGCATCTGTTAATAACCTGCTCACTAGTACCCTTGATAATGGTCGTCCTCTTTTCCAACCCTGTCAAAATCACATCCTCATAAAGGAGCTACCACACAACTACCCTGTACCTCTTCCCTTCCTAAGTCCCCTCTGTGACAGCAATAACTATGACGATGACCAAAGCGACTTAGGAAGCACAGTGTTAAAGAGAACAAAGGAAGATAACCAGGTAGCAATGTCCCTTGAGGATAGGCTCTTCCTGGAAGTTATGGAAAGGAGCATGGAGAAAGACGTGTCTAATAGCTGGGTTGCACCTCTTCCCTTTAAGCCACAAAGACAACGTTTGCCTAACAACAGAGAACTAGCATATAAATGCCTCACTACCCTAATACATAATCTTCAAAGGAAACCAGAGATGAGAGAACATTTATTTTCCTTCATGGAGAAAATATTCCAGAATGGTCATGCTGAGCACCAAATCTCAAAGACTTAGAGGAATGTTGGTACTTACCCATATTTGAGGTCTATCACCCTAAGGCCTCGTACACACGATGGGATATGTCCGCTGAAAACGGTCCGATGGACCGTTTCAGCAGACATCTCCGCTCGTGTGTATGGGCTAGCGGACAGATTTGTCCACCCGACAGATTTCAAAGCATGCTTTGAAATCTATCCGGTGGGAATCTGTCCGCCCGACATGTCTGCTGGTTAGTACACTTACCAGCAGACATGTCGACCGCCGCCGCGCCGCTGCCGAATGGATTCGGCGCATGCGCGGAAGTGTTTTACTTCCTGGTGCGGTGACGTGGCGGTGACGCGGCGGCGTCAACGTCACCGCCACGTCACCGCGCCGTCCGGCGGCGGGGAATTTGATCCGATGGTGTGTACACGCCATCGGATCAAACTCCCGATCGGACATATCCGATGGAAATGGTCCGCGGACCGTTTTCATCGGATATGTCCGATCGTGTGTACGCCGCCTAAGAAGCCAGGGCAGATTAGAGTGGTGTTCCATTCCAGCATCAAGCATGAGTGTGTCTCTCTAAATGACGTCCTTCTCTCTGGCCCTGATCTGAACATTGACTACTGACTATTGGGTGTACTTCTCCGCTTTTGCAAAGATTCATTCGCATTCATGGCAGACGAGATACAGCAAATGTTCTATTGCTTTCTTGTTAAAGAAGAACACCAAAACTTTCTGAGGTTTCTCTGGTTCAGGGACAACAACCCCTATGGAGACATCACAGAATACGGCATGAGGGTGCACATATTTGGCAACAGTCCTTCCCCTGAAGTTGCCATTTATGGCCTCAGACACTCTGGGAGAGTCAGAGTATGGGTCAGATGTCAGACAATTTGTGGACAAGGATTTCTATGTAGATGATTGCTTGAAATCACTACCCACAAAGGAAGCCGCAATCAGTCTCCTCAAAAGAACTCAGGCAATGCTTGCTTGTTCCAACTTAAGACTTCACAAGATTACTTCCAACAGTAGAGAAGTTTTAGAAGCCTTTCCTGTCCAAGATCACGAGTAAGGAGTTAAAGGACTTAGATCTAAGCACAGACTCACTTCCCATGCAACGCAGCCTTGATTTGCTTTGGGACTTAAAGTACCACTAAAGGTTCGTTTTTTATTAGATCAATTGATTGCTGTAAGCTAGAGCATTTAAATATCACTTACCTCATTTTTCCTTTTGACCTCCAAAATACAGTAATGCAGGTTTGAAAATGCCATTTCCTGTCTCTCCTCTTCTTGCTTTCCACCAGCATCTGAGCCGTTTTGCATGGTGGAAAGCAGAATGTGCTCCCCCCCTCTGCGTGAAGATGCTCTCTTATCCCTCACAGGCATGGAGGCTAAGCCTAATGGGAACTGTAGTTCCCATTAGGCCATGATGTAGCAAGAATGAATGCAGGAAGTCAGTGAGAATAACGATTCAGGAGTGACGGAGGTGAATAAAACAGCTCGATTTCAACAGGTATCAAACTAGTTATAGTTTATGAAAAACATTACTTTTTACTTTATCAGCTACTGTCAGACTTTAATTTAAGAGGAAAATATTTTCCCAAGGCGTCTTCCAGGACAGCCCTTGAGAGATGGAGCTCCTCCCTGGACAGGAAACACATCACCTCCAGCTCTTTAAAAGGCGGTCCCTCAGGCATCTGGTCAGTTTTTATGTGTTTCCTCAGTCGGAGGAGACATGTTGCCTTGAGGAACCGTCTTTTTTAAAGGAGGATGGATCCGGGAGAGTATCCATCCCAAGGGCTGGAGGAAGACAGCTTGGGCTGGTTCACCTCATCTTCAGTGAAAATCTCTCCTGTTGGCCACGGGTTCCCTCCGCTTGGGTTTGGAGTTCCCCGTTCCTTCTTCCCTCCGGTGCCCGGCGAGGGAGTGGGCAGTGATGGCCTGCATGGCGGCGGCGTCTGTGACGGGAGAACTACATTCTCCTTGTGGTGGGCGTCGTGACCCGGAAGTCACTGAGCGTAACCTCCGGCCAGGATACGCATCATCACTGCGCGCCGGAAACTTTGGTTCCGGTTTCCGGCGCAGGGAAAGAAGGAAGGCCGAGTCGGCGCCTATAAAGGCGTTTAGCACGTGCTATATACCGCCTAACGGAGCATCATGGAGGCATCCCACGTTCCAGGGGAGTCCGGCGCCGGCTCATCGCAGGTAGGCTGGCTGTGCCAGAAGCTTTTTTCCTGCGCTTTTCACCTATTTTTCAAGGGGGGCTAGAAAGGGTGGTTAATCCTCTCAGAGCCCAGTGGGCACCTCTTAGGGGGGGGGACACAGTGGTTTGGCAGTAATGTAACAGGTCCCCCTCTCTTTCTCTCTCCCTTCTCAGAAGGATCCCAAAGAGCATAGTACAAAGGGACTGCCAAAAGACAAGAGGAAGTGCCCCATCTGGCTATACAAAAAATTTATGTGGCCCCTGTATCACAACAGTGTTGAATAATGAGGAAGATTCCCCACTTACAAAGTTCCTTGGATCCTTCAAAGAGGAGATGCAATCTACTTTTAAGTCCTTTAGAAAGCTTATTGAGGATACCCAAATTCCAGGCTTAACTGCCAGGCAGCAAGAGGTGCCCACCTCTCCCACTCTGGTGGCATCAGGATCAGGTGAACCTGTGGAGAATGAGGAGGTTTCCCTTAGAAATTCTGATTCTGATTCCTCCCAGTCAGATTCGGGGCAGGAAAAAGATCAGGAGGACTCCCGCACCCCCACCCGTTTCAAACTCTCCCAAGAGGAAGTAGATGAATTGGTAGGGGCCATTCATGAAACGTTAGAGCTGAAGGAAGAAAAAACTTCGCTCTCACGACATGATAAAATGTACCAAGGGTTAAGTAAGAAAAAACAGAAAGTATTCCCAGTACACCAACTGATGTCAGATTTGGTGCTCAGGGAATGAGAAGAACCTGATAAGAGACTTTTCTTTTCAGGTGGTCTAAAGAGAAGGTTTCCATTTGATGAAGACCCTAATGCCGTTTGGAACCAGTGTCCAAAATTTGATGCCCCCCTAGCGAAGGTGTCAAAACATTCAGACCTAGTCTTTGAGGACATGGGTTACTTAGCGGATCCCATGGATAAAAGAGGGGATGTTATCCTCAAACGATCCTGGGATACGGCTATGGCTAATCTTAAGCCAGCTATAGCAACTACGTGTGTAGCCCGTAATTTTGCATTTTGGCTTAAACAGTTGCAGGAACACCTAACGGCAGGTACCCCTAGAGCAGAGTTACTAAAATCCTTCCACATGCTTTTTAAGGCGGTAGGTTTTATCGCAGATGCCTCGGCAGAATCGGTAAAACTTTCAGCCAGGGCGGCTTCACTGTCAGTAGCAGCTAGGAGAACTCTGTGGCTAAAAACCTGGCCGGGACATACCGCCTCTAATTTGCGCCTTTGTAGCGTTCCTTTTTCAGGCAAATTCCTGTTTTGGCACTCCGCTAGATGAAGCGTTAGAACGCACTGCGGATAAGAGGAAGACTTTCCCTGAAAAGAAAAAGCCGTTTAACAGAAAGTTTTTTCGCCCCTTCAAAGGGCAAAAGAAAACGCAGGAAAAAGGGAAACATAACAGACCCTGGACATCACAAGGAGGAAAGCAAAAAGCGAAGGTGCTCTTTAACCCTCCTGACAAAAATCCCAAGTCACAGTGATGTCAGGGTCCAGGTCGGAGGAAGACTGGGGGACTTCCTTCCACAATGGATAAAGTTGACCTCCAACAAGTTTGTCAGGGGAGTCATAGAAAGGGGCTATGCCCTGGAGTTCAGCCAGTTTCCACCAACAAGATTCTTGGTTACACAGCTGGCAAAAGACCCAGTAAAAGCACAGGCATTACAGCATCTCATTGGAGAATTTGTAGATCAAAAAGTCCTAATACCAGTTCCCAAACAGGAAGAGGGACGGGGTTTTTACTCGCACGTCTTTCTGGTTCGAAAACCATCAGGGAAATATCGCCTGATCCTCAACCTAAAACCATTGAATGCAGCCATCCGTTACAAAAAATTCCGGATGGAATCCATTTATTCTGTCAATAATTTGCTTCAAAAAGATTGCTTCATGGCAAAAATAGACCTGAAGGATGCCTACCTCCACATTCCTATCAGAGTAAGTTCCCAAAGGTTCCTCCGCATAGCTGTCCGGATAGGGGGAAAGATTTTCCACTATCAGAGCCAAGCCCTCCCCTTTGGCCTCTCCTCGTCCCCGAGGATCTTTACCAAGATCCTTGCGGAAACGTTGGCCCCTCTAAGGCTCCCAAGGAGTAACAATTTTCCCATACTTGGACGACTTGTTGTTCCTGGCACCGACAAAACAAAAGCTACTCGAGGATCTAGTGGTCGCCCAGCAGTGGTTGACTCAGTTAGGCTGGATAGTCAACAGGGAAAAGTCGATCCTCATTCCCACACAGGAAATCCTGTTCTTGGGCTACATAGTAAGTTCGACAGAGCAAAAAACCTTTCTCCCACAAGAAAAAATAGATCATCTAGGTCAGCGAGTAGCTCAGTTGCAGACAAATCTCCCTGTCACGGTAAGGGAGATCATGTCAGTCCTAGGCCTCATGACAGCCTCCATCCCAGCACTCAGATGGGCCAGGTTCCCCCAAAGGCCACTCCAGTCTTTTCTCCTTCAAAATCTGTCAGGAAAGGACTTGGAGGAGAAGGTATAGAAAGAACAAAACAGGCTCTCTGGTGGTGGAGAAACCAAAACCACCTGAACAAAGGTCTGCTGTGGAACCCACCTGTGACACGCATCTTGACTACGGACGCCAGCAACCAAGGTTGGGGAGCCCACCTAGAAGGTCAGTGGGCACAAGGCGCTTGGAGTCATCTAGAGAAGAAACGCTCTTCAAATTACAGGGAGTTAAAAGCCGTAGCCAAAGGGATCGCAGCTTTCCAGAATCAGCTCAGGCATCAACATCTACAGGTCAGGTCGGACAATACAACTTCTGTAGCGTATTTGAACAAACAAGGGGGGACCAGAAATCCCACCCTGATGGACATAGCAAAAGAAATTTTTGTATGGGCAGAAGAGAATCTCGAGTCACTTTCAGCAGTCCATCTCAAGGGTACGCAAAACAGTCTAGCCGATTTCTTGAGCAGAGAATTAGTCTCTCAAGAAGAGTGGTCTCTGGATCCGACGGTCTTTGCCAAGATAGTGTCCAAATGGGGTCTTCCGGAGATCGACTTGTTCGCCAACAGGAGAAATACCAAGCTTCCAGAATTTTTCTCACTGAAACCCAGGGATCAACCGGTGGCAGTCGATGCCCTTCAAAACGCATGGTCATTCTCCCTGACATATGCTTTCCCACCTCTGCATCTCTTACCGAGAGTCCTTTCCATATTCAGGATGGAGAAGACTTCCCTTATCCTGATAGCCCCCTTTTGGCCAAAAAGGGCGTGGTTTTCGCTTCTGCTAGCATTAGCAGATCGTCCACCGTGGATGTTGCCATGCAGTCAAGATCTGTTGACTCAAGGTCCAGTACGGCACCCCAATCCGGCCTTTCTGAATCTAGCGGCCTGGTTTCTGAAATAGACATCCTGAAGTCTAAGGGTCTATCAGATAGAGTAATCAAAACTCTGATACAGAGTCGCAAACCAGTTACCAGAGCGATTTATCTGAAACACTGGAAAAAATTCAATCTCTGGCAAAAAGAGAATGGAAAGAGGGAACATGATTCCCCAACGATATTGGAATTCCTACAGGAGGGCATCGACAAGAAGCTGGCCTTAAGCACGATTAAGGTTCAAATTGCTGCCCTTTCAGTTTATGTTCAGCGCTCCCTACAAGAGGACCCGCTTATCAGTAGGTTTTGCAAAGCAATTGCCAAACAACGCCCGGCCCCATGCCGTAAGGTTCCGACGTGGGACCTATCTCTTATGTTGAAAGCGATCATTAAAGAGCCTTTTGAGCCGATATCGGAGGCATCCTTAAAACTGGTTACTTTGAAGACAATTTTTTGTCTCTATGACTTCTGCCCGCAGAATCAGCGAGCTTCAGGCTCTCTCAATTAGAGATCCTTATATGCAAATTTTGGAGGATAAAGTTATTCTAAAGACAGATCAGTCCTTTGTGCCAAAAGTCGCCTCTGCTTTCCACAAGAGTCAGGACATTATACTTCCTTCTTTTTGCAATAAACCAAGAAATAACAAAGAAGAACAATTACATCGGCTAGATGTCAGGAGATGCCTTTTAGTTTATCTGGAAGCAACTAAAAGCTTTAGAGAATCAGATGCACTGTTTGTTCTTTTTTCCGGGAGTCGAAAAGGAAAACAGGCTTCAAGAGGGACATTAGCCAGGTGGATTGAATTGGCCATCTTGGAAGGGTATAAAGCTCTACACTTGGATCCTCCGCAGGGTTTGAAGGCACACTCTACAAGGGCGTTAGCCACTTCCTGGGCAGAAAGAGCCGGCGCTACCCCGGAGCAGATATGTAAGGCTGCTACGTGGTCAAGCATGTCTACGTTCATTCGACATTACCGACTGGACGTCCTAAGTAGTCAAGATCATGCCTTTGGGAGGAAAGTCCTGCAAGCAGTAGTCCCACCCTAATCTGGTGAGTGCTTGCTCATCCTCTCAAGGGCTGTCCTGGAAGACGCCTTGGGAAATTCAGAGTTAGTCTTACCGGAAACTCTGTTTCCAGGAGTCTTCCAGGACAGCACGTTCCCACCCTATGCTTGGAGGTAGGTATATATGTGTATGTGTATATATGCATGGATAATATGTATGTTTGTCATTAACTGTATTTCAGCTCTGTCCTTCGGTTCTTGGATTAAAAACTGACCAGATGCCTGAGGGACCGCCTTTTAAAGAGCTGGAGGTGATGTGTTTCCTGTCCAGGGAGGAGCTCCATCTCTCAAGGGCTGTCCTGGAAGACTCCTGGAAACAGAGTTTCCGGTAAGACTAACTCTGATTTTTGTCTTTACAACCCCTTTAAGATCTGACACCTTTAGTTTCCAAGTAAACACAGAAGAAAAACCCTTTACCCATAGAGGTGTCCTGTCTACCATCAACAGCATGTATGATCCTTTAGGCGTAAGGCACTACTTAGAGACTTAGACTGCATTCACACCTTAGCATAGGCGATTTGCGGCATGAGTACCGCGATTTGCGGCGACAAAAAATAGGCGTTTTTTCCCGCGATTTGCGGCGACAAAATGCGTCGTTTTAAACCGCGTTTTTTTTACAGTGTATTGTCGGCTATGCGGAACGCCGAAGCCGCCCGATACGCTCGTCGAAAAAGTGTCCGGGACTTGTTTGAAATTCGGCGTTCGGCGTTCTATCGACGTACGGCGTTCTGCGTTAGGAGATGTGAACAGTCTCCATAGAGAACAATGCAATTTCGACCCTCCGGCGTATTGTAGCGTCGTGCTTCAGGCGTAAAAACGCCTAGGTGTGAATGGAGCCTAAACCTGTAAATTGTTAGATTGGGACCACCCTCTCCCCACCAACAGGAAGAACTTATGGCTAGAGTGGAAGGACTCACTAACAGCTAATTCCACGCCCATATGCTCCTCTGTCATCTGCAGACGTTCAGATACAAAGACTTTATGTTTTTTCGGATGCTTCTGTTAAAGCAATTGCTGCTGTAGCTTACCTGAAACCCGTGGACACTTCAAGTTTCATTAATGCTCGTAGACGTTTCATTGCAATCAGAGGCCCAGTGAAACTCATTTGCTCTGACAGAGGGTCTAACTTTGTAGGAGCAGTAAAAGAATTTCAATTTCTTCTAACTTGGACGTTCTCAGAGTAGAAAGATACTTGAGTGAACAAGACTGCACGTGGATCTTCAACTTATCTCACTATTCTCACATGGGAGGTGTTTGGGAGAGGATGATAGACATAGCTAAATCATCTAACCCAGCTCCTTTCTCTATTTGCAATGTAGAGAGTGTCCTGACTTTCCTGTAGTCCAAGGGAGGGGGTGAGCATGACACTCCACACCAGGGAGAAAGCCTTGAATTACTGTGTGGAGTTACAGACAGAAGAACAGGAAGTGAGGATTTCTCATAAGAAATAAGGACATTTAAAAGCAAAATGGAAGGATGAGGTAAGTGAAGGAGCACTGCACTATGGTAAAGGAAGCTATTTAGAAAAAAAATTGTACCTTTACAACCCCTTTATGACCAGTGACTGAACTTGTTCTGTTGCTTTCTACTAAGGCCTCTGTTAGTGACGTCACTTGATGTCAGGTGGGGAGTTTTCTGTCTATATTCTGATTATCTGTATCTGTGTTGAAAATAACATCTAAAGTTTGTAATTTGCACAAGACAATCATTTGGAGTGCAGGCTCCATCTAGTGTTCTTTTTTGGTATTGCTTCAGTTCTGTTTATTATTTCATGCATTGTGTGTAACCCAGGAAGTGGTTAGTAAGCAAGGTATTCTGGGTAGAATCTTCACAGGAAGTAAAAACAGCCATCATGATCTGAGAAGACACTGCAGAGAGCAAAACATGTCTGTCTCAATCTATCGCCATCACCCCTTAAAAATTTCAGCTAGCTTGTTCTAATAAAACTGAGATCAAAGAAATATGGTATCTGAAGTTTATAGGACAAGATTGGTGTAGCTGAATGTCCTTGAGACAGAACACCCACAAGGTCCCCCTTCTCAAGAAGGCAAGTGTACAGGCTCATCTGAAGTTTGCCAATAAATATTGTGACAGGAAGTCGGGTAAATCTGTGTGCGTTGTCACAGACGGGAGATACCTGTCTGCCTTGTTTAGACAATACACCAATTACTATTGGGCGTCGACTGCAGAGATGACCAGAGAGGTTTGGGTGTGGGAAGGCTTCACCTGTTCAGAATGAAGCAATTAAAGCCTCTATAAACACAGCCTAAGGATGAGGACTGATTTCTGCATCCTGAGGCTTTGGGAGTGAAGGAGCAGTCACAAGCACTACTGAAGAGGTGAGGTGCTGATTGATATTTCTGTGTGAGAAATATCAAAGAGACTTTTTGTTTTCTGCTGTAGGACCAGCAGTGTCTGCCCAGCAGTAGGCTGTGCCAGACTCCATAGGTAGGTTCCTGTGTTGGGAAGGTAGACGCCCCAAGTGGCAAGGGTTTATTTTATGTTTTGTTTTGTTTATGCTGTTTTGATGCTTGCACGTGTATCCAGCAATATGGAAAAATAAACCATATCATTTGTTTCCAACCATCCTCAACTGCCTTTTTGTACAGTTCAGCGTGTAGTGAACCCATCCAGGGGGTCACACACACCCGCTACCGAGCTAATCCCTCACACATGGTGGAGAATGCGGGCAGTTAAAGTAAACCCAAAATGGAGGAGATGCTAAAACTGCTGGTTATAGCAAATGCAAATCCAACAGCGGAGCATTGCAGCTCACCAAGAGAGCATTGCAGCTCAACAACAGGCTCACCAAGAGAGCCTTGCAGCTCACCAAGAGAGAATTGCAGCTCAACAACAAGCTCACCGAGAGAGCATGGCAGGTTGGGAACAGAGACACCAGCAGCAAATAGAGGCCATCATGAAACAATTTGAGAGAACAGTGGAAAAGTATAGCAAGCCCTCTCCGATTAAGAGTCCAGAGGACCATAATGTTATGGAGGTTACCACGTTTGTTGTTGAGACGGAATTTTCACCAGAGGAACAAGAAGTGGAGCCAGAGGAGTGTGCCCTGGCAGAGCCTGAAACTCCCGAAGTAAAGGAGCCGCCATTAGTAGTAGAATAGTCTGTAGAGCCTGTTGAATCCAATGTTGTGAATGGTGTTCCAGAGGTCAAACCAGACGAGACCAAACCAGAATAGAAAGACCCTCATGTACAAGAAGATGCTGAGGAGGTCCCGGCTGTCCCCGCAGTAGCAGCTCCTATGAAGCTGAATCGATGGTCTGACAGTTCTGCTAAATACTGTAGAGAACCTTTAACAAATACTTTGAAGAAACTTGATGATTCAGCTACCAAAGTTGTTACCTTGGAACTGAAACCCAACAAGTTTAAAGGCAAGATTTTGGATTGCTCCAAATTTTTTCGCAAAGCCAAATTGCTGTATTACCATATAAAGTATTTCCATGGCGTTAACAAGTCAGAGCAGGATCAGAGTCCTATGCAGGCACGAGGCATATGCAGACAAGAGGCTCTTTAGCTCACGAAAAGGCCAGTCGGCAAAGCTCAAAGAGAAGACGCACCACAAACAGTTCAAATTCCCACCGACCGTCCCTAAAAGACAAAAGCAAGGAGAACTTAATCCAGAAGTCTCATCGCAAGCCAGACAAGCTGTCTGAAAGTGTTAAAGAAAAAGTAAGAGAAAAGTTCAAACATTTCTTGAGTCTGAAGTCAAAGAAAAAGAAGAAGAAAAAGAAAGCAAAGTCAGAGCTGTCTGGTAGTGAAGAGAACATAGAGGTTTCTAAGGAGCTCTCACCAAAAAAATTACAACCTTCAAAGCTCAACGGTGATTATAAGGCCCTGTGTTCCGGTAAAAGCAGCGATCATGGATGCCATCCATATACAAGACTAAGTGATGAGGAGACGCTCAGCAATTCTTGCACGGAAAGCTTACTTTGGAGTTATGAGGATTACAATGAAGAGATCGTTGTCACGCATGTTGATGATTTTCTAAATCTTGGCCGCAACCGGAGCAAGTACAGCTCTGCCAAGCAAAGACTTGTGAAGGACAATATGGATGAGAATGCTATGGATGCAAATATGGGCGAACTGTTATATCTCTGCTCAGGAAGGTTTAAGCAATCACAGTCCAACACCAGCCAGCCTGATGCAAATGACTCCAAGATAGGGGCTATGGATGAGTTGCTGGGACTCGGCTCTGGAAAATTTGTCTCTCAAGATGATGGTTCAAATCAAGAATCTTTTAGTTGTACCAAGGCTCATGCTGAAAATGAGAAAAATGACCTAATGTCTGAAGCCGTTGCTCTCTGTTCCGGTTCTTTCACCAACAGAGAAAATGAGGCCGGGCTTGTGGATTTCCATCTTCTACCATGTGATGATTCTGACAGCGAAGAGCTTGCAGAAATTGAAAGTGGTGCAGAAGATGAAGAGGAGGAAGTGAAGGAGGAAGTAAAGGTGGAAATGGCAGTAAAGGAGGAGAGGACGGGAGAGAAGAGGAGCGCCGAGGAAGAGCCGGTCCTGTCACTGCTGGAGGTCTTGGAGGAGGATGACGCCCTGCAGGATGAGGCGTCTGCGGTGCTGGCAGGGAGCGATTCCGAAAAGTGCTCCTACCCCCTGGGTTATGTGAAGAGACAAGCGCTGTATGCCTGCAGTACCTGCACCCCGGATAAAGAGGAGCCTGCTGGGATATGTCTGGCCTGTACATACAAGTGTCATGAAGGCCACGAACTGTTTGAGCTCTACACCAAGAGGAACTTTCGCTGCGATTGTGGAAATGCCAAATTCAAACAGCTGGAGTGCAAGTTATATCCGGATAAAGAGAAGAAAAACCTGGCTAATAATTACAATGACAATTTCTTTGGCCTGTACTGCACATGTAAGAGACCGTACCCCGATCCTGAGGATGAGACCCCAGATGAGATGATCCAGTGTGTGGTGTGTGAGGACTGGTTTCATGGTCGGCACCTAGGGGCAGTTCCATCGGAGCACGTTGAGTTTCATGAGATGGTGTGCCAGGGCTGTATGGATCACAGTTAATTTTTTTTTTGGGCCTACTCTGCCAAGTTAGGAGTTTCTGGTGTCACCAAGATTACCAAAGCAGAAACGGAACTGTCGGAACATGAAGATGTTAAAGTTGATGATTGTCCTACGGAAACAGCCAACACTCAGAATGGACTAACAATAAATAATAAAGAATGTGTGGAAGATAACGACGATGAGGAGGAGGCAATTCTTAGAAGGCTAAATCTGAAAGACTTTATGGAAAATTAAGCTGAACTTTCTGGAAGTGATGTTGAAAGTGAAATCCCTGACCACTTCAGGGCAAATGAAGTGGCTGAAATGCAGGAAGTAGGGGTTTGCACATCTTCAGTTCTCAGTCAGTTGCTTGATGGCAACAAAGCTGAAAAACTTAATTCTGACACTGCACTAAATGATGTAGAAAAAGTGTGTCTAATATCCACTGAGCCTTGTGAATGTGGTAAGGCAGGTGATATTCATGACTTTCCCATAATTGATGATCAGCAGAGCAGGGTCATTGAGGAATCTGAATTGCAAGAAATATGCACCCAGACTGAAGCTATTTTTACCTCTGTGAATTATTTGCATGTTGAAGAGCAGTGTGTTAATTTTTATGTTAATGAAATGAAAGCAGTAAATACAATGTCACCCCTACCACAGGCAGGATCTGTAGAGAGGGGTTTAGTGTCCACCGAAGTAGGAAAAAATCGTTTTGAATCTACAGAATTAATAGTACCAGCATGTCATGATCAGAATAGAATTCAGGAAATCATCTGTGATACCTTAAATCGGCAGAGTGAAGACATCTGTGAAGCTCCCACAGTGAGGATATTGCAAAGTCTGATATAACCAGTGCAGTTTCTGTCCAAGACTTGGATAGACCGCCCTCTGTGGCTGAAACACAGTTAGATGATGCAGGAAGCCATGTAGTACAGTGCTGCCAGTCCATACATGATGAAATCGGATTTGAATATAAAGGTAATGTCGCATCCTGTGAAACCCAGTCTTTGGAAAGTGTTCTGTCAGAGCAAGTGACGCAGGATAACACTTTGGGCTTGACTACCAAGATTCCTCGGGAAGTAAAATCTATTTTTCAAAGTGTAGAATCTGTAATGGCAGATGAGCCCTCTGAACGTTGTGAAACCTCCATCACTGAAGTGGTCAGAGAGGCTAATTGTACTAATTTATTGGATGCTTTTTCCAAATGTTTTGAAAGGAATGAAGAATATGAGAATTTGTGTCCAATAGTCAATGGTTTCAAAGAAACAAATACTAAAACATTTTTGGGAGACTATGAGGCAAACATAGTTGAACAACTAGCCATAAACATAATTTCAAGAGTGATTGTAGCTGCTAGACGGGAAATGTTGTCTAGCTCAGTTAATGATGTGTCCGATAGCAGTTGTCAAGTTCTTGGTGAGAATAGGGGTGTGCGAACAAGTGATGCACAGAGTAAGCAGTTGGTTCAAGAAAGTGACGAGGATTCAGTTTCTGAAAACCTTACATTGGGTTTGATAGATTTTCACCATACTTGTGAGTCTGAACTATCACACAGTAAGAAACTTGGAAATACACAATTGACAAGTAATGATTTCCATCTAGAGAACCAAAGGGAAGAAAAACCGCCTAGTACATCGGTTTATCAGAGGTCATATGCGTCAGACTTTAGTCCAGTTCATAGAAGAACAGATTTTTTTGAGTGTCACCATGCCTTGGAGGATTCCAGTCTTAGTCTGTTTACATCTGAAGAAGGCATCCACATGGACGATCCATTGCAGAGCACAGTGTTATCAGCTCTTGGTATTGGTTATGACTCGCTGAGTTCTTCAGGGATTGAGCTATTGAGGGAAACCTTTGTGTCCATTGAAAAACCAATTAAGGTTTTGCATGGTTTACAACTGAAAATGAGTATATTAAAAAGCAAGGAACACCCTGTTATGTACCTCGCCCGAAAGTTGAAGACTAATAGGAGAATAAATAGGTTGTTCCTGGCCCTTCAGGAACTTAGTTTTGTCGTAACGCATCGCCCCGGTGTTAAAATGGGGAATGCAGATGATTTGTCCCGAGTGCATGCGTGCCTGGCAACCTGTGTCCCAACCCTAGGGTTGAAACAAGAGGGGGGGTATGTGACAGGAAGTCAGGTAAATCTGTGTGTGTTGTCACAGATGGGAGATACTTTTCTGCCTTGTTTAGACAATACACCAATTACTATTGGGCGTCGGCTGCAGAGATGGCCAGAGAGGTTTGGGGCGTGGGAAGGCTTCACTTGTTCAGAATGAAGCAATTAAAGCCTCTATAAACACAGCCTAAGGATGACGACTGATTGCTGCATCCTGAGGCTTTGGTAGTGAAGGAGCAGTCACAAGCACTACTGAAGAGGTGAGGTGCTGATTGATATTTCTGTGTGAGAAATATCAAAGAGACTTTTTGTTTTCTGCTGTAGGACCAGCAGTGTCTGCCCAGCAGTAGGCTGTGCCAGACTCCATAGGTAGGTTCCTGTGTTGGGAAGGTAGACGCCCTAAGTGGCAAGGGTTTATTTTGTGTTTTGTTTTGTTTATGCTGTTTTGATGCTTGCACGTGTATCCAGCAATATGGGAAAATAAACCATATCATTTGTTTCCAACCATCCTCAACTGGCTTTTTGTACAGTTCAGCGTGTAGTGAACCCATTCAGGGGGTCACACACACCCGCTACCGAGCTAATCCCTCACAATATCTAAATGATTCAGAGAAGAATTGGGAAAGTGCTGTGTTCAGATAAACCCAAAATGTAGCTCTTTGGCATTAACTCGACTCACCGTGTTTGTACTCCTCAGTAGACGAATTTGTGCCAATAAAACCACTTCTTGGGAAAATTCTCACGGAGACCTTTCTCCGTAGCTACCAAATCCTCCATTGCATTAATTTCTGCCACTTTTTTTAACCAAACAGTGACCAACAGCGTCTGAGTCTGCTTCCAGAACGGCGGGATGCAGCTCTTCCCCACTGTGAGCAAGAGAGGCAATATGGATCTCCTCTAATTTTTACTTGGAATCTCATGATGATGCAGGAGGAAGAATCTGGGAGACCGTGGTAGCTCCCGATCATTGAACTTCTGGACTATTCGGTGAACCTCTGAGCAAAAAGTCTGGAGAAGGTGGCAGGACCAAAAAATGTGGAGAAGCAAGCCAGTGGCCTCCCCACATTTCCAGCAAAGGTCCAAACTCCAGGGGAACATCTTGTGGCTTCTCTCCTGGTGCCTGGCGCAAATAGAAGTTTTGTATGAAAAAAGGAATAGTCTGTCGACCTTTTTCCCGGTAAAATGCAATCCCAACTCTTGCTACCATTTGGCAATATATGGAGGTCTAAAGTCAGGTGGCTGGGATAACAGTAGTTGGTAAGTCTGGGAGATCGCATGTCTCATTGGAGACTGCTGCAGGCATAACAATTCAAAAGAAGTTAATCGCCTCCGAAAAGCCCCTGGGGCGGGCAGAGCACCAACAAAGTGAGTTAGTTGCATATTCTGCCAGAACGAGAGACCCACAAGGGACGGGTCATCCATGATTTGGTGCCTAGTCTTCCACTGACCATTGGTAAGGAAATGCCGAACCTGTGACTTCTTTTAGATCCTGGAGTTTAGGACTGAATGCTGCGTTGCCAACAATGGGGGTGAGGGGCAAAGGGGTTGGTGCTGATCAGTGTATTCTGGTAGAATACATCTCAGCGGGAGACATCCCTGCATCAACATTGTTTATGTTGATGTGGGAATCTTTTTTTTTTTTTCTTTCAACTGGCTGGTTGAAGGAGAAAAAACTGTATGGGCCAGATTCAGGTAGAGTTAGGCTGGAGTATCTGTGATACTCCAGCCTAACTGTCACTTTAAGCCGGCGTTTCTGTTTTCTGTAACCAGAAAACAAGAAACGCCGGGTTGGAGTTCCGATGCGATCGGCGCAATTGAATTTCGCCATCGCATCGCAACTTTAATTTAAAAATGGCGCCGGGGGCGTTCCCGCTGATTTACGCTGAAAAAATATGTTAATCATATAATATGTTAATCGGGCGCGACACAGTAACTTTCCGACGTAAGCGATACGCGGCGTAAAGATAAAGCAGCCCCCTAGTGGAGTATCCTATGTTAAGTATAGGCGTCGTCATCGCGTCGGAAAAAAAAAAAATCGCGTCGCTTGCGTAAAACTTTCATGAATGGGGATGTGACATCATTGACGTTCACTGACAGAATTTGGAGCATGCGCACTGAGATGCATTGACACTCGACGCATGCGCAGTACGTTCGCCGCGGGATCGCGCTTAGTTTAAATAATACACGCCCCGTACCCACCCAATTTGAATTCCGCCGGCTCATTTGCGATGCGCTGCCGCAACTTTAGGAGCAAGTGCTTCATGAATTTCGGCAGCGTAACGTAAATGAGAAGCGTTACTCCAGAGCAAAGTTGCTTCCATCTACCTGAATCTGGCCCTATGTGTGTAACCAGCTTGTGGTTATTTACTGATGTTAGGGAATTATTTTTAAACAATAGTTGTTTTGCTTACACCAAAATGAAATACAAGTGTCACTCTACTTCTTTTACCAATACTAGACCCAATTATGTCCTTGTTTTCAATTTTTTTTTGTAAAAATAAAGATACTGTTTTTTTTGTATGAAATGGTGTAAATAACAACTGCTGCCCTCAACAAACAGATGAAGTACGTCAACATGTGATAAGTCCGAGTTTCTTACAATGGCTTACTTTTAATCCTTTGTATTTCCACATACAGCTGAACACACAAAACGGGACTTTACAGCTAATGCCATCATTTCCCGGACACCACTATGTGATCACGCATCAGCCCTTTAACTAACTCCATATATGGGGCCCTGAACACACAGGCATTGTTTAGAGTTAACTTGTAAATGCTAATTGTTTGAGCTTTAACAAGCATTTGTAAAGCATTTAACAAACTTTGAGCAGCTTTTACAGCACAAACCTCAGTACTGCTTAAGGCTTCAGGGCCCACTAAAGCCAGCTAAACGTTTGCTTAAAGCTAAACTCCAGGAATTCAGCCAATTTGTAAAATGAGCCGGCATTCTATGAGTTAAAACCAACAAGATGGACTGCACCTTGTGTACTTATGTCTTTAATTTACATCTGACATTTTTACGAAGCTCAGAGTGCAGCAATTACTATACTCCTGGTGCTCTCACACACAACAGCTCTGCCCATCCCTCATTCACAGAAGACTTTGTATTTTGTGAATGCGTTCACATAACACAAAGCCCCCTGTGATACATAACACGTAACTCATTATCTGGCTATGCGATGTACCCTGATGTAGGACCCTGATGTAAACAGCAAACAGTAGACGGTGGGGGTAGCAGGTGGGTTACCACTCCCCCTCTTTTTATTATCTCTTTTTCACTTACCCCTCCCTCTTCCCCCTCTTACTTGTGTAGTGGGGTTATACTATCGTGGACTATTGATAGTATGTCACCCTAAATTCTTCCTGGGAGTTTCAGCTACGTTGTAAATATGTGTTTACTTTTCCTAAAGCAATGCATTGTGGGATTACAGGTACCAGGAGAAACGGACTCCATTGACATTAGTAGAAATAGACTACAGTTCCCACAATGCCTTGTCTTCCTGGAGCACATGACACCTCCGCACAGCTTTATGGGGGAGGTTATTTAAAAGCTTAGAGGAGCCGAACTCGCTCTCTTGGGACCGGCCTTCTTCCCTGTGCAGAATGAGGGGGAGCGCTCCAGTCAAGCAGCTAGGCCAGAAGCCTGAGCCTGGATCCAGTGGATGACCAGACACCCAGAGAGAAGCAAGATCAAGTGTGTCCCGTTCGTGCTTCCAAGAAACCGGACAGACTCACCAGCTGACGACTGTAACAGTGGAGAGCAAGATACCGGAGACTGTGCGGTGCAGCGTGGTTACTGATCAGCGTATCTTCCGTGAGGAACTCAGGCAGACCAGGCCTGCTCGGGTGAGAGGGCACTTGCCCAAGTTTTAATACTACCCTAGCCTTGTGACTTGTAGTGATTCACATATCAGAACGGCGTGCTGCCTACTGATCTGACCAAGAGAGTGAACATCTGAAAGTCACGCTAGCCAAGTTGACTGATACTGACTTGAGGATCGGTCCACATCGCTTTTATTGATCATACCCCTAGACTGAGCCTGAATACCCCTCTCGATTACAAATACATTAAAGTGAACCAACGAACTAATAATAGATTTCATCACTCTTCAACATTCTGAAGTTATCCAGGCTAGGCTTGATTGAGAGTGCCAGTAATTGCATTTAAATGGACTGGCCACTAGGGGCACTCGCAAGCATAGATTATTTATAGTCACTTGTAGATTTTATAACGTTAACATTTCAGTTTGGTTTTATTGACTCTTGCAAAGGGCCCTTGCAGAGTCAGCTGTATATGTACCTGTATTTTGTAATCTGTTGTTGATCTGTTATTTCTTCTCACTATATGCCAAGTAAAGTTACTCTTGGTTTTACTATATCGATTGTGTGAGGTGTGTTTGCTCTGAAGGACTGCAATCCAAGAAAGGTAATAACAATATTGCATGTCACTATCTATATATATTTCATATGTGTGTTATTGAGGTCCCACCGCTACACGTGGGATTCACAATATATTTGTCTCCGCTTGGTGTGCCAAGGGAGGGTTTGAGCCATTTAAAGGGGGTGGATAGAAAAGAGAGTAGGCCCAAAATTAATCAGCAGCTCCTTCGGGAGTACCGCTACACTTTTTATGTTCTCTTCTCTCTTATTTGAGCCCTTTATGGTCGGGGATCTGGAGGTTGGTGCCGATCATTTGGGTCGGTCCTGTCCTCCAGACTACCGGCCTGAGAAGCCAGAATTGGATAATACAGGCCTGCTATGAATAGGCTCCGTCCTGTAGCTCAGATGGACTCCGAGAGTGTTAGTGTGTTAATGTGAGTCGAGACACACATTCAAAGAGGGAAGCCATTACATGTTCGAGTCTTACATATTGCTTGTGATGTTATAGAGTTTCATATGGTTGTGTCCGAACCTCTATCAGGACATTTGTGATGTTAGCAACCTGTTAGCTACTATTGAGCTTATTGTATATGGATCCTGTATCCCAGTTTGATGTATTTCTTTGTATATTTAGTGGAAAACTCCAATAAAATCTTTTTGGAAATGATAAAAAAAAAGCCCCCTGTGATTGGGCAGGAAGAAGAGAGGGGAGGGGCGGGCACCATGGCTGTAAGCGACGCTGCAGCTGCTGGAGCTGAGACCAGAAGCTCCAGCATTGAAGCACCGGAAATATAGCATGAGCTATGTTCCAGGAACTCAGTAAAAAAAAAAATTGTAAATTAAAGAGATACATCCAAGATGGCATGTCCCTAGTAATCAAGCACATGATGAAGTTCTTGGAGTGTAACATGTACTGGGCGACGGGCTGCTTTTGATGACGTCACCCACCCTGCTGAATGAACCACACATGACATGCTGTTTTTATCTTGATGTTTGTGAGTATATCGCCTTTTAAATAAATGCCTATGCCTGGTTACAAAATGGAGAGCTCTTAGATCGTGTTTTCCCTTATCTTCCCGGTGTTGTACCCATGTTTATGCTGAGCCTGGAGCTATTCTTAGCCGTCTCTGTGGAAATTGGTTTACTCGCTGAAGAGGAAGTGTACTTTGGGGCTATTATCGATTTGATTTCTCTGCTTATTCTGACCTACTGCTAATACCAGGGGTTAGAACTGAAGGTGAGAGTGTATAGTGAGACCTATGGTGGAGGGATTGTCACACGTTTATTCTGTGGATCTGACACTGGTGGAACATCTCCTTATGGACTTTCTTCACTTGCCACATGCTTATTGAATTATTCCTTTAATTCGCATATTGTTGATTTATATGAATCGATCAGTCCTGTGGACTTTATTCACTTGCCACATGCTTATTTAAATACTCTTAATTTTGCACATTGTTTATATTTATGAATTGATTATAATTAATTAATTTATTTATTTTGGATTTGCGCTGCACTTTTTAGTTTTTCAACATTGTATAAAGTGGCTGAACTTTTTGAGTTTAGCTTTAAAGCTGAGGTGTGTGCAAAAACGTAATGATGTACCTGACTGGATCAGAGCAATCACAATATGTTATATAATGTGAAACTCCTTTGCCGATATGTAAATAAAAAAAATTAGATACACAAACACCAGTAACCAGCTAACACTAATATGTGCTTCACATATAAGAAAACGTGTGAAGCCCTGTTATACTTTATTAATCACATTGGGCCAGATTCAGGTAGAGTTGTGCTGGAGTATTTCGATATGCGCCGCGTAACTGTGAAGATGCGCCGTTGTATCTCCACGGCCGTACCCACCAACCTAGATGCGCCAGAAAACGGGCCTTTTTTGATCGGCTTAACTTTCCGAAGCCAGAGTATGGTTAGCGCATATTTTCGCTCGTCGAACCCGTCGCGCCTATTGATGTGCCATGCAAATATGCAAATGAGGGAGATTTCCCGATTCGCGAACGGATTAGCACCATACGCTGGCTACATGCGCCGCGCGTATCTCGTCCTTCCGGCGCAAAGTTATTTCTACAAATAGCTGCTTTATCTTTACTCCAGATGACCACAGGTCAGCAGGAGAGCAGCTACAGCAGCAGCGTTACCGACGAAAATAGCAAGCTGAACAACCACACGTGCAAGGACAACACCTCTGTGTGCCAACATGCCAGGGGCAGTCGCGGTCCTAGCACTACTGATGGGTCCCCCGGTACGGAGGAGGCGGGCACGTGAGAGGATATACCGCACGCGCATGAGCCTCTTTGGCATGGGGGATGAGGAGGTGTATCGCCTCTTCAGATTCAGCCCTGATGCAATACTTGAACTAACCACAACCCTGCAGGATGACATCACCAGCAAGACACAACGCTCACAAGCAGTGCAGCCACTGGTGAAGGTACTGGCAACACTTAATTTCCTTGCCAGTGGATCATGTCCAAGCAGTTCATCAGACCCACCACTGAGGAGCTGCGGCTGAAGACAATGACAGATTTCTACAACATAGCAGGAGGGAGGGGCCCTATTGTATTCCCCTACCTTCGTGTGTCAGATCATCGGTGCATCTTGCA
This sequence comes from Rana kukunoris, assembly GCA_029574335.1. Taxonomy (NCBI): domain Eukaryota; kingdom Metazoa; phylum Chordata; class Amphibia; order Anura; family Ranidae; genus Rana; species Rana kukunoris. Next base: position 503,017,358 of record CM056049.1, on the reverse strand, counting down.
TTCTGCACAACTTTGCCATGAGAAAAGGCCTGCAGATTGACATACGTGATGACCTGACCCCCCAACCAGACAGCCCCCCCCTGCCAGAGGAGACCCATTCAGCTAATGGAAGAGCAGTCAGGAGGGTCACTCCTGGCAGGTGTGGCCTGCATGCCCTCCAAAGCCACAGCAATCCGGCCGAGGTACGAGTTGGTCTGGGCCTGCACCCTGAGCTGCTGGGCCTGCATCCTGAGCTGCCAGGTGACCTGGTAATGCTGGGCCCGACGACTCTGCCTCCCCTGGTCCCGGATGGCAGCAGTGTTTGCCTGGACGGCTGCAGTGAGGTGCCTTATATCACCCTGCACCTCCCCCAGACTGGTCACCACTGCAGCGCAGTTGCAGCTGACATCCTGCACTGCAATGGATATCTGGGCCACGGAGCACAGGTTGTCAGCCACTCTGTCCAGGTGCCCAACTATGTCCCCCATTTGCTGCGTCTGCCTGGCGTGATCCCTCGCCACCTGGTCCTGGACCAGATCAGACACCCCCCTGGTCTTACGGGTGGCCTTCCTGGGGCCAGTAGATGGTTGTCCCCGGGGGGATGGAGTCGCCCTTGAGGGGCTTCCTATGATGGGGGAGGGGATCTGAGAGGGCCCTGCAGAAGAGGAGGACTCCTCCAAAAATAATATTATGTCCTGCTCTGCCACAACAGGCTGCTCCTCAACGACCTCTGCAGGTGAGGTGTGGGCACTCTCCTCCTCCACCTCAGTCTCTTCACCACCCATGGGCTCGGGCACAAGATGCCGTTGGGGGGATGGGGTGGACTGGCCGCCAACAGATGATGGCCCAGCTCCGTCATCTGTGGATGACACAAAGCAGACACATGTTGGGTGGTCCCACACACTTGGCACATGTACCCTCCCCCCCATATGCAACACACCAAAAAGGGGGTAAAAATCACTTACCTGTCCTGGAGCCTTCCTCCACTGAGTCATATCCAGGGACCCCCTCCAACTGCTCCCTGTCCGAACAGCGGGCGACCACCTCCTCCTCCGTGGTCAGGCTAACCGGACATGGGGGTCCACCACCCGTGCCCCTCTCATGCCTCCTGATGGTGGCCACCTGGCCACGGACCTTGCGCCGCAGGTCATTTTTTCTGGATATCATCAGCAGTCCGGGTGGAGTACCCCAAAACATTCACCCTGCCAGCAATGGTCTCCAGGATGCCCTGCTTCCTCTCCCGGCTGGTCTTACGACTTTTTTTGCCGTGGAGGAACTCATTAAAAGTCTCCATAGCCGAGATGATAACAGACACCTCCTGGGAGTTGAAATTCAGGTTCCTCCTCTCTTTGGGGGTAGCGGGAGCAGCCATCACAGTGCAAAAGTAACTTCCCTGGGGTGGGGGGAAACGGAAATACTTTTGCGCCGGAATGGCGCTTCCGCTGGCGCTTTTATACGCGCAACGGAACACATTGCGCTGACGTTTCCCGTGAAGTGGTGCCGACGGAAGTTGTGAGCATGCGCACAGGGGGCCGAGTGAAGCCTCACTCACTGCGCATGCTCCGTGGATGATGCGCTGAACGTAAGCCTCTGCGATGGGCTCCGCCCATCATTTACATATGATCACACCCACTTCCACTTGCGTCGGGTTGCGCCAACGCATCTTCGTTACTCCGTCGCAAAGTAACGGCCATGCGCTTGGTGAATGCTGTACTTCACTCGCTAGTTTGCGTCAGCGCAGCGTATATGCGTTGCGATACGCTGGCGAAAAGATGCGCGCATCTACCTGAATCTGGCCCATTATGTTCCTTGCTGTGCAGCTCCTCCATTCAGAAAATGTCTTTAATTAGACACCAGTCTATATCAATAGAGGTAGCTTATTAGTACCTAGCTAATGCCCCAGTAAAGTTTTTTCCCCACACTTAAGCTTTAAAGGCCACATCCAGGTACACTAAAACAAAAAGGTGTGTGAAACCTTACATGCATGCTGCAGAGAAAGACTTTTGAGTTTAAGCAGCGGTCTCTTTGCAGAGGTCAAACACGCCTCCTGCTGGTGCAGGCATTTTGCACTTATTGAGTAGTGTGGCTCTGTTGTATTACTATAAATAATATAATATTATTCTATTTATATATTAAAAATACCAATTATTGGAATAACCTAACAAAAACAAAAAAAAAAGGTGGGTTATTTATTCTAATAAAGTTATTTTTGCTCTTTTTTTTAGTAGGTAGCAAGTGCATATTATGTACATGTTAACTACTTGTATGTTTTCTCTTCTTCTCTTTTTTTTTTTTGGGAGGCTACTTGTAGCTTAATATATTATATATTACTGTTCAATTTAGATATATTTTTGAAGTCAGGGTTTGCCTCTCATCTGTTTTAGTTTGGTTGTTTTAGCTCTTGCCATTTTCTTTTTTTCTTGGGCTATTCACACTATAACGTGCGTATTTTGCCGCGAAAAATTGCGGTGTATTGTACCGCATTTTGCCGCGACAAAACGGGTCGTTTTAACCTTTTTTTGCATAACATTGTTGTCTATGCCGAACGCCGAAAGCCGCCTGAAAAAAGGGTCCGGGACAACAATGTAAAATCACCCCTCCAGCGTTACGGGCGTAGGGCGTAAAAATGTCTAGGTGTGAATGCAGCCTTATTAAGACTGCATTCACACCTGAGCGTTTTGTCGCCTGAAGCATGAAGCTATAAAACGCCAGAGGGGAAAAAATACATTATTCTCTATGGAAATGGTTCACATCTCCACTCCAAAACGCCTGATGCCGAACGCGCGCGAATTGGGCGCATTTGGTCGTTTTCAAACGTTTGTAATCCCAAAGAAAGTAATGAAAACGCTCGATTCAAGCGTCTAGCGTGACAATGAGCGTTTCTACAGGTGTTTTGTCACTTTAGTCAATAGAACATTTCACCCAGGAAGAAGATAAAAAAATCTACAAACGTAGCAACAAGTGATGAAAAAGATGATCATTTTTCCTATTGGCTAAAATAAAAAACGACCTAAATTCAAAAACGTCAGACAACGCTGTATGCAAACGTGCAAATACGTGTGAATACGCTCAGGTGTGAATGCAGCCTAAGGAAATATATATAAAAACTTTCGTTTTTTAAATCAACATGCAAAAATATACCATATTTCATTTGAGTGTTTGGGTGTGGAAACATTTTAATTCAGAATGGTAATACCTTCCCTGAAAAACATAAAAAAAATATTATAATTTCAATAGACTTAGCAGTCTGCTATTGCCAAAGAGTCCATTTCAAAAGAAATATGTGCGGTCAGCATAATTGTCAGAATAGTGGATTCATTCAATTAGGCCGCGTACACACGATCTAATTTATCTGTTAAAACCGGTCCGACGGACCTTTTCAGCAGACAAATCCGATCGTGTGTACGGGCGAGCAGACAGGTTCTTCCAGCAGACAAGTTTTAAAGCATGCTTTAAAACTTGTCTGCTGGAAACCCGTCCGTCCGACATGTCCGCTGGTTAGTACGCCTAGCCAGCGGACAAAAATCTCCCGCGTGCGCCGAATGGATTCGACGCATGCGTGGAAGTATTTTACTTCCTGGAGTGGTGACGTGGCGGCGTCAACGTCACCGCCACGTCACCGCGCTGTCTGTCCGCGGGGATTTTGGTTTGATCGTGTGTACACTGATCAAACCAAAATAGCCCAGCAGACATATCCGATGAAAACGGTCTGTTTTAATCGGATTTATTTAGACGTGTGTACGCGGCCTAATAGATCTTCTTTAGCATATGAGCAGCTACAGTAGTGGACCAGAGCTATCAGTCTGAATAATTCTATTAATCCAAGGTTGAGGAAAAACAGGTGAAATTTGTTTAAATAACTTTCATCAGTCAAATATAGCAATAGCTGTCAGAAGAATAAAAAAAAAACATGTCAACGTAGACAAACAATATTTCAGACATAGCTATGAACTGCCATAACAGAATGCCTATCTGAAAATCTACAGGGTAACCATGGGGCTCGAAACAATGCTACTAGGAAACAAAACAACACCCAAGTAGTAGAGTAGGTATGAAATTACTACTATTAAGTCCCTATCAGATATCCTATTCATAGTTGGTTGGTGTTGTAACCTGCACAGAAAAATGTGCAAAAGATTATAAAAAGATATATAAATTTGTTACTGCTACAATACAATCCTAGACAACAAGACGGCTGAGTTTACAAGCACTGGTATGAAATAAGCTGACAGAAAAGTCCCATGTAATTGCTATTGCCTGGCTCTGAGTCATAGGACATGTATTCACACAAATTCCCTATACTCACACACATGGTGAGGGCACCAGCCCCCATCCTCTCTGGAAAAGCCTGGAAGAACTGGTGTAGATGGAACGGTAAATAAATCGCATCACACAAATGTCCAGAAAATCCAGGAGCCTGTATATCTCATCTTCATTGTGCTTAGAGCAAATAATCCCTTTAAGCAAAGACCTAGCAATTGGTAATGCTAGCTTTCTACACTGCTCTTTATCCCTGACTTAGAAAAATCCACATGGCAGGGAACAGCACTATCCTGAAGAAATCTGATCCCATGGCTGCTATTGGTAAATCAAAGGGGTCATGTGACTGGAGTTTTAACTCTATTAGCAAAGGATGGAGATAAGTCACGAAAGCCATGGAGTGCAGGGCTCATGTGACAATAACTATTGTCACACCCACAGCCTTCTTGTGTTTACGCAGCAACCAGTCTGAGAGAAGAAATTCCTACGTATTATGCCGCGTACACACAATCATTTTTCGGCATTGAAAAAAACGTTGTTTTTCAGCATGTCCAAAAAACACAGTTTTTCCAACTTCATCATTTAAAACGATGTTGCCCACACACCATCATTTTTGAAAAATGATGAACAAAGCGCGGTAACGTACAACACGTACGACGGCACTCTAAAGGGGGATTTCTATTTGCCTTTGGGCTGCTTTTAGCTGATTCATTGTTAGTAAAAGACAATGCACGCTTTTCTGTCTATTACAGCGTGATGAATGTGCTTACTCCATTATGAATGGTAGTTTTACCAGAACGAGCGCTCCCGTCTCATAACTTGCTTCTGAGCATGCGCGGGTTTACAACGTTGTTTTAGCCCACACACGATCATTTTTTACAACCCGAAGAACGAAATTTTTTAAAACGACGTGAAAAAATGCAGCATGTTCAAATTTTTTTTTGCTCGTTTTTCAAAAGATGAAAAACGATGTGAAGCCCACACACGATCATTTTAAATGACGTTTTTAAAAACGTTGTTTTTTTCATGCCGAAAAATGATCGTGTGTACGCGGCAAATACCCTTTTTTAGCAAAATTCTAAATTGCAGAAAGCTATATCCAAACAAAAAATAGAACATAAGGTTCTGCTTCTTGGATTGGATATTGAATTCTATACTGGTGGCATCAGGGCTGGTGCAAGGATTTTTGACACCCTAGGCGAAACCTCATTTTGCCGCCACCCCCCTTGGCTTCATCCCTGACCCCCCCCCCCCTTTGCCCTGCCCTGCTCATGTATACCCCACCTTTTTGGGTGCTCATCAAATGCAGCCTCACCAGCGCACATCAATTTATGTTTGCTTGGTTCAATCCATTCGGGAGTTGGGACACAGACACAGTCCTGCACCTCTGACACTATGTACGAATGGAGTGGCGGCTGACTGCTGATGCCAAAACTTAGTTGCTTGCTGCAGAGAGAAAAGAGTAGGAACACCAGTGGCCGGGCGCCCCCTGGGCAGCAGTGAGCCATAGGCAGCTGCCTAGTTTGCCTAGTGGTAGCATTGGCCCTGGGTGGGATAATTAAGTTTTTTTGGGGCATTTGATAATGTGTCCAGGAAAAAAAAAAATCTTGAGCTTTACTTTACTTTTAACTTTGATAATTAGGTGTTTTGGGGGTCATTTAAATGTGTCCAGGAAAAAAATAGCTTGAGTTTTACTTTACTTTTACTTTAACTTTACTTTAACTTTGATAATTACCCATATTTATCGGCGTATAACACGCACCCTAACTTTAAGAGGGAAGTTTCAGGAGAGAAACTTTCCACAGCCCCCTGCGTATAACACGCAGGCATAGTTTACCCTCTATTTTCAGGGTAAAAAAGTGAGTGTTATACGCCAATAAATACAGTAAGTGTTTTGGGGGTCATATATCCAAGAAAAAAAATAGCTTGAGTTTAACTTTAAACTTTTCCTTTAGCGTCACTTTAACTTTGTTGAAATACAAATACAAAGTTAAAGTGGATGTAAGCCCAAATTTATTTTTTATTTTTATTTGCTGTCACACTGTAGAGTTAAAGATTTCCTATCATCTGTGCCCAGTCTTGCCACACAGAGTCAACCAACCTCTGATTAGTCCTCTTTTATTGTTCAGTGAAATAAAATGGACTTACAGAGAAAAACCTTAGTCCGTTCTGCCGCCTTCCTGTGAGTGACAGGTTATTTACATATCTCATGCACTAGCTTGGAGACAGGCATTATTTTTTAATCCCCCCCCCCCCCACTCCTTTTCTGAAGTCATGTGGTTACTTTTCTGTATTTTGACTGGATGTTACTGATCATAGCAGAATTTAGTGTAAGGAATACACAGGAGAAAATGCATGTTGACAAGGGAAGTGTAGAGGAGGGCGGGGAGTCTACTGACATCACAACTCCACCCACTGAGCTCCAGACAACAGATCCACCCACAGAATCTGCAGTTTTTTCAGTTCTTATAACAGACAGAGGGGAGACATTTGACAGGTAAGGATACATGCAGGAGGCATCTATAGCCTTATAGATCAGCACCATGGCAGTAGTTTAGAAAGGATGAGAGTGAGTTTACATCCACTTTAAAGTAAAACTTAAGCTACTTTTTGATATGTGTCCCCACACACACACACAAAAATCTAAAAATGAATTATCCAACCAGTATAGAATTCAATCCAAGAAGCAGAATCTTAGTTATGGACTCAATAAATATAATAACAAATAGGGCCAGATTCAGGTAGATGCGCGCATATTTTCGCCAGCGCATCGCATATACGCTGCGCTGACGCAAACTAGCGAGTGAAGTACAGTATTCACCAAGCGCCTGTCCGTTACTTTGCGCCGGAGTAACGGAAATGCGCTGGCGTAACCCGACGCAAGTGGAAGTGGGTGTGATCATATGTAAATAATGGGCGGAGCCCAGCGCAGAGGCTTAAGTTCAGCGCATCATCCACGGAGCTCACAACTTCCGTCGGCACCACTTCACGGGAAACGTCAGCGCAATGTGTTCCGTTGCGCGTATAAAAGCGCCAGCAGAAGCGCCATTCCGGCGCAAAAGTATTTCTGTTTCCCCCCACCCCAGGGAAGTTACTTTTGCAAAGAGATGGCTGCTCCCGCTCCCCCCAGAGAGAGGAGGACCTCAATTTCAATTCCCAGGAGGTCTCTGTTATAATCTCCTCTATGGAGACTTTTAATGAGTTCCTCCACGGCAAAAAAAAGTCGGAAGACCAGCCGGGATAGGAAGCAAGCCATCCTGGAGACCATTGCTGGCAGGGTGAATGTTTTGGGGTACTCCACCCGGACTGCTGGCGATATCCAAAAAAAAAAAATGACCTGCGGCGCAAGGTCCGTGGCAAGGTGGCCACCATCAGGAGGCATGAGAGGGGCACGGGTGGTGGACCCCCATGTGCGGTAAGCCTGACCACGGAGGAGGAGGTGGTCGCCCGCTGCCTGGACAGGGAGCAGTTGGAGGGGGTCCCTGGATATGACCCTGTGGAGGAAGGCTCCAGGACAGGTAAGTGATTTTTACCCCCTTTTTGGTGTGTTGCATGTGGGGGGGAGGGTACGTGTCCCAAGTGTGTGGGACCACCCAACATGTGTTTACTTTGTGTCACCCACAGATGACGGAGCTGGGCCATCATCTGTTGACGGCCAGTCCACCCCATCCCCCCAACGGCATTTTATTTTTGGAGGAGTCCTCCTCTTCTGCAGGGCCCTCTGTAATACCCTCCCCCATCCTAGAAAGCCCCTCAAGGGCGACTCCATCCCCCCGGGGACAACCATCTCCTGGCCCCAGGAAGGCCACCCGTAAGACCAAGGGGGTGTCTGATCTGATCCAGGACCAGGTGGCGAGGGATCACGCCAGGCAGATGCAGCAAATGGGGGACATAGTTGGGCACCTGGACAGAGTGGCTGACAACCTGTGCTCCGTGGCCCAGATATCCAATGCAGTGCAGGATGTCAGCTGCAACTGCGCTGCAGTGGTGACCAGTCTGGGGGAGGTGCAGGGAGATATAAGGCACCTCACTGCAGCCGTCCAGGCCCAACAATACCAGGTCACCCGGCAGCTCAGGATGCAGGCTGTCAGGGATCTGCCGCCGGCTCCCGGCGCGCCCCTGGTGTGCGCGCGCGTGCACGTTAGCGCGAGTTTGGCGCCAATGTGCCTTTAAAAGGCAGACAGAAGCAGCAGCCTCTTGCATGTCTGATCTGCCCTATTTACCTGATCAACCTGTATCCTGATTAACCAGTTCCTGTACCGACCCGGCTACATCTGACGATCCGCATCTCTCCGAACCCGACCTCGGCTTGCCTTGACCCTGCCTTCTGTTTACGACTACTGCTGCCAGACCTTCTGCCTGAATACCGACTACGCCTGCCTGCTGAACCCCCTGTCTGCTCACGTGTCTGACCCGGCCTGCCTGACCCAGCCTCCGTCTAGTCCACTTGCTTACTCCGCTCTGCACCAGCTCCAGAGTCGCCTGTCGTCTGCACCAAGGTTGCTTGCCAAGACGCATCAGAGTCGCTAACCACCCGCACCAGCTCCGGAGCCGCTAGCTTCCGCATCAGAGTGCCTGCTCCCCTCTTGTTCCAGTGATCCCGGAGGGACCAGTGCCGTGCTGACCCCCTGTCTGCTCACGTGTCTGACCCGGCCTGCCTGACCCAGCCTCCGTCTAGTCCACTTGCTTACTCCGCTCTGCACCAGCTCCAGAGTCGCCTGTCGTCTGCACCAAGGTTGCTTGCCAAGACGCATCAGAGTCGCTAACCACCCGCACCAGCTCCGGAGCCGCTAGCTTCCGCATCAGAGTGCCTGCTCCCCTCTTGTTCGAGTGATCCCGGAGGGACCAGTGCCGTGCTGACCTGCACCATCATCCAGACACCCTTACCCCGCTGCGCTCCCGAGTCCGCTGTTCCCAAAATCCAGCGGCTCCCGAGCCAGTGCTGTACGAGAGGCCGCCTCCTGCGACTAGGCTCTGACGACCAGGTACACCGTCATACATAACAGTATCAGACAGCCATCATGTCAGATCCTGCAGGAGTCGCCCCCGCTGTGGATGAGATTTGCAAACACCTGGCAGCCCTCACACAAGCTGTCAAAAATCTACAAGAAGGGTATATGAGGTTAGAGGGACAAGTCCAAACCCTGTCCGGCTCCAGCGATGCAACTCCGTCAACCTCTGCTAGATCTTCTTCGACGGCTTCCGCTCCCTCAGTGGTGATGCTCCCACCCGAACCCAGAGTCCCTATACCAGAACAGTTCTCAGGCGATCGGGCGAAGTTTCGGGCCTTCCGCAACGCCTGCGAGCTATATTTTGCTTTGCAACCTCGGACTTTCTCGTTGGAAGCCACCAAGGTGGGGTTTGTGATCTCCCTTCTCCAAAACGAGCCTCAGACCTGGGCCCACCGACTGTTGCAAGAGGACAATGTTCAGACCCAGTCCCTACAAGCCTTCTTTGAAGCCATGGCCCAGCTTTACGATGACCCTCAACGGGCCGCCACCGCCGAGTCTGCTCTCCTCACGCTCCAGCAAGGTCGAAGGGCAGTCGAGGACTATGTTTCGGACTTTAGACGCTGGAGCACGGATACGCTCTGGAATGACGCGGCCCTCAGACACCAATTCCGCTTGGGCCTTTCCGAGGGTCTGAAGGATGAACTTGCCCGGGTAGGGGTGCCAGAGACTCTTGAAGATCTAATCACCAAGGCCATCCAGATTGACCGTAGACTCCGTGAACGTCGGGCCGAACGCTCTTCTCAGCCAAACCGGCCTGTGTGGATGACCGCTAGGGCACCGATGCCCGCTTCCCGCTACCTACCTCCTACCAGCATGAGTTCTCCCAGCGCCCCTCCAGATACCTCCGAACCAATGCAACTCGGCCTCATGCGACCCACGCTGCCACCTGAAGAACGGGCACGTCGCCGCCAACTAAATCTGTGCCTCTACTGCGGCGGGGCTGGTCACTACGTGAACAACTGTCCCATCAAGATGCGTAAGTGCCCTCCTCCGAATCCTGTTTAACCTGTCAACCCTGCCTACTCATGCCCACCATCTTGCTCTTCTTCTTTCATTTCAGCTCCAGGAAAAGACAGTGCCAGTCAACGCCATCATTGATTTCGGGAGCTTGTAGCTGCTTCATTGACTCTACCTTCGCTGACCTCCACCACATTCCGCTACGTAGAAAGACTCATGGACTTACCGTTTTCCTGGCTGATGGCTCCCGCATAAGCTCAGGACAAGTTACTCAAGAGACTCTTCCCTTGCTTACTACGATTCCTCCCCTGCATAAGGAACTACTTACCCTAGATGTCATCTCTTCGCCTCTGTTCCCTGTGATCTTGGGCCTACCCTGGCTCCAGGCCCACGATCCCCTAATTAACTGGAGATCCGGAGAGGTGTCATTTGCTTCTTCCTACTGCCAACAAAACTGCATACCGGCTCCTCCTCGCTCACCCACTGCTCTACTCTGTATGGACACTGACCCCAATCTGCTCCAGTCTATCCCAGAACCCTACCATGAGTTTGCCGATGTTTTCAGTAAGAAAGGAGCCGACTCCCTTCCGCCTCATCGTCCATACGATTGTCCAATCGAGCTCCTCCCAGGGGCCGAGATCCCCTTTGGACGCATTTTTCCGCTGTCTGAGAAGGAACAGGAAGCCCTGAAGGAGTATGTTGACGAAAATTTGAGTAAAGGGTTCATCCGCCCGTCTACCTCCCCAGCAGGCGCAGGAATATTCTTCGTCAGTAAAAAGGATCAATCTCTCCGCCCATGCGTAGACTATCGGGAATTAAATAATATTACAATAAAGAACCGTTAACCATTGCCATTCATACCTGAGCTATTTCATAAACTAAAATCTGCCACCATCTTCACGAAGCTGGACCTGAGGGGAGCTTACAACTTAATTCGCATTCGGGACGGGGACGAATGGAAGACTGCTTTTCGCACCCGTATTGGACACTACGAATATCTGGTCATGCCCTTCGGTCTGTGCAATGCACCCACGACCTTCCAACACTTTATCAACGACGTGTTTAGAGACTTTCTTGACATTTTCGTCATCGTCTACCTAGACGACATATTGGTTTTCTCTGGATCGCTGGATAAACACCGGGAACACGTCCGTAGGGTCCTAAGTCGCCTCCGTCTACACAGACTATATGCCAAGGCCGAGAAATGTGAATTTGAACAACGAACCATTCAGTTCCTTGGCCTGATTATATCCCCTACAGGAATTAAGATGGATCCCAACAAGGTATCCGCCATACTAGACTGGCCAGTACCCCTGGACAAGAAGGGGGTGCAACGATTTGTGGGATTCGCAAATTTCTACAGACGATTCATTAGGAATTTTTCCGCAATTATCTCGCCAATCACACAACTGACCAAGCAGAACCAACGTTTCCAGTGGAACCCAGAATCCCAAATGGCCTTCGATACGCTTAAAAACCTGTTTACATCTGCCCCTATTCTTAGCCATCCTGATCCGGCACTACCCTACCTCCTTGAAGTGGACGCATCCGAAGTAGCAGTGGGGGCTATCATCTCCCAACGCCAGGGGAACAAAGATCTGATGCATCCCGTGGGCTTCTTCTCCCGAAAACTCTCCTCAGCAGAGAGGAATTATGATGTTGGCGACCGGGAACTACTCGCCATCAAGGCCGCACTGGAGGAATGGAGGTACCTTCTGGAGGGCGCTGCACATCCGGTCTTGATCTATACGGACCACAAGAACTTAGAATACTTAAGATCCGCAAAACGATTGAAACCCCGTCAGGCCCGATGGGCACTATTCTTTTCACGCTTTGCCTTTCACATCACGTACCGCCCCGGCTCAAAAAACATCAAGCCAGATGTGTTATCACGGATGCACGACAATCCCAAAGACTCATCTGTTCCTGACACCATTCTCCCGGCCGGGAACTTTTTACTTCTGCAACACGATCTGCTTCCCCGACACAGGGAGGCATCCACGGACTCTTCCAGACCCCCTGGTGTCACCTTGACCCCCAGAGACGGACTCTTTTGGAGAGGGAGCCAAATTTTTGTTCCGACAGACATTCGGGTAGAAGTCCTAAAGCTACTTCATGACCACCCATTGGCAGGACATTTTGGAGTCCGTAAAACCCTTGAACTGGTACGGCGTACCTTCTGGTGGCCAGGTTTGGAGGAATTCTGTAAATCATACGTCAATACCTGTCCAACCTGTAATCAAAACAAGACGACAAGGAATCGAGCCTGGGGCTTACTAAAACCTCTGCCTGTACCTGATAGACCATGGCGGATGATCGCCATGGACTTTATAGTAGAGCTTCCATGTTCCGAGGGGTGCACAGCAATTTTCGTAGTCGTAGACCGCTTATCTAAAATGGCCCATTTCCTCCCATTGAAAAGTACTCCATCAGCTGCTGAGACTGCCCGTGTCTTCATCAGGGAAATTGCCAGACTCCACGGGGTTCCTTCAAACATCATGTCGGATAGGGGGGTCCAGTTTACATCACGTTTCTGGAGAGCCTTGTGTGAAATCCTGAATATTGAACTTGCTTTTTCCTCGGCTTACCATCCCCAAACCAACGGACAGACTGAACGCACAAACCAGACCCTTGAGCAATATATTAGATGTTTTACTTCCTTTTCCCAGAATGATTGGGTCTCCCTGCTGCCTTTGGCAGAATTTGCCTACAATAATGCCAGCCATTCGGCAACCGGACAGTCCCCCTTCTTCGCCAATTATGGCTTTAATCTAACCTTCTTACCTGATTTTCTTCCAGAATCCCCAGTTCCGGCAGTGCAGAGCACGGTGGACTTCCTCAGCCGCAACAACCGGGTGCTACAGGAAGCAGTAACGAAAGCTCAAGCCGACAGCAAGAAAGCCTTCGATAAGAAAAGGAGAGGTGAGCTGGACCTGCAACCGGGAGACCAGGTATGGCTTTCTACTAATAATCTCAGATTGGCTTGTCCTTCCAAGAAGCTGGCACCTAGGTTCATGGGACCCTTCCCGGTAAGAAGAAGAATCAATGAGGTTTCTTATGAACTGTCTTTACCTGAGTCTCTTAAAGTTCATCCGGTATTCCATGTATCGTTGCTGAAACCCGCAACCCCTGATCCCTTTCCTGACAGAGGGGCTGGCCCACCTGAACCTGTTTTGGTCGATGGCTGCAAGGAATATGTGGTAGAGGCCATCCTCGACTGCAGGAAACGGCAGGGGCAAACTCAATTTTTGATCAAGTGGAGGGGGTACGGGCCGGAGGACAACTCGTGGGAACCCGAGGACAATGTTCATGCCCAAGAACTAATTCGTGCATTTTTTTCTGCCCACCCTGAGAAACAGGCTCGGCTTGGCATCCGGAGGCTGCCCCTTGGGGTGGGGCAATGTCAGGGATCTGCCGCCGGCTCCCGGCGCGCCCCTGGTGTGCGCGCGCGTGCACGTTAGCGCGGGTTTGGCGCCAATGTGCCTTTAAAAGGCAGACAGAAGCAGCAGCCTCTTGCTGTCTGATCTGCCCTATTTACCTGATCAATCTGTATCCTGATTACCAGTTCCTATACCGACCCGGCTACGTCTGACGATCCGCATCTCTCCGAACCCGACCTCGGCTTGCCTTGACCCTGCCTTCTGTTTACGACTACTGCTGCCAGACCTTCTGCCTGAATACCAACTACGCCTGCCTGCTGAACCCCCTGTCTGCTCACGTGTCTGACCCGGCCTGCCTGACCCAGCCTCCGTCTAGTCCACTTGCTTACTCCGCTCTGCACCAGCTCCAGAGTCGCCTGTCGTCTGCACCAAGGTTGCTTGCCAAGACGCATCAGAGTCGCTAACCACCCGCACCAGCTCCGGAGCCGCTAGCTTCCGCATCAGAGTGCCTGCTCCCCTCTTGTTCCAGTGATCCCGGAGGGACCAGTGCCGTGCTGACCTGCACCATCATCCAGGCACCCTTACCCCGCTGCGCTCCCGAGTCCGCTGTTCCCAAAATCCAGCGGCTCCCGAGCCAGTGCTGTACAAGAGGCCGCCTCCTGCGACTAGGCTCTGACGACCAGGTACACCGTCATACATAACACAGGCCCAGCAGCTCAGGATGCAGGCCCAGACCAACTCTTACCTCGGCCGGATAGCCATGGCCTTGGAGGGCATGCAGGCCACACCTGCCAGGAGTGGCCCACCCGGGGATCAGCCACCTCCAGATGCCCCCCACCCCCACCCACTCCATCCAGGCAGCTGAGGAGCCAGAGAGGGGCCACCAGAAGGAGCCCCCGGCATCCCAGATGATTTTTTTTTCTTAATGCTCAGGACATGAGATTTTTATTTTATTCTTAATGCTCAGGTTATGAGCTTTTTTATTTGTGATTATGCTCAGGTTATGAGCTTTTTTATTTGTGATTATGCTCAGGATATGAGATTTTTTTTTTATTGATACTGCACACGTTGCAGTGTGAATGGTGTGTGAATGTGAGGGGGTGGCACTCCTGCCAGTAAGGGGTGTCACCCTCGGCCGTGGTTGAGAAGTTATCCCCACGGCTGTGTGAATGACATGTGAAAGGTGTATGAATGGACAGCGACATCATTGGGGCCTTGACGCTGGCGTTGCTGCTCCCAAGTCCTACATGTTGGACTTGGGCTAATCCAATGTGATGTGGATGTGGTGTGTGTGATCTAGGGACATCAGTGGTGTGCATGCGTGCATTGTCCATGTGATCACTGAATTTGTTTAGTGTCCAAAGATGCCTATGGCAAGAACCCTCCTGATTGCTCTTCCATCAGCTGAATGGGTCTCCTCTGGCAGGGGGGGGCTGTCTGGTTGGGGGGTCAGGTCATCACGTATGTCAATCTGCAGGCCTTTTCTCATGGCAAAGTTGTGCAGAATGCAACATGCACCGATGATCTGACACACAAAGGTAGGGGAATACAATAAGGCCCCCCCAGACTTATCCAGGCAGCGGAAACGGGACTTCAAGAGCCCAAATGTTTGCTCCACCACTGCACGGGTTTTGATGTGTGCTTCATTGTATTTTCTCTCTCCTCTGGTTTGGGGGTTCCGGAAAGGAGTCATTAGATGGGGTCCCAGTGCATATGCAGAGTCACCTGTAAGGGAAAAGACAGGAGGATGTTAGTCATGCATGTGGCCCTTGTGATGTGTGCATCATGGGAGGGGATAGTCATGCCTGCCACCCATGTCACTCATTAACCAGCCAGCTGTCCCCATACATGTTCTGTTTGAATTCCATTGGGATGGGGCTCTGATTGTATATGAAGCTGTCATGGCTGGATCCGGGGGGTTTGGCACGGACGTGCCATATGAGGCGTTGGGCATCAGCTATCACCTGTACGTTGATGGAATGCCAATGCTTCCGATTGCGGTATATGTGCTCTGTGGCACTGGGGGGCTGTAGGGCCACATGTGTGCAATCAATGGCCCCCACAGTGCGTGGGAATCTGGCAATGCTGTAGAAATCTGTCATTGCCTTCAGCCGAAGCTCCTCAGTGGTGGGTCTGATGAAGTGGTGGGACATGCGTCTGAGGATTGCAGGGAAAACCTGGTGCACACATCTGCTCATGGAGGACTGTGACATCCCAGCCACCACTCCACTTGTACGCTGGAATGATCCACTGGCAAGGAAATGAAGTGTTGCCAGTACCTTCACCAGTGGCTGCACTGCTTGTGAGCGGTGTGTCTTGCTGGTGATGTCATCCTGCAGGGTTGTGGTTAGTTCAAGTATTGCATCAGGGCTGAATCTGAAGAGGTGATACACCTCCTCATCCCCCATGCCAAAGAGGCTCATGCGCGTGCGGTATATCCTCTCACGTGCCCGCCTCCTCCGTACCGGGGGACCCAGTACTAGTGCTAGGACCGCGACTGCCCCTGGCATGTTGGCACACAGAGGTGTTGTCCTTGCACGTGTGGTTGTTCAGCTTGCTAGTTTCGTCGGTAACGCTGCTGCTGTAGCTGCTCTCCTGCTGACCTGTGGCCGTCTGGAGTAAAGATAAAGCAGCTATTTGTAGAAATAATTTGTGCTAGCCGTTCCACATACGCGCGGCGCATGTAGCCAGCGTATGGTGCTAATCCGTTTGTGAATCGTGAAATCTCCCTCATTTGCATATTTGCATGGCAAATCAATAGGCGCGACGGATGCGACAAGCGAAAATATGCGCTAACGATACTCTGGCGATGGAAAGTTAAGCCGATTGGAAAAGGCCAGTTTTCTGGCGCATCTAGGTTGGTGGGTACGGCCACATAGATACAACGACGCATCTTTACAGTTACGCGGTGCATATCGATTTACTCCAGCGCAAGTCTTGCTGAATCTGGCCCATAATATTTCAGAATATCTAAAAATGCTTTAAAAAACTAAAATAATCATGTCTAATTGTAGTGCCAGCAGCTTGCCAATTTTGATTGGTGGCACAGTAATTTTTATCATTTTCATTCTTGTATTCCTGCCTCCTGGAACTCAGGGCACCTCTGTAGTTCAGAATGCAGGTGTTCCGTCAGATTAGGCGACCCGTCAAAACTTGTAATGGAAATTACGTTCTGTCGCGGCCATCTTGGTACACCCCGCACTCAGCCGCAGTAAGCCTGCAGTCTGAAGTCACCAAGCAGCCATATTTTACACCCACTGAAGTCTTGCATTTCACACTCATTTTTACCACAAAACTGAGCTTATATCATGAAATACAGGATCTAGAAGTCTGTGACACTGTTTGGATGTTGAATTTTAAAAGCAGCGGTCTTCTGTCAGTTTAGCAAACGTTTCAGATCAGCAGGCTTGCAGTGTCACGGATTTCTAACTACTGTATTTTACTATATAAGCTTAGTTTAGTGGTGAAAATACATGTGAAATGCAAGATTTCGGGGGGTGTAAAAAGATGTCCGCCTGAAGACTTCAGACTGTAGGCTTAGTGTGGCCGGGCGCGGGGTGTACCAAAATGGCCGTGGTGGAACGTCGCTTCCATTATGAAATCTGACGGGTCACCTAATCTAACGGAACAGATGCTCTGTGAAATGTGTGTCGCAGCAATGTCTACTCGCAGGGCATAGCGACTACGTGTCACAGCATTCAAGGAAATAAATGTGTGAGGATCTTTGAAAAGTACATTTACAAACTTCAAGATTAATAGGGGTAGGTTAAAAAGAATTATAATTAAAGTAAATGAATATATGATATGCTTTAACCACTTAAGCACCGGACCAATATCCAGGTAAAGGACCCAAGGTGTTTTTACAATTTGGCACTGCGCTGCTTTAACTGGTAATTGCGTGGTCATGCAATGTTGTACCGAAACAAAATTTGTGTCCTTTTCTTCCCACAAATAGAGCTTTCTTTTGATAGTATTTGATTGCCTCTGCGATTTTTATTTTTTGCGATATAAACGGAATAAGACCGAAAATTTTGAAAAAAATGATATTTTCTACTTTTTGTTATAAGAAAAATCGAATAAACTAAATTTTAGTCAAACATTTAGGTCAAAATGTATTCAGCCACATGTCTTTAGTAAAAAAAATCGCAATAAGCGTATATTTATTGGTTTTCGCAAAAGTTATAGGGGCAGATTCACAAAACAATTACGCCTGTCTAACTGGGGTTAGACAGGAGTAATTTCAAATTTCGCGCGGCGTATCACTAGTTTGAATCCTCAAACCATGATACGCCGGCTTCGGGCTTCGATCCGAGAGGCTTACGTCTTCGTAAGCCTTCGGATCTACGCTGCCATCTATTTGCGGCCACTGGGAGGAGTTCGCGTCGTTTTGATGCGTCGGGATATGCAAATGTGTTTTTACGGGGATTCACGAACATACGAGCGGTCGTCGCAATCGTTTTCGTCTATTTTTTTGTACGTAATGTTAGAGCAGCTTTTTGCTGCTCTAACTTTACGTAGCCCATGTTAAGTATGGCCGTCGTTCCCGCTTCGAATTTATTTAAAATTTTTGTTTACGTAACTCGTCGGGACGTGGATCGCCCGTAAAGTACGCTACATAAACAACGAATGACGTCACGACGTGATTTAGCGCAATGCACGGCGGGAAATTTGCGAACGGAGCATGCGCAGATCGATCGCCGCGGGAACGCGCCTAATTTAAATGTTTCACGCCCCCTACTCGCGCAGATGGATTGCGACGGGAGAAATACACTACGCCGCCGTCGTTTACCGTAGAAAATCTACCTGAATTCCACGTAGAGCAAGGTAAAAAACGGCGGCGTAGTGTATTTCTGATACGCTACGATAATCCATTTCTCTGTGAATCTGCCCCATAGTCTACAAACTAGGGTACATTTTCTGGAATTTACACAGCTTTTAATTTATGACTGCCTATCTTATTTCTTGAGGTGCTAAAATGGCAGGGCAGTACAACCCCCCCCCCCCCCCCAATGACCCCATTTTGGAAAGTAGACACCCAAAGGAAACTGCTGAGAGGCATGTTGAGTCCATTGAATATTTTTTTTTTTTATCCCAAGTGATTGAATAATGACAAAAAAAAATATTTTTACAAAAAGTTGTCACTAAATGATATATTGCTCACACATGCCATGGTTATATGTGGGGGTGACATTCCTGCCGGAAAAGGGGTTTCACCCTCATTTGTGGTGCAGTGATCCCCAGGTCCGTGTGAATAGTGTATGAATGTACAGTGACATAATTGGAGCCGTGGCATGGTGTTGCTGCTCATGGTGGGCTTGTGCCAATCCAATTTGATGAGGATGTGATGTGTCTGTGCTAGGGACCACAGTGGTGTGCATGCATGCATTCTCATTGTGCCATGATTAATGTGTGTGTTTAACGTGCAAAGATGCCTAATGTGAGCAGGCTCCTGGCTGCTCTTCCCTCAGAAGACGGGGTAGCCTTGGTTAGGGGGGGATTGTCTGGTTTAGGGGTCAGGTCATCAGGTATGTCAATCTCCAGGCCCTTTCTCACTGCGAAGTTGTGCAGCATGCAACATGCACTGATGATCTGGCATACAAAGTTTGGGGAATACTACAGGGTACCATGGGGGGTTCCAGATAGGAGTCATGAAATGGGGTCCCAGTGCATATGCAGAGTCACCCTGAAGGGATAAGACAGGAGGATGTTAGTAGTGCATGTGCCCCTTGTGATTTCAGCATCATGGGGGGGACATTCATGCCTGCCACCCATGTCACTCACCAACCAGCCAGCTGTCCCCATACATGTTCTGTTCGAAATCTGTGGGGATGGGGCTATGATTGTATATGTAGCTGTCATGGGTGTGATGGGTGGTGTCATGTGTTGGGCTCCTGCAGGGTTGTGGTTAATTCCAGGATGGCATGAGGGGTGAATCTGAAGATGCGAGACACCTCAGAATCACTCATGCCAAAGATGTCTATGCGTGTGATATATCAAGTGAAGAGTGAGGGGCTTGTATCAGATTAGATTATTATATCCATCAAGGTTTTAAAGGGCTATTGAAAGATAGTGAGACCATGTTTGTAATTTGTATGTATGTTATGTATTGATGTATATATGTATGTATATTTTTTGTCAAAATGTTTATAAAAGCAAAGAAATTTTTTTTGGAAAAAAAAAAAATCCTCTCCCGTGCCCTCCTCCGTGCCCTCCTCTGTGCGCTCCTCCTTCTTTGCTCATCTAAAGTCAGTAGTATAGCTATGAGCATGGATGCCACTGGCATGTTGGCATACAGTTTGTTGGGCAGCAAGTGTGACTGCTCAGCTCCTCACTAACAGTGTTGCTTTAGCTGACATGTAGACGGATTGTCCTAATTTTATACCACCTTTTATATGGTCTAATTTTAGACAGAACATTTAGCTGTTGCGCACAGCGCGTTGCCAGCGCTGCAACAACGTTCTTTTGTGGATCCCCGTAACTCCCTCATTTGCATATTTGAATAGAAAATCAATGGTGTGTCTAGCGCAGTTTTGAGCGGAGGGATGCGCCTGTCTATCGAAATTACGCCAGTCAAAAAAAAGTAGATTTCTTGCGAATCTCGTTTTGGGGATGCGGCGCATCGAAACGCATGTGCAAATTTAGACTTACGCCGCGCATCTCCTGTAACGCCGGCGTAATCGCTCTGTGAATCTGGCCCTATAACTTTTGCACAAACGAATCAATATTTTACCAAAAATATGTGGAAGAATACATATCAGCCTAAACTGATTTTTTTACATTTTCTTTTGGATGTTTATTATAGCAAAAAGTAAACAATATATTAAAAAATGTACATATTTTTCAGTTTATAGTGCAAAAAATAAAAACAGCAGAGTAGATCAAATACCACCAAAAGAAAGCTCTATTTGTGGGGGAAAAGGACATCAAATTTGTTTGGGTACAGCGTTGCATGACCACGCAATTGTCAGTTAAAGCGATGCAGTGCATATCACAAAAAATGGACTGGTCATTAAAGCGGAGCTCCACCCATATAAACAACATTTTGCCATGTTGTTTAAAAAAAAAAAAAAAAAAAAAACCTGAAAAAAAAAAAAAATACTCACCCGAAATAGCTGTTGCTATGCGGAAGTCCGTAATCTGCCTCACCTGCACCGCGGTCCGATTTCTTCTTCTCCTTCTCCTTGTGAATGGGCGCGCTGCTTTCTGGGAACTGTGTGTGTTCTCAGAGAGCAGCGCGCCCATTCACAAGCTAGCATGAGACTCGCGCAGGCACAGTAGGAAACGGGCAGTGAAGCCGTACGGCTTCACTGCCTGTTTCCCATAGTGTGAATGGCGGCGCGGGACTCGGACCGATCGCGGGACCGGCATCGGGGGGGCCATCAGCGCGGGCGCCTAGGACAGGTAAGTGTCCTTATTTAAAGTCAGCAGCTACACTGTTAGTAGCTGCTGACTTTAAAAAAAAAAATTTTCGCGGCTGGAGCTCCGCTTTAAGGAGGCAAATTTTCCGTTTATTAAAGGGGTGTTCCACCCACATGTAATGTATAATAAAAGTCAGCAGCTACAAAAAGTGTAGCTGCTGGCTTTTAATAAACAGACACTTACCTTCTCCACGTTCCAGCGACGCGCCGACCGGGGCTCCGCTCCTCTCCCCCCCTCCCCAGCCGGCATCCTCATTGCGATTGTGGGCACCCAGCCGTGACAGCCTTCGGCTTCACGGCCGGGCACCCACTGCGCATGCGCGAGCCGCACTGCGCATGCACGCGCGGCGTGGCCCGCCGCTGATTGGACAGGCGATCGTCTAGGACCTGTCAGTGTCCTAGACGATCGCCAAAGGGAGGGGCTGCAGTAAGGCGATTAGGCCTAATCGCCTTACCAGCCCCTCGGCGGAAGCAGGAAGTGGGACAGGAAGTCCCACTCCTACTGAAGCCCCCACTCCCCCCCAAATAAAATGACATGCCAAATGTGGCCTGTAAGGGGGAGGGGAGGGGATTAAGCTAAAGTTACTTTTTAAGGTGGAACTCCACTTTAAGTGGTTAAAGTATTACTAAAGACAACTGTCTCACCTGGTTACTTCAAAGTACCGGTGCTATTGAAATTTAGAGGGTGATCAAGTGCTAATGACTCTGATTCCAATTACAATGTTCGAGTAGGGTCTCTGTTTCAGCTTAGCTGTACTGGGGGCTCATTCTGTTGTTTCTGGGGTGTTATCCCACCCCAGGGCGACAGGTGGCAGCAGTGGAGTTGAGGCTTGGGTGTCCTTTACCAGCAGCCAATCAGGAGGGAGTGTCTTTGCTGGGCATGCTTGGAGAGCGACTTCTGGAACAGACGCCATTGAGTCTGGGTCTTTTTCTTCCAGTGTGGCACCCACCTTTAGGGTGACCACATCACAGCGCCCCGGCGGTATGGCCTACCTGGCCGGGACATGCGTGCCACGCAGTGTTCCTGGTTTCGGGACCATGTTGGTTCAGAACATTTGAGCAGCGCTGGGGACCTAGTGATCGACTGGGTTCCCATTTTTGAGGATCCCAAGCGGTATAGCTGTTCGGTGGGGAGTCCATCTGAGGAGCACCAATGAGAGGCTGGCGATCCAATAGGATTTCGACAAACCACCGGGGATCAAGGTAGCTGGACATTAAAGGATTGATCACCCGTCAGTCGGTACCTGGGCGACAATAAGAAGGAGATCCAGGTGTAATTCTTCCGAGGAGGATTGCCTCCGCATTTGCAATCAGAGAGGGCATGTGGCAGAGGTGTCTCGCTGATGTCCATTTCAGGAGGGTCTGTGGCAGAGACTTTACCCTAAAGAGGTTTGAGTGATACTCCGGCTGCCAGGTCAGTGAGAGAGACCTGTCCGGGTACGCTGGGCCCACTCAGGTAGAAGTGGTTCATTGTTTTTAGCCGGCTGATAAAGAGCACAGCAAAGACACTTGCTGCTATATGCACCATTCACCCCTAGGAGTTCAGAAGAGCCACGAGGTAAATGTGCCACCCAAAACAAACCAGCAGCTCCTCCGGGGGGTAGTACTACACAACATTTCATTAGTTTTAGATGCAGTGCAGAGGAATTGGGTCACTAGTCACTTTTTATTACCGCTTGTGCCCCCATTCATCCTCACCATTTGTCCTGTTTACCATTATCATTGAAAGTAAAAGAAAACCCACATTTTTGGGTTGTCCCTAGAAAAACAGGGGAGGGAAATCTTCCAAAGGGGACATTAGTTCTGGTGACCTGGGGGTCCCCAAAGAATTACCTTAATTTGCTGGGATTTCCTATAAAGAATGGGACAAAGATGGTGAAAAAAAATCTGACATGGGTTATAACCCCCCTTGCTCTATCCAAAATGAAAAAAAAAAGTTTTGCCTATAGTTCTACTTTAAATCTTCCCCACCCTGGCAGCCCAGCACTAAAATTGACACCTGCCTACATGCATGCCCATTCAGGTCTGTTTTTTAAACAGAACACGGCTGTGTCCTTTCCTGTGGAGACAGATCTGAATGGATGGCATCCATTCCAACACAGGAAACATTTAGCCCACCCCCCCCCCCCCCCGTATGAAAAATGTAGACTTTTTTTATGCAGTTTGTTAGATCTTTGTTAGATCAGGTTAGATCAATCATTATTTGCGTTAGATCTCACACAGAAGAAGCAATATTAAGGCCTCGTACACACGAGGCAATTCATTTGTTCAAATCGGTCGGACCGACCGATTTGAACAAATCTGTCTGTTTGGATTTTGGTTTGCTCGCGTGTACACACGAGCAAACCAAAATCCCCGCCAGCAGACAGCGCGCTGACGTGTCGGTGACATGGCGGTGACGTTGACGCCGCCACGTCACCGCAACAGGAAGTAAAACACTTCCGCGCATGCGTCGAAACCATTCGGCGCGTGTGCGAGAAGACATGTCTGTTGGTTAGCGTACTAACCAGCAGACATGTTGGGCGGACGGGTTCCCAGCCGACGGATTGGTAAGCATGCTTTCCAATCTGTCGGGTGGCCAAATTCGTCTGCTCGCCCGTACACACGATCGAATCTGTCTGCTGGGACGGTCCAGCAGACCGTTTCCAGCAGACAGATTTGATAGTGTGTATGAGGCCTAACAGTTATTTGCTGGGGGGGCTAACCCGTCATCAGCCCCCCCTATCAAATTTTCTGGCCAAAAATCATTCAGGCTAATAGATATTTGTTAGATCCGGTAAGATCAAGTGGTTTTAACGTTAGATCTCACATAATTAGAGACTTATTAAGTGATTAATGAGGGGGGGCTGGCCCCCCCTTATCAATTTTTTGGGCCAAAAATCATTCAGGCAAATAGATATTCGTTAGATCCGGTAAGGTCAAGTGGTTTTAACGTTAGATCTCACATAATTAGAGACTTATTAAGTGATTAATGAGGGGGGGCTGGCCCCCCCTTATCAATTTTTTGGGCCAAAAATCATTCAGGCAAATAGATATTCGTTAGATCCGGTAAGGTCAAGTGGTTTTAACGTTAGATCTCACATAATTAGAGACTTATTAAGTGATTAATGAGGGGGGGCTGGCCCCCCCTTATCAATTTTTTGGGGCAAAAATCATTCAGGCTAATAGATATTCGTTAGATCCGATAAGATCACATGGTTTTAACGTTAGATCTCACATCATTTCAGAGTTATTCCACATACAAATACAGATATTGGGTGTATACAGGGACTAACTAGGGGGGGCTGGCCCCCCCTCATCAATATTTTTGGCCAAAAATCATTCAGGCTAATAGCTATTCATTAGATCCAGTAAGATCAAGTGGTGTTAACGTTAGATCTCACATCGTTTCCGAGATATTCCACATACAAATACAGATATTGGGTGTATACAAGGACTAACGAGGGGGGGCTAATAGATATTTGCTAGATCCGGTAAGATCAGGTGGTTTTAACGTTAGATCTCACATCGTTTTCGAGATATTCCACATAAAAAAATAGATTTTAGGTGGTACATATGCATGG
The DNA here is from genome assembly GCA_029574335.1 of Rana kukunoris. Taxonomy (NCBI): domain Eukaryota; kingdom Metazoa; phylum Chordata; class Amphibia; order Anura; family Ranidae; genus Rana; species Rana kukunoris. The sequence continues at coordinate 502,992,789 of CM056049.1, read as the reverse complement.
ACATATGGAGGGGTTGGCCCCCCCTTATCAAATTTTCTGGCAAAAAATCATTCAGGCTAATAGATATTCATTAGATCCGGTAAGATCAAGTGGATTTAACATTTGATTATCCATAATTACAGGGATATTTGGTAGGAATGCACAGATACCTGTTCTAGAATCTATATCGGACCAGATACTGAGCATTTTCACATGTACTAGTGATGAGTGCCAATGAGCATACCAGGGCTCGAGTCCTGCGGGAAGGCGTGGGAACGACGTCCCTGCACTTATTTTACTGCAGGAACGCTGTTCCCTTTGCAGGACTCGGGCAGCCTCTGCAGTGCCGTACTAACTAGGGGGCGGGGGCGATTCACCTCGGGTGTCACATGCTGGGGGGGTGTCGGGCGGCCGCGACACCCCCTCCTCCAAGTCCCCTCTATGCATTAGTGACAGCGCGGCGTGTCTGTCGGGCGGCCGCGGAGTGTAAAAAACTGACAGTGCAGGGAGAGAGCTGTGACAGGGTGTGGGGGTGCCCGAGTCGGGTGCGGACTGTACCGATACCCGGGTGACATACAGACTGGCCGCCGCCGCGAGCAAGGAGTAAAAAACACAGTCTCTCGCTCTCTTGTACAACAGGGAGAGCGAGAGATAGTAAGGCAGCGTTAAACGGAGGACAGGAAATGCCGAAGATGTAGCAGGTGATTGGTTGCTAGGTGGCCCTAGCAACCAATCATTATCTTGTGGTTCAGAATAGGAAAGTGCAAAGGTAAGAACTAACACAGAGCACGTGGAGGGGGTACAGAGATGGACATAGGGGGTACAGAGGTGGACATGGTGGGTACAGAGGTGGACATGGGGGGTACAGTGGTGAACACAGGTGGACCGGGGGGAACAGAGGTGGAGGGGGTACAGTGGTGGACATGAGGGGTACAGTGGTGGACATGAGGGGTACAGTGGTGGACATGAGGGGTACAGTGGTGGACATGAGGGGTACAGTGGTGGACATGGGGGGGTACAGTGGTGGACATGGGGGGGTACAGTGGTGGACATTGGGGGTACAGTGGTGAACACGGGGGGGGGGGGACAGTGGTGAACACAGGTGGACGGGGGGAACAGAGGTGGAGGGGGTACTGAGGTGGACATGAGGGGTACAGAGGTGGAGGGGGTACAGAGGTGGACATGAGGGGTACAGAGGTGGACATGGGGGGGGATACAGAGGTGAACACAGAGGTGGACATGGGGGGTACAGGGGTGGACATGGGAGAGGGGGTACAGAGGTGGACATGGGAGAGGTGGACATGAGGGGGTACAGAGGTGGACATGGGGGGGGCAGGGGTGGAGGGGGTACAGAGGTGAACACAGAGGTGGACGGGGTAGAGGTCGACATGGGGGGGTACAGAGGTGAACACAGAGGTGGACATGGGGAGGAACAGAGGTGGACGGGGTAGAGGTGGACATGAGGAAGTACAGAGGTGGACATGGGGGGGGAACAGAGGTGGAGGGGGCACAGAGGTGAACACAGAGGTGGACATGGGGGGTGCAGAGGTTTACATGGGAGGTACAAAGGTTCACATGGGGAACAGGGGTGAAGGGGTTACAGAGGTGGACATGGGGGGGTACAGAGGTGGACATGGGGGGGTACAGAGATGAACCCAGAGGTGGACATGGGGGGGGGGGGTGTACCTCCCCACCTCTGTACCCTCCCATGTCCACCTCTGTACCCCCCCCACCCCTGTCCCCCCCCCATGTAAACCTCTGCACCCCCATGTCCACCTCTGTGGTCACCTCTGTGCCCCCTCCACCTCTGTTCCCCCCCATGTCCACCTCTGTACTCCCTCATGTCCACCTCTACCCCGTCCACCTCTGTGTTCACCCCTGTTCCTCCCCATGTCCACCTCTGTACCCCCTTCCACCTCTGTGTTCACCTCTGTACCCCCCATGTCCACCTCTACCCCGTCCACCTCTGTACCCCCTCCACCCCTGTTCCCCCCCATGTCCACCTCTGTACCCCCTTATGTCCACCTCTACCCCGTCCACCTCTGTACCCCCTCTCCCATGTCCACCATTGTACCCCCCATGTCTACCTCTGTACCCCCCATGTCCACCTCTGTGTTCACCTCTGTATCCCCCCCATGTCCACTTCTGTACCCCTCATGTCCACCTCTGTTCCCCCCGTCCACCTGTGTTCGCCACTGTACCCCCCCATGTCCACCACTGTACCCCCCCATGTCCACCACTGTACCCCCCCCATGTCCGCCACTGTACCCATGTCCACCACTGTACCCCTCATGTCCACCACTGTACCCCCTCCACCTCTGTTCCCCCGGTCCACCTGTGTCCACCTCTGTACCCCCCATGTCCACCTCTGTACCCCCTCCACGTCAACCTCTCTACCCCCCCCCCCCCCGTGTGCTCTGTGTTAGTTCTTACCTTTGCACTTTCCTATTCTGAACCACAAGATAATGATTGGTTGCTAGGGCCACCTAGCAACCAATCACCTGCTACATCTCCGGCATTTCCTGTCCTCCGTTTAACGCTGCCTTACTATCTCTGTTGTACAAGAGAGGCGAGAGACTGTGTTTTTACTCCTTGCTAGCGGCGGCCGGTCTGTATGTCACCCGGGTAGCGGTACAGTCCGCACCCGACACAGGCACCCCCACACCCTGTCACTGCTCTCTCCCTGCACTGTCAGTTTTTTACACTCCGCGGCCGCCCGACAGACACGCCGCGCTGTCACTGTCACTGATGCATTGAATATCTATTAGCCTGAATGATTTTTGGCCCAAAAAATTGATAAGGGGGGGCCAGCCCCCCTCATTAATCACTTAATAAGTCTCTAATTATGTGAGATCTAACGTTAAAAGCACTTGATCTTACCGGATCTAACAAATATCTATCAGCCTGAATGATTTTTGACCAGAAAATTTGATAGGGGGGGGGGGGCTGATGACGGGTTAGCCCCCCCCAGCAAATAACTTTTAATATTGCTTCTTCTGTGTGAGATCTAACGCAAACAATGATTGATCTAACCTGATCTAACAAAGATCTAACAAACTAAATAAATAAAAGTCTAAATTTTTTTTTATATGGGGGGCTAAGCCGACAGAAGTTTTTTTGTTTATACTTTTTCACCTATGATTGGTTTCTGCAACAACCAGGGCTTTTTTTTCAGGGGGAACTTGGTGGAACTCCACCACCTCTGGCTGAGATCCTTGGGGAGGTTGGGGGGGCCTGCTCACCCCAATCACTTGTAAACACATGTAGCACTACCCCCGATGGAGCTGCTGGTTTGTTTTGGGTGGCACGTTACCTCTGTATCTCCGCTGTCTAGGGTACTTGATGAGAGTTGTAGTACATGTAATGTCCACACAACAGGTGTCTTTTCTGTGCTTTTATTACCCAGCTGGGTAAAAACGGTTAAGTAGAAAGGTGAAGGGATAGCAAATAGAAGGTAGTAGAGCCAGGTATAACTAAACACGGGAAACAGTCCAGCTTCCAACGACACTTTACTTCGCCACTCCAGTGGGAATGGGTATAGCGCACCTGGACATGCCTCTCTCACAAGCCTGGTAGCCAGAATGTCACTCAGGAACTTGGGGCTGAGTCTCTGCCACAGACCCTCCCAAAGATTGGAAATAATGGAGATAATAGTGGTCCGGAATCCTCCTTAGCAGATTCAGCACCCGGATCTCCCAACGTCCAGCCTCTCAGTACCCGGTATCCGTGGTCCCCCATGGATGGTCAGGCCCCTCTTGGAATACCAGCCTCTCTTGGCACTCCTCAGACACTTTCCACTGGACAGCTTCCTCTAACAGGACGGACAGCTCAGGATCTCATCAGGTGGGAACACAGTCATTCACTGAGCCTCAGCGGCAGATCAGATGCTCCCGGCCAACATGATTCCTGGGCCAGGATCACTGCATAGCACGCACACCCCGGCCCGGAAGGCCATTTGCTGGGGTGCCGTGGAATGGCTACCCTGAAGGTGGGTGCCACACGGGAAGAAGACCCAAGAAAATGGCGTCTGCCCCATAAATACCCCTCCCCAGCATGCACAGCGAGGAAACTTCCTCCTGATAGGCTGCCGGGAAGAAGCATCCAAAACCTTGACTCCACTGCTGCCACCTGTCAGCCTGGGGCGTGATCAGCACCCCAGAAATGACAGCATGAACCCACAGCACAGCCAAAGCTGGGACAGAGGCTCCAAATTTAAACAGATTAACCTGGTCAGAGTCACTTAACTCTCTGACTCCCTCTAAATTTACACTAGCACCGGTTCTGAAAAGTAACCAGTCACTACACACAGAAGACCGGTTTCTGTGTTTGCAAGTTACAACGCTACATTCTGTGTGTAATGTAATCCTGGTATTTAATGTCCCTTTAAGACCCTCCTACTGTTTGTGATATTTGACTGACCACACCCACTATTTGATGTGATTTGGATGGTATGTGTAGGGTAAGGTGACCAGATTTTTAAAATGAAATATTTTTTATTTTCTAGTAATGTCAACAATCAGCGACTCTCTGCCCATCGCCACCCACCTCACAGCCTGTCAAGTCTTACTCTCTGGGCCCGGCTACTACTGGATGGGGAGTGGAGGAAGATCACTCTGCCAGGGAAGGCAAGGAGATAGGCATGTGGCTGGCCAGGACTTGAGCCAAGGCAGAATAACATGCGAGCGAAGCTAAATGGGCATGTGCCCGAAACTGAAGAAAGCTCCGACCAGCACATGATCATCAGAAAGGGGCACAGATAATGGGAAAAATAGAACCCCCCTATGCTGGTAGGCACAACGGAGCGGGGGGTGTAATTCTAATTTTTTTATTTTAATTCTGCACTGACTTTCTTTGAAAATGCCCCTGCCCCCTATTAAATCCAATCTGGGGACAAAACCAGGGACAGACTTAGTCTGGGGACAGTGTCCTCAATCAGGGGACTGTCCCCTGAAACTGGGCATGTCTGTTCATCCTAGTGTAGAGGGAGGGGTTTTGGGGGGTCGTGGTTGAGTTGCAGCACCTATTGTTTGAGAAAAAAGCCCTGGCAACAACTATAAAAACAAACTAGATACAAAAACAGGTCTAAAGCCAAACCCGTACTTATTCATTTTTTTTCTCACCAAAAAAACATGACTGGACTGATGACACCCATATGAGAGAACCCTAATGGAGGGAGTATGCTATGTCGTCAGCAATGCCTGTTGGACCCCCTTCTTCACCATATTTAATTACAAAAAATGTTGTCTCCATATATCCTCTGTTGAGCTTTGCATAGAAAACACTGGAAATGCCACAAATAAATATGCCCCATTCAGCGTAGTTACTTGTACCAATACAAGCGTGGTGACGTATAGTGAGATAATGAAAACCACCCAGCATCAACCCTCATCCCCCTCCCACATCAGGTGTTCTGTCAGATTGGGCAACCTGTCATAACGGAAGTGACGTTTTTCACCGCCCTAGACGCACACTAACATCGTCACCAAGGCTCCGCCCCAAGGGTGACAGCTAGACGGTGTCCGCCACTTCCAGAAGAAGTGCGCGTGCGTAAAGTACGAACGTAACTTTGGTGCGCATGCGTAGTGAAGTGACGTAATTTTCATGCGCACGCGTAGTGCATGCTTTACGTCCTGATGGTTGTAGCGCGGTTTTGACTGTCTTGGTGTCACAAACTAGGTTGGTTTTCTAATGGCGTTCAATTTCGGTTCCGCCGCAGGCACCGCGACCAACCAAGGTAGGTGGTCAGGCGAAAGGAAGGTCACTGGACCAATAGCCATTACACTTGTTTTCCTTGCAAAGTATATATCGGTGACAGCCTTTAGTATTGAGAACATAGATGGTGTGTACACGGTAATAATGTATCCTGACGGCCAGACTAATCTGAGCTGAGTGTCAATTTATGGGGGATTAAAAGGGGGATTTGTACGAACTGAAGAAGACTGGGACAGCTGCGCATGGCAACCAATAAGCTTCTGTCTCTCATTTTCAAAGCCTAACTGAACGATCTGAAGATAGAAGCTGATTGGTTGTCATGCACTGCTGTGCCACATTCAGTTTTTTATAAATTCCTGTTAGTGGGCTGGTGTGTTGGGAAAATTAGTAATTATATGCAGATCGAAATAAGACACTGGAGGGGAGTCTGGTTAGTCCAGGGGGGAGGCAGAAGCAAGGTGTCTGCCAATCTGTATCGTCCCCTTTATACACTCGCAGTGGGGAGTAAAAGCCCTTTCACACTGAGCCATGGCCAGGTCAGCGCTAAAGCGCTGCTTGTTTTAGTGCTTTTCGGCCGCTTTTAACCCCAAAGGAGTTAAAACTGTTGCGACGCTGCCCATTCATTTCAATGGGCAGGGCATTTTGGAAATGCTGTATACAGCGCTCCCACACCGCCCCAAAGATGATGCTTGCAGGACTTTTTCTAACGTCCCGCAAGTGCAATGCATCGGTGTGAAAAGTTACAATGAAGTGAATGGGAGGCGGTTTTCAGGTGCTTTTTAGAGGCTATTTCTATCGCTTAAACGCCTGAAAACTGCCTTGGTGTGAAAGGAGACTTGCTAAAACTGGAGCACACAGAATCTGGAGCAGCTGAGCATAGTAACCAATCAGCTTCTCCCTTCAGCTTGTTTGGTTCAGCTTTGAGAATGAAAGCTACTTGTCAAAGTGGTTGTAAAGTATTTTTTTTTTTTACTTTTACCTTCAGGGAAGCCTATAATAAGGCTTACCTGTAGGTAACAAAAATCTCCTAAACCTTTACGGTTTAGGAGATATTCCCCTCGCAATGTGCGGCTGAATGCAGTGCGCACAGGAAATTTTCGGCTAAAGGCACGGCAGCCACCGGGCCTTGCCGGAAAGAAGTCTCGCATGTGCGGGAGTGATGACATTGTGGCTCCAGCCACTCGCAGTGCTGGAGCCGCGATACTCGGAAGACGAGCTGAGGCGAAACGTCAGCTGCCTTGGCGTTGACCAGGAGGCAAACCGACGCCTCGTTCTAAGGTAAGTATTTCATAATGAGCTAGTATGCGGTGCATTCTAGCTCATTATGCCTTTTTCCTTACAGGTGTAAAAAAAGTTAGCAGGTTTACTACCGCTTTGATGAGCTCAGGCGTGTTTGCAGCTGCACGTTCAGAGCCCGCCAGGAAGTCGGCACGGCACAGCGCTAATCGCAGGCAGTGAGACATTACCCGTTCTCTGCAGATGCAGAGATTGGGTAACGTCTCACTGCTTGCGATAACTGCTCCACAGTGCCGACTTCCTGGCGGGCTCTGCACTTGCAGCTGCAAACACGCTTGAGCTCATTCTTGCTTGCCATGCACAGCTTCTGTCTGTTCCAGTCTCAGAAATGTCACCTCTACAGGATCGGAAAGAAAAGGGACGTCAATTATGTTTGGTTGCAACGTCGCACAATCGTGTGATTGTCAAAGTGGCGCAGGGCAGAATCGCAAAAAGTGATCTGGTCAGAAAGAGGGTAAATTCTTCCGGGGCCAAAGTGGTTAAGGAGCATTAAGCTCTCTATTTATCCTGATTGCCATTATCATTGAAAGTAAAAGAAAATCGCAGAGGAAACATCTTGCAATGAAGACGCTAGTTCTGATAAACTGGGGGTCCCCAAAGAACTTTTTTAATTTGCAGGGATTTCCTCTCACTTCCTGTTTGGCTATGGGACAGAAAGTGAAAAGAAATCTCTGCAATGGTACAAATCTGATGGGTTATAACCCCCCCCCCCCCACCTAGCTGTATCCAAAATGTAAAAAAAAGTTTTGCATGTAGTTCTGTTAACCTCCCTATCGGTATTCCATAGTGTGGCTTGGGGTGAATTTTTTATGATTGAATAAACAAGAACCTCAATGGTTGGGTCACAGGGTATTCTATTAATGAAAAATAAACTATGTTGCACTAAAAGTTATTGATAACAACTAGATCAATAAAACCACAGCCAACACACTATTGAAGAAAGTCAATAAAAAGTATAGGTAGTAAAGGTGCAGAGCTAAATTAATAGTCTCAAATAACCAGGAGCAAATGTTCAAATGATGGTTCAATCTGTGGTAGGGACAAGATAGGAGGACCCATCACCAGCACCCAATAATACAGCGTCTTACCCTATTTAATGGACCCCCATCACAGAGGTCTCATCAGCCCATGTAAAATACAGGTGGAAGCCCATCACTCTCCTTGTATATCTTATGGCAGCAGAGCCCAGATATACCTCTCCTTACTCAAGGTGCACTCCAGCAATTTATATATATATATATATATATTATAAAATTATTGCTATATAAGCATCCCATGCGGACAAAAAGAAAAACGCCTCATTGCATAGTACATCAGGGTAATGTTTATTAAGATAAAAACATATGATATTGCACTCACATTGGTAGAAATCAAATCAAGCCCTGTTTATGTAATAGCAGCCCCTCCCCACCACAAAGATGCCCGCCTTGTCCCAGAAGGCATTTGTCCCATTTGCGTCTCACTGCTGACTCCTCCCTACACTGTTTCGTCAGTGAATGACGGTAAAAAACCTTCAGCCTTTACAGCTGCTTTAAAACGTTAATGGTTATATGAGAACTTTGTGTTTTGATTGGACTTTATGAAGGGAACAACCCTTTTTTTTCATACTACTACAGTAGCGTGAAGCACTTGAAGTTTAAAAAAAAAAATCTTTGGAAGCTTGTTTTGGGCAAGCTTTGCTGTACCTCTTTAATACATGTAGCAAAGCTTCAGTCTTTCACTGTTAGTGTATTTTGTACAACAGGCACAACTGGCTTTTCCCTGGGAAGTTTTACTCCCAAGACTACAGCATCAGGTTTTGGATTTGGTAACACTACCACAGCAGCATCAACAGGATTTGGCGGTAAGCCTAACATACCCTACCTTGGCAACAGAGCTCAAGATAATCACATCTTGTTACAGGATTGTAATTGCATTGTTTTTGAATTAAAGCAGATTAATAAGTATGGTATAAGTGACAAAAAAAAATGGCAGGTAGTGCATTTACATCTCCAAATCACTTGTTGTTTTTGTCATAAAAGATTTTCTCAAGTCATCTACCAGGGCATCATCTGAGAGAAGGCTCCTTCCACGTGAAACACGAATCATCCACCGTTATAAAAAGTCGCACATGGCCTATGTTTGAGTTCTTTGTATATCCTCTGGACCAAAAGGAGCATCACATGTTGGTTATTTTTCAAAAAGGCTGTTGTGCTTGTTGCAGACGTCTCCTTGTCTGGCTGTTCTCCATGGCTCCAAAGGGTGCAGGGTAGGGTTGTCCCGATACCGAGTATTTGCGGGAGTACTTGTACTCCCGCAAATACCCCCGATACCTGAATAGAATACTTGGCCCCCCCGCCACCGCATTGAAAGCCGCCACCGCATGGGTTAAACAGCTTGCGGGAACATCACAGCTTTCATTTGAATAGCTGTAGTGTTCCCACTGCATAGACACTCCCCCTTGCTCGGGATTGGATGGGTGATCGTGATCTGTCCAATCCCAAGCAAGGGGGAGTGTCTATACGTGCGGGGATAACAGCTATTCAAATGAAAGCTCTGATGTTCCCCGTGCGGCGGCGGCTTTCGGTGGCTAGGTATGGGGGACGTGGCTGCGAGGGACATGGCTGCATTTGTGGGGGACATGGCTGGAGGGACATGGCTGCATTTGTGGGGGACATGGCTGGAGGGACATGGCTGCATATGTGGGGGACATGGCTGGGGGGAAATGGCTGCATATGTGGGGGACATGGCTGGGGGGAAATGGCTGCATATGTGGGGGACATGGCTGTATTTGTGGACACATTTAAAAAAAGAATCAGTATTTGGTATCGGCGAGTACATAAAAAAAAGTATCGGTACTTGTACTCGGTCCTAAAAAAGTGGTATCGGGACAACCCTAGTGCAGGGTATGCCTAGCCATGGTTTTTCTGTGTAATTAGAGGACCATTCCAAAAATGTTCCTTATAGGCAGAAGTAGGGTTGTCCCGATACCACTTTTTTAGGACCGAGTACAAGTACCAATACTTTTTTTCAAGTAGTCGCCGATACCGAATACCGATACTTTTTTAAAATGTGTCCCCAAATGTAGACATGTCCCCCCCCCACATATTGCAGCCATGTATGTCCCCCCCCACATATTGCAGCCATGTATGTCCCCCCCCACATATTGCAGCCATGTATGTCCCCCCCCCACATATTGCAGCCATGTATGTCCCCCCCCACATATTGCAGCCATGTATGTCCCCCCCCCCACATATTGCAGCCATGTATGTCCCCCCCCACATATTGCAGCCATGTATGTCCCCCCCCACATATTGCAGCCATGTATGTCCCCCCCCCACATATTGCAGCCATGTATGTCCCCCCCCCACATATTGCAGCCATGTATGTCCCCCCCCCACATATTGCAGCCATGTATGTCCCCCCCCCACATATTGCAGCCATGTATGTCCCCCCCCCACATATTGCAGCCATGTATGTCCCCCCCCCACATATTGCAGCCATGTATGTCCCCCCCCCACATATTGCAGCCATGTATGTCCCCCCCCCACATATTGCAGCCATGTATGTCCCCCCCCCACATATTGCAGCCATGTATGTCCCCCCCCACATATTGCAGCCATGTATGTCCCCCCCCCCCACATATTGCAGCCATGTCTTGTCCCCCATACCTGATGTGCAGCAAAGCCGCCGCTGCTGCCGTTAATCCCGGTGCATGACAGCGGCGAGTATTACAAGCTTTCGCTTGTATACTTGTAAAGCCCGCGCTGCCATGTATAGACACTCCCCCTCTTGTGATTGGACGGATCCGTCCAATCACGAGAGGGGGAGTGTCTATACATGGCGGCGCCGGCTTTACAAGTATACAAGCGAAAGCTTGTAATGCTCGCCGCTGTCATGCACCGGGATTAACGGCGGTTTGCGGCGGCGGTAGCAGTGGGGGGGGGAAGTATTTTATTTCGGTATCGGGGGTATTTGCGGGAGTACAAGTACTCCCGCAAATACTCGGTATCGGTCCGGATACCGAGTATAGTATCGGTATCGGGACAACCCTAGGCAGAAGTTTGACCACCACTGTGAGGTCTGCAAACACTACCCCTAGTGGACCCATTTAGTGAGCTCTTCATATTTTGGTGATTGTTTCTGTCTCTAATTCCAGTAGTTTCCACTTGCAAGAGGGCATAATACAGGATGCTATTACTGCAGGTGAAACAATACTGTATGAACTGGGATACACAGATTACATTTCCGGTGACACTACCTTCCAAATAGTTACTTCTGTCTTTGGCAATTGTAGGGAAGTGCTACATCACTTCAGGGAGCTGGCTAATGACTTGATACTAGAAAGGGGGGTGCAAAAGAGGAAACTCTCAGGAAGGTCCAATCAATTTTGAATCTCAAGTCTTAAAAACAATAAGGCAAAATACAAAAATATTTGCATGGAATCGATTTATTCTATCAAAAACATAATACAACTGGGTATACGCATAGCAACACTGGACCTCAAAGACTCCTATTTGCATGTCTCCATAAAACAAAGTCGCCAACAATATTTGAGATTCGTGATAAGGGGTCCAGAAGACACTGTACGCCTTCAATACTCTACTACTTTTTCTAGTGCCAGGGATATTTATACAAATATTAGCAGAAGCACTCAAGTCAAAGATTAATGCCGGCCATACACTTTCTTTCGAAAATCATATATCTAAGAATTTTCGTTTGCATTTCGCACCATTAGTGGGCTGCAGCAACAGCCGATTTCCGTGAGGCAAGCAAATTTGAGTAATCAGATATGTTGGAAGTTTTTTTGAAAAACAAACGATTTTCTAAAGAAAAGATTCCTGGCCACGAAAATTTATTTTCTGTAGCAACTTGAGATTAAATTCAAGGCTTGGTTGGCCGAATTTCGAAAATCAATGGTGGCACCATTGGATCACAAAAAACAAAACAAAATGAACTTTCTGATTTTTGAAAAGAAAATTAGTTTGAAATTCGACCATGTTCTTTTCCAACTCAAAGTATAGAAGACAATCTGAGAACAGCAATTCAACGCCTCCAAAAAATCTGGGATGTATTGTAGGGTTGTCCCGATACCCCTTTTTTAGGACCGAGTACAAGTACCGATACTTTTTTTTTCAAGTAGTCGCCGATACCGAATACTGATACTTTTTTTAAATGTCCCCCACAAATGCAGCCATGTCCCCCACAAATGCAGCCATGTCACCCCTACCCAGCCACCGCCGCCCGGGGAACATCACAGCATTCATTTTAATAGCTGTAGTGTTCCTGCCCGCATAGACACTCCCCCTTGCTCGGGATTGGACAGATCACGATCACCCATCCAATCCTGAGCAAGGAGGAGTGTCTATGCGGGTGGGAAGACTACAGCTATTCAAATGAATGCTGTGATGTTCCCGCACAATTTTTAACCCGTGCGGCGGCGGGGGGGGGGGGGAGTATTCTATTGGGGGTACAAGTACTCCCGCAAATACTCGGTCCCGGTACCGATACTGGTATCGGGACAACCCTAGTGGATTGTGGACAAAAAGTCTCACCGAACACCAACTCAATCGGTCACTTGCCCAGTCTATTTAGCGGACAGTAAAAAAAAAAACAAAGTCTTTCTCACAATGAAGAAATTACATAAGCTCACAGAAGAAATAACATCGGAGAGGAAGGGGATTTTACTTTCACCTATCTTCGAGGAGGAAAGGCTCATGGAAATTCCGACTGATTTTGAACCAGGGTGGCTTTGACTTAAATCGGGTAGATTTAAATGGCTAGCAAAAAAGGCTTTATTTAAATCGATGTAAATCATAATATTATTATTTTTTTTTTTTAAAGAGCAACTGTCATCTGTTTTGCAGTGGCTCCTCCTCTGACCCACTGTTGACTCACTGAGGCCGCGTACACACGATCTAATATATCTGCTGAAACTGGTCCGACGGACCGTTTCAGCGGACATATCCGATCGTGTGTATGGGCTAGCGGACATGTTTTCCCAGCGGACAAATTTCAAAGCATGCTTTGAAATTTGTCCGCCGGAGACATGTCCGTCGGATATGTCTGCTGGTTAGTACACTAACCAGCGGACATAAATCTCCGCGCATGCGTCAAATGGATTTGATGCATGCGTGGAAGTATTTCACTTCCTCGTTTTGGTGACGTGGCGGCGTAAACGTCACCCCCACCTCACCGCGTTCTCTGGCCGAGGGGATTTTTATCCGATGGTGTGTACACACCATCGGACGAAAATCCGGAGGAGACATGTCCGCTGGAAACGGTCCGTCGGACATGTTTCAGCGGACATGATCCTCCGTGTGTACGCGGCCTGACAGTCTCATTCACTCTAATAGGATGGCTGGTGATGCAGCAGTGACGCAAGGTGTGGAATGTGACGGCAGCAGGGCTAGGGATGATGAAGAGACATGCAAAAAACAGAATATCCAGGCTCAAACTTACCGACCAATCAGCAACCAACCAAATTCACCTGTCTTAACAGTGTGCGTTAAAAACAGAGGTTTAGTTGCATGCATTTGCATGTGTAAGCTGCAGGCCCCGTCAAGGTGCTCTGTATACTGCAGTCCTAACTATAACATTGCATTTTAAGTCTCCTACGTGGGAGCACATGACTGCTGATGGATAGATAAGGGACAGGTGACTGGAGGTAGCCCAGCCCTCATTAAAGGGGCAGGAGCACACTCTGCACATGGAAGCAAAGGTGCCAGTGTGCTGCCTGACCACAGTGACATGGCCTGGATATTCTATGTTTTTTGTATGTACAGTATATGCGCCCTTTCCTGCGCTCCTTATTGTATGGACCAGTCATAGGTAGGGGCAGTGACTTTTGTTTGAAGAGACATGTTGGTCAGGACTTGACATCCCTAATTTTCGTGGTCATCGCAGAGGGGGATACAGGAAGTGCACATATACGTCGGCAGAATGGCACGTCCTGTACTGCGGCACGCTCCCGTGACCCAGTCCGAAGCTCCAGGACTCGGTCCCCGGAGCTGAAGAACAAGGAGAGCCGTGTGTAATCACGCCTTCCCCGTGCTTCACTGTGGCGGCTGCATCGATCGAGTCATCCCTTTTTATAGGGGGGATACGATTGATGACGTCACACCTACAGCCACACCCCCCTAAAGTTGTAAACACACATTAGGGAACACATAACCCCATCAGTGCCCCCTGTGGTAAACTCCAACTTTCATTTCCACAATAAACAATGCAATTTTTAAATGCATTTTTTGCTGTGAAAATGACAATTGTCCCAAAAATGTGTCAAAATTGTCCGCCATAATGTCGCAGTCACGACATACTGTGACATAATGTCACAGTAGGAAAAAATAAATAAAAATGCAATAAAACTATCCCCTATTTTGTAAACGCTATAAATTTTGCGCAAACCAACCGATAAATGCTTATTGCGATTCTATATATATATATTTTTTTTTTTTACCAAAAATAAGTAGAAGAATTTTTTATTTTATTTATTATAGCAAAAAGTTAAAATATTGCATTTTTTTCAAAATTGTCGCTCTGTTTTTGTTTATAGCGCACAAAATAAAAACCACAGAGGTGATCAAATACCACCAAAAGAAAGCTCTTTTTGTGGGGAAAAAAGGACGCCAATTTTGTTTGGGAGCCACGTCGCACGACCGCGCAATTGTCAGTTAAAACGACGCAGTGCCAATTTGCAAAAAGGGGCCTGGTCCTTTAGCTGCATTTTGGTATGGGCCTTAAGTGGTTAATCTGCTTTAAGGGACAGGGATCTTTTTGTTAACCAAAACAATTCTGTTGGGTTCTTTGGTGTCAGGATGCAGGGTGAGCAAAATCCAAGCACTCTTCAGCTTAGGACCCTGCTGTACCATCTTCATGGACAAGATGGTCCTAAAAACAGATCCAGCTTTCCTGCCAAGAGCATTCTGTATTTCACAGGGCACAAGATGTCATTATTCCAACTCATTCTGTGCAAATGCACCAAACAAACGTTTTATAGACTGGATTAGGAGATGTCCTATGGTCTACTTGAATGGCTAAAAGACTGGAGAAAGAAGTCAATGTTTGTCCTCCTTTTTCAGAACCCAGCAAAGGTCAAAAAACCTCAAAGCACAAACACATCCATTAGATGCTGCCTTGTAAAATTACTTGAGAAACGTATTTTCTGGGAATATTCCTGGGCAGCACAGCTACCCAGCCCTAAGTTCTGTAATAGCTGGTATTTTTTTTTTTTCTTAGTAAGTATTAATATGATTGCACTTCTTTACCTGTTGCTCCTTCTGTGCTTTTGTATGACAGAAGTGTATAGGCATGTCACTTTTTTTTATAATGGTGGATAAGTTTCCTGTTTGAGTGGGAGGAGCCTTTTCTCAGATGTTGCCCTGGAAGATTCCCAGAAAATGAGTTACCAGGTACCTAACTGTTTGTCTATGACGAAAAAAACAACACACTCTCTTAAACCTTCTAATAAATGGTACAATGCTGGCAGAAAAGATTTGGAGATGGAATTGCTTATTTTGTGGTAATACTACTTGTTCATAAGAGCTGGGGGATTAGGTTAAGTATGGTTTATGCTTCCCGCTTTACCTCCCCAAGCTTGGATATAGCTCAGAATGCAAGTCAAAGGAATGTAATACATCATATGTGATATGATTTCAGTTCTGTTCACCAAGGCAGTATATTGCATAGTGTGATGCTGCTGGCAAAAGGAGTGCCAGAATTCTGGGGTGGCATAATTTAAAAATGTACGCAGTGTACGCAGTGTGCTTGTTTGAGGGGGCACACCCTGGCAAATAAACTTCTAGTTCTTGCTTTGCTAGGCTACTGTAGGCTTCATGTGCTTGAATGCTGGGGCTCATTCATATAGGCATTGACACCCGTCCTGCATGCTGAGCCACTGATTTCTGCATTTGCATCTACCTTATAGGCTGCATGGGTGCAGTTTCAGAGTTGGATGCAGACACATTGACTGCACACACAAGGCCAAACACTACTACATGGTAAGATTTGATATGCGTGCAGGAGCAAGTGGGCTGGTCTGAACACAGGAAAGGGGGAAGTTTACTAAAACTGAAGCACACAGAATCTGTGACAGCTGTGTATAGTAATTGGCTTCTAGGTTTTAGGATCCGTACACACTACTGTGACTTGTTATGTGTCAGTCTATTGAATTCAATGGCACCTGTTCCAATATTTTTGATTTTAAAAAGGTTCCTGCATGACTTTAAAGACACACTAGTGTGAATGGTGCTTTATTGACAAAGCCTAATTGAACAAGCTGACATTGGAAACTGGTTACTATGTACAGCTGCACCAGATTCTATGTGTTTTAGTTGATCTTCCCTTTTGTGTTCGAATCTGTGCACCCACTGCTGCCAGCATGTCAAATTTTCACATGTGGCTGTGTCATTGCAGCCGCTCAGTCTGCCTCCATCTTTATAGCTGCTTGCACGCAGCTCAAAGGCAGATGCAGAAAACGGCAGCTCAGCGCGTAGAACGGGCTTTAAAGAGGTTGTAAAGGTTTTTTTTTTTTTCTAAATAGTTTTTTTTAAGCTAGTGAATTGTTGGTTCACTTACCTTTTCCTTCCATTTCCCTTCTAAATGTTTTTCTTCGAATTTCTCACTTCCTGTTCCTCCTCAGTAAGCTGTTCTGGCTGACTTTCCACCGCTCGGATGATGGTGGCAAGTTTATTTACTGAGGAGAAACAGGAAGTGAGAAACTCGGACAAAGGGGAAAAAAAGCATTTAGAAGAGAAATCGAAGGAAAAGGTAAGTGAACCAACAATGCACTAGCTTAAGAAACCTATTACAACCCCTTTAATGCCTGTCTGAATGAACCTTTAGCCCCTGTTCACACCAGCGCTGCTTTAAAATTGCGCTTCTTCAGCACGATTTAAAAGTCGCACATTAGTGCGGTTTGCACTGCCAAATTCATTGCGACTTCATAGTCATTCAAGTCTATTCACGTCGCAATGAAATTGTCAAAGTAGTGCAGGAACCTTTTTCGAAGTCGCTGTGACGTGAGTCGCAGCTATTTGAACTGTGCCATTGCTGACAACGGGGGTGCTATTTGTCATGCAATATGGAACTGACAAATCACAACAGTGTGAATGGGGGGCTTAGACATGTTCTGCATATAGGCTCCATCTCTACAATGTGAAAGCTTGACCATGTGTACTATAAGACAAAATTGTTAGTGTATTTTATTTTTCTATTCTGTATACATAACATTTATTTCGATTTAAAAATGAATGCATTTTCTATTATTAGCTGAAATATTTCACAAATATCAAACAAGCTGACCTTAGAACTATAACCCACTACTAGCTTCAAAACGATACATAAAGTACCTCACAAAAGTAAGTACACCCCTCACATTTTTGTAAATATTTTATTATCTTTTCATGTGACAACACTGACGAAATGACACTTTGCTACAATGTAAAGTAGTGAGTGTACACCCTGTTTAACAGTGTAAATTTGCTGTCCCCTTAAAATAACTTAACACGCCATTAATGCCTAATCCGCTGGCAACAAAAGTGAGTACACCCCTGTCCAAATTGGGCCCAAAGTGTCAATATTTTGTGTGGCCGCCATTATTTTCCAGGACTGCCTTAACTCTCCTGGTCATGGAGTTCACCAGAGCTTCACAGGTTGCCACTGGACGCTTGACACCATCTGAACCAAAAAAGGTTATCTTGGGCTCGTCAGACCACAAGACATCGTTCCAGTAATCCATGTTTAGTCTGCTTGCCTCCATTGGACAGCGTATGGCCTGAGCACAGACAGGCTGACCCCCCCCCCCACCTTTCAACCTCTGCAGCAATGCTAGCAGCACTTATGCGTCCATTTCCCAAATAGATGGATATGATGCAGAGCACGTGCACTCGGCTTCTTTGGTCGACCATGGTGAGGCCTGTTCTGAGTGGAACCTGTGTTGTTAAACTTCTGTATAGTCTTGGACACCGTGCTACAGCTCAGTTTTCTAGGGTCTTGGCACCCCAGATGTTTTGGAATTAAATTTCCCAAGATGCTGAACTACATGCATGAGCCTCATGTGAAATGCATTTCTAAAACATCTGGGGTGCTAAGGTTCGCCATCATTGGCCTAGGCCATCTTTATGTAGAGCAACAGTTTTTTTTGTTTTTTTTTAAGATTCTTAGAGTTCTTTGCCATGAGGTGCCGTGTTGAACTTTCAGTGAACAGTATGATAGAGTGAGCCCCGTTTAGACATTATTGGCTGTGTGAGTTATTTTGAGGGGACAGCAAATTGACATGGTTATACAAGCTATACACTCACTACTACAGTGCAGCAAAGTGTACATTTCTTCAGTGTTGTCACATGAAAATATATTTACAAAAATGTGAGGAGTGTACTCACTATTGTGAGATACTGTGTGTGTATGTAGTAAATATATTAGCTATCTATGGTCCCTCTATTTAGATTTGCCCTGATGACAGTTGTCAACTGGACAGAAAATAATGGGCAATCCTACATTTCAGAATGGCTTCACATTGATCATCTGCACTTTGGTTGCTGTGCAGTGTGTACACATGTTTTTTGCATGGCTTGGCTGCACTTTCATCTCGTAGTTTTGGGTACATTTTCAGAAAGCTAACCTGCATGAAAACCACAGGTACACTACACTGTGGCCAAAGCTCAGCAGATCAGTTTGAAGCCACCCTTGCGTGTTTATAGAAAAGGTGGTCAGCGAAAATCACCTGAACTTGTGGTGAGGGGCGGTCTTCCAACAGCTGTTCTGCTGACGGCTGAGAGGAATTGTCACTTTGAAGAGTTTTTTTTTTTTCTCACTATTCCTGTTGCATTTCCAACCAAGGAAGTGAAGAGAAATTTCTTCAATGGTTAAAGTGTTCCTACATAATCCAGCAGTGTAATCTTAAGCCAAAATATCTTAAGACTCATAAAACTGACCACACTGACATTTTAGGATAGCTATCCTCAAGGGTTTTTCTACTGCTCAATTTCTCAGTCATAAAAGATGACACTGGAGAGTGATAAAACACATCATGTTTTAAGATCGTACCAGTGATGGTAAAGAATTGCAGGAACACATCAAAGGTGTGTGTGTGTGGTTAAAGTGATTGTAAACCCTCACATATACACAGTCAAGTGAACAGCCTCAGATGATACAGAAATTAAACAAATCCTCCTACATAGGTTTTACTTATTTGCAGTCTTCTCCCCTCTACACCCCTTTAAAAAAAAGTGCAGATCTTGAATAGACAAGCTCCGTTCTAAACTCTTTCCCGACACAAATTTGTCCAGAAAAAAGTCTTGAAAGTGACTCGCGATAAAAAAGGGAAGAGCCGCCCCCCCCCCCCCCAAATAACTCGCGATAAGAGGAGCGAAGCGTCGGAGAGAAATTACACCTTTGGGGAGAGATGGGTAACCATTGCAGATATGTGTTTTGCTCAAATTCCATGGCTGAGGTTTACAACCACTTTGAAATTTGGAATCAGCTCTTCTGAAACAAGAAAATTTGCCTCTAGTTGGATGAACAGACACTTATTCCATTAAAAACCTGATTTACAGCTTATTTGGGGGGGGGGGGGGGGGGGCGGCTCTTCCCTTTTTTAACCTACGATTTGAAGTGCATTTTACTCCCTACAGCATGTACCCTCCTTCATTGAAGACAGAAGATGTGAAATATTAATACTGTCAGTTGCATCAACATAAACATACCTTTCATCTGTATAAATGTGGCAAGTGTGAACTTTTTAAATTGTTCACTATTTATTATATAAATATGTAATTGCAGTACTTTGGCATACTATGTGAGAGTTTTCGATCTTTATTAATAAAGCCAACGTGGATATATGCTTTTCCTATACTTTTATTTTTATTAACCCATCCTGGTTATATGCTTTCCTATAATTTTCTCTAAACTTGTTTTTACTCCCTGCCACCTTTTTCTTCATGCTTCCCACTCATCAGGATTTGGAGCGCTTGAGCAGGCGACGTCCAACACCACTGGGTTTAACTTTGGTGGTTTCGGACTAGCTGCTAACCCTGCCTTAAACTTTAACATTGGGAACTTCAGTGTTTCCACTGCTCCAGCGCCTCCCTTCAATTTTGGTAACGCCCTGGCAAGTGCAGGTAGAAAAATAAAGAATGTATGTGAAGTTTGTCATGGTCTCCTATGCAGTGATCCAAGAATCCAAGTGATATTCACTAGCATTTATCTATACATGATTTTGCATTAACAATTAAGTGAAATATTTTCTTCGATGGATGTAAATTAAAAAATTGATATATTAAATAAAACTAAATTTCAGTATTGCTTCTACTACAGGTTGAAGCTTAATTTCAATGCATTGATTAGATATTTACATTATTATTTTTTACTATAAGTTCATTTGATTCTTGGACCACTGCAGTTCTATATCGCACACATTCCATCAATCTGTTGCCATCAAGTTTTGTTCAGTTTAGTGGGCTACGTCGTCTTTGTGATCCACCTGTAAAAAAGGAAAAAATAAAGGAAGCAAAAATATATACCGTTGTACTGGTCATGTTTTCCCCGTCCTATGAACTGTGGTAGTAAAACATTTTCTTTTGTAATCCTTGAGACGCGATTAACTATTGTGGTACAAAGAGCAGTAGTGTATCTAACTGCTGATTTAAAAGTCGACCTTTTAATTTGACCATTCTTAAAATTCATATTTCATGTTCATTGCTGACTATAAAGCCCCATACAGACTGGGCAAAAGGGAATGCACTGTTATTTCTTCCTCAGGTGAATCGGATTACTGGGCAGTCCAGAGTCTAGCAACAGTATTCTGCCGCTCTGCCCCTCTCATTCATCAACCACTTTAACTCTGCATGCCCCAATCCCCCCCCCCCCCCAGTCATGATGAACAGCTCTGTGTACCCCGGCAGGCTAATCACTTGACACTGACACCCTCCATTCCTCACACCCACGTTTAAAAAAAAAAACAGGAAAATAATCATAAGATGGAGAATAGGGAGTTGAGGCTGATTAGTTTAAGGGTTAATAAGGGGTTAAACGGAGGAACATTTGTTCATCCCTTTAGGTTTCATTTCCACTGGCGTTTTTACAGCCACTTTTCTGAGTGTTTTTTACAGCTTAAAAACACCTGTCCATGTTTATTTTAGAAATTTTTTTTTTTTTTTTTTTTTTTGAGCTGGAGCTTTAAAAACGCCACAGCAGCGTTTTTGAGCGTTTTTTTGTCTGGCGTTTTTACAGCTCTATTGCTGGAGTTTTTTTTTTTTTGCAGCTTAGAAACGTCTCAGCCATCTACAGCTCAAAAACGTCATGGTGGGCATGAGGCCATAGACTAACATGGACAGGCGTTTTTAAGCTGCAAAAAACGCCCAGAAAAGTGGCTGTAAAAATGCCAGTGGAAATGAGCCCTAAATCTGCAGATGAAGAAACAAAAAGGTACAAAAAGAAACCATGAGGGTTATTTACGAAAGGCAAATCCACTTTGCATTACAAGTGCGAAGTGCAGTCGCTGTTGATCCAAGGGAGACCTGCAAGGAAAATAAAAAAAACAGTATTTTAGCTTGCAGATGATTGGATGATAAAATCAGCAGAGCTACCCCTCAGATTTACAGCAACTGCACTTTCAGTGCCAATTCAAATGCACTTTAGACTTTTAGTGCAAAGTGGATTCGCCTTTCGTAAATCACCCCCAATGTTTTTTTATTGGAGTGTTTCAGTGGCTGAGCAATGTTGTTAATAAACATTGCCGGCTGTTTTTTTTTTTTTTTTTTGCCGGCTCCAGTTACCGGACATCTTTAACAATAAAGATGTCAACAGGGGAGACCCACTGACCGCTTAATGAACAGAGCCTGAACGCATCAGTTTCAGGTATCGGTGCATTTGCACGAGTACCGATACTTGTGCAAATACGCAATATCGGCACCGATACTAGTATTGGTATAACCCTAATCATTGCATTATACACCCTTCCAAGCCCAATCTCCCTTATTCCTGGTCCACCTGGCTCCTGATCTAACTCCATATACCACTTCTGTCCAAAGTAAATAACCGCCTCTCTCTATGACTTGACTTGTCTTCTTACTAGCTCCCATTTTGCATCCTCGCCCAGCTGATCATTAATGGCTACCACATGGCTCTTTACACATCAGCAGTAATAAGCTCCCATTGTGCCTCTTCTCCCTCCTTTTATTTCTAAGTGATCCATGAGGGGGTCATGTTCGACATCCTCTATTCGTGGTCAGATATCCTTTCTGTCCCTGGCCTTCCCTAGTTTGCTCAGTGTCCTATAGACGGCAGCCTATACGATCTCCCCTTCATCCTATGTCATGATCGGTTTCCATTCTGTTTTTCTTTATGGTCCTATAAAATTCTTTCTTTTCATTCCCCAATTGTCTAACTCCTTTTCTGCTTCTAAATTCTGCTGTTCTATAACTTTGTCCAAAGATGGATGTACATTTTTATTAATTTTTAAGTATATTGGTTTTAATTTCTTAATTTTTTTTAATTTTTGCCTACAGTTCTATTGAAAAAATAGTACTTTAGTTTTGGGTATGTGTAAAACAAAAATAAGTACAAAAAGAGCAAATAATCGCTACTGTAAGGGGTTAACTTTTTTTTACTGTGGGACAGTGAACGTAACATTTACTGTAGCGACTTGCTTTTTTTTCTTTTTTTTTTTTTTTTTTGTACTATAAGGCTGCATTCACACCTAGGCGACAAGTAACGCCGCGTATGCGGCTTATTTTGCCGCGATTCGATTAACTCTTTTTTTTTTTTTTTAACAAATCCTTTCCATTGCTGTCTATGGCCGAATGCCAATGCCGCCTGAAAAAAAGGGTCCGGGACTTTTTTTCAGGTGTACGGCGTTTCGGCATTCGGCGTGAGATGTGAACCATCTCGTAGACAGCAATGGAAATTCGCCCCTCCAGCGTGTCGGGCGTTCTGTCGCCAAGGTGTGAATGCAGCCTAAAGGGCTAATTTTTAGTTGCTTTAAGCCCATTTATGTTACTGGCCGATTTAATTGATTATGAAATCGATTACAATTTTCATAATCAATTAGTTGTTTCGGCCCTACTATTAACTACACCCCCATGGTATTTGTAAGCAAGTTTTACAAACAGCATGCACACAGATTGAAAGAACTTAGGAAGATTTTAGAAACTACATTTTTGAGTCTAGGTTCTAAAGGAGGAAACGCTCTTTAAC
The DNA here is from genome assembly GCA_029574335.1 of Rana kukunoris. NCBI lineage: Eukaryota > Metazoa > Chordata > Amphibia > Anura > Ranidae > Rana > Rana kukunoris. The sequence continues at coordinate 502,969,629 of CM056049.1, read as the reverse complement.
CACTTAAGGACCGCCGCATGTACATTTACGTCAGCACAATGGCACCGACAGGCACATCAACGTATATATACGTTGGTGCCTTGAGGTGGGTCGGGGGTCCGATCGGGACCCCCCCCCCCCCCCGGTACATGCGGCGGTCCACGTGGCTGTACGAGCGATCCGGGATAAGGGGGGCAGATATTCGTTTTTGTCCGCCCCCTCCGGATCACTCTCAGCCAATGCGTGCGCCCCCCCCGCCCTGTCACTTCCTCCTCCTGTGTAAACACAGGAAGGAGGAAGCGATGTGATCTCTCCCTCGGCGGTTTTTTCAACCACCGCTGAGGAGAGATCACAACACAAGTAAGTCTGCACTAACACTACACTGACACACACTACATATCGCCCCCCCTCCCCCTGTCACAGTGTCACTGAATGCAGTAATCATACATGTATGATTACTGTATTTAGTGACAGTCAGTTAGTGTTAGGTCCTGGGTAGCCCCCGTACCCCCCCTAATAAAGTTTTAACCCCTTGATCACTGCCCTAGTTAACCCTTTCACTCCCTATTGCCAGCATCACTAAGCGATCATTTTTCTGATCGCTGTATTAGTGTCGCTGTTCCTGCTAGGTAGCTTATTATTTTTTTTTACTAAAGACATGTGGCTAAATAAATTTTGGTCTAAAAATTTAGTTTATTGATTTTTTTTCTTATAACAAAAAGTAAAAAATATAGATTTTTTTTTTTCAAAAATGTCGCTCTATTTTTGTATATAGCGCAAAAAATAAAAATCGCAGAGGCGATCAAATACCACCAAAAGAAAGCTCTATTTGTGGGAAGAAAAGGACGCGAATTTTGTTTGGGAGCCGACCGCGCAATTGTCAAAACGACACAGTGCCGAATCGCAAAAAACCCTTGGGTCATTTGGCAGCATATTGGTACGGGTCTTAAGTGGTTAAAGCGGTGTTCCACCCAAAATTGGAACTTCCGCTTAAACCACTCCTCGCCCCCTTGCATGCCACATTTGGCATGTCCTTTTGTGGGGGGAGTGGGGCTTCAGGAGGAGTGGGACTTCCTGTCTCACTTCCTCCTTCCGCCGAGGGGCTGCTAAGGCAAATAGTCTAATCTCCTTTCTGTAGCCCCTCCCTGTAGGAGATCGCCTGTCCAATTGGATGGCGCCGTGCCGATCTCGCATGCGCAATGACGATCGTGCATGTGCAGTGGGTGCCCACACTTGGAATGAAGACGCCGGGGGGAGAGGAGAGGAGAGGAGAGGAGCCCTGGCCGGCGCGTGGCTGGAACGTGGAGCAGATGAGTGTATGTTTATTAAAAGCCAGCAGCTACACTTTTTGTAGCTGCTGACTTTTAATAAACATAAAAAATGACTGGAACACCCCTTTACGGCTAGTTTCACACCTATGTAGGTTGTGGTTGGTGCGGTTTTTCCTTTTTTTTTTTTTTTTTACACACGTGTGTTTTTAGGGGATGACTGTTGTCTTGCAGGCGACACCAGCAAAAATGCATCATCAATGCAAACACTGAGATTTTTTTTTTTTTTATGTTTCCGCTGTCCATTGAAGTCTATGGGACCAAAAAACGCAACCTGCTGCGGGCAAAAAAAGTTCCCAACCATTCCAAAAAAATACTGGTTGAACACAGATGTGAATATGACCTATAGGAAATCATGTTAAATGGACTGTGGAGTATTTTTTTTTTTTCAAAACTCAAAAGCATAGGCGTGACCTAGCTTTACTTGTGATCTATATCCATTTTTATAGAAGGATTTGACCAATCTACTATTTACTGCTTTAGCCTCTTGTGGTGCTCAAATCATCCGTTTTTCATATTTTTGCTTGCCCGAAGAAAGTGTACAGCCAAAGCTGTAACATTTTAAAGCAGTACTAATCTCCCAATAAAATGAATATATTGCAGTAGGGATGCACCAACATTTGCTTCCGAAACCGATACTTTGTGGTGCCTTCCCCACAGTAATAAATGTTTCCGGGAAGGGTGTACGGAACTGCCTATATCCTAAACGTGTGAAAAGCACTGGAATAATCCCCTTTGACTTTAAAGGCAGAACGGGGATCTGCCTGTGTAAACAAGGCAAATCTCCGTTCTGACGGGAGATCGCACGATCCTGTCTTTCTGCTATGCAGGAGGACTGATCCATGTGTTGTCCTAGTGAGCCCTTCCCCCATACAGTTGGAAAACACCTGCAAGGAACACATTTACCCCATGATCACCCCTGATGTTAACCCTTTCCCTGCCAGTGTCATTGGTACAATAACTGCATATTTTTAGCACTGATTACTGCAATAATGTCACTGGTTCCCAAAAAATTGTGTCAAATATCAGGTGTCTGACCCGTCCGCCGCAAAAATCACAGATCACCACTATTGCTAGTTATAAAAATAATAAAATTGCTGTAAGACTATCCCCTAGTCCTTTATTTTTTTACAGCGCAAATTTTTTTTATCTCAGAGGTGGTCAAATTCCCACCAAAAGAAAGCTCTATTTGTGGGGGGGGGGGGGGGATATCAATTTTGTTTGCGTGGTGATGCGACGCTCCACCAAATTGTCTGTTAAACCAGTGGTCATCAACCATTCCTGCAGGGCCCACTAACAGGCCAGGTTTTATGTATTACCTTGGGGAGATGCAGTCTGGAATACTGCAATCACTGAGCAGCAAATTACATCATCTGTCATGTATTTCAGTTATCTTGCAAACCTGGCCTGTTATTGGTCCCTGCAGGACAGGGTTGATGATCACTGTGTTAAACCAATGCAGTGCCGTATTGCAAAAAATGACCTGATCAGGAAGTGGGTAAATTCTTTCCGGGGCTGAAGTGGTTAAAGCAAAACTTTACACATAAATTGATAAACCATAATGCACTTTAGCAAGCAACAATACATTATTATGCTACCAAATTAGTGTGTGCTGTAAATTTCCTCAAGCCCCAGTAGTAAATCTTAAAGCGGAATTAAAAATGGAGAGTAACTGAGCATGTGCAGAGCAGGGTGAGATCGTATATTGCTGGATTTTAAACCAGTATAGGCACTTATTTTTAATGTATTACATAGTTCTACCTGCAAAAGGGGCCATCCTGAAGTGATCTAGCAGGACTTAATTTTTGGCTAAAGTTGCACTTTAGGAACTGGTATTCTGCAATATCATTGTTTTGGGTTTAAATGGCTTTAATAGTTTTCTAAACGGTCATGTCAGTTGGTGAAACTTCCCTCCAGCATACTGCTTGCCATTTACAGAGATTTTTGGACTTGGCTGTTGGGACAGAAGGGTTTGACAGTTATCATCATAGCGCTGCATGTTTCCGGCAAAAATGGGAATCCTTTTTATTTGCTTGGAACAAAGATCACGATTATCATGGCATAACACCTTTCACATTATAGAAAAAAAAATTGGGCTAACTGTACAGTTTTTTTATTTTTTTGTCATTGGTGTATTTTTTCCCCCCAAAAAATGCGTTCGAAAGACCGCTGTGCAAATACCGTGTGACATAAAATATTGCAACAGCCATTTTATTCTGTACGGTCTCTGCTAAAAAATATACATCATTTTTATATATATATATTTTATTATTCATTCAAATAGAGTGCTTGTTTTTGTTTTTTTTTGGATGGACACTGTGCCGGTCCTGAGGAGCTGTGGGCAGGAGTTTTTAGGCGAGGCTCCTCAGTACTGGTGCGGTGTCATTGCCAGTCCTGGGTGAAAATTATATATACATATTATTATTATTATTATTATTATTATTATTATTATTATTATTTTTTTTTTTTTTAAGAGCTGCCAGCAGAGAGCTAAATTGGGAAAATGCTATGTTAAAGAATTTCTTTGCATGTCAATAAATGTATATGTTTCTCCTCTCTGGGTAGATCATCACTTGACATTGCATGTTTCTATGTCTTAAGCTGGGCACGCATGTAACAGCCCAGTTGTAAAACCTACTGTTTAAATGAAATTGAACGAAAAACAAAATATTTTGGCTCCCTTACAGTCCAATGTTTTCATAAGATTTGTATAAGTATTCAGAAACTTTGGTTTTGTGACATCCTGGCTTTATAGATTGCTGGAAGTGGTTTCCGAAACCTACATTTTTATATACAAATTATAAGGAGAGCAGAAAAATGTATATAAAAAATACATTAGATGTTTTTACATACTTGGGTGGTAAAGGCTGTTGTAAAATGTTAGGCTATAAAGACTGACATCCTGTTTTTTTTTTTTTATTATTATTAATGCAGTAATTCACTTAACGACAAGAGGTCCAGGCACAATCCTCTCCCTGAATTGGAGTCATTTTGAAATGTCAATCAACCAGAGATTTTCTGAAATTCAACCATTAACCACTTAAAGCGGAGGACCCGCGAAAAAAAAATAATTAAAAGCCAGCAGCTACAAATATTGCAGCTGCTGACTTTTAATGGACACTTGCCTGTCCAGCACACCCGCGATTTCGGCAGCAGAAGAAAAGCAATCAGTCGTCTCTCTGCTGCCCCTGCCGCCATCCTTGGTGAGGTTATCAGGAAGTCACTGCTCTGTTCCCTACTGCATATGCACGAGTAACGTGGCACGTGCCCAGTGGTCCCCGCTGTCTCCTTTGACTAGTGTTTCCCAGAAGGCAGTGGGGGGCAGTCTCTCCTGGAAGTGGGTGCAAATGCCTGTATTGTACAGGTATCTGCACCCCCTCCCCCTGAAAGGTGACACTGGAGGTAGGGAGGGTTCCAAAAACGGAAGTTGCATTTTTGGGTGAAATTCCGCTTTAAGGGCCACTCACCTTAAATAGGGCGACCCTATTGCGCGAAACAACTTGCCTGTACGTTGTTTTGTGTGCAAGAAACTGTGGGTGGGGGAGCTGCTGCATGGGTCCAGCGGCCATGTCCGCCGACCACCTGCGATCACTCCTCAGAGGCAGAAAGGGGATCTGCCAATGTAAACGCAGCAGATCACACTGTACTTCCGACAGGACAGGTAATCGTCTGTTCCTACTGTCAGGAACAGCAGTATCTCTACCTATCTATGCCCTCTCAGTATGTACACCCCCCACAGTTACAAACGCCTCCATAGGGAACTCAACCCCTTGATCGCTCCATAGTGTAAACAACTTCCCTGCCAGTGTCATTTATACAGTGATCAATAAGGATTGGAATAACTTCCAATAGGGGTTGATTTTTGGGTCGGCTCCAATAAATGCCAGTGTCCCCTTATCATGGGAGCATCTCCAACGGTCTGTGCTAGTGGGATTAAGTTGGAATTTCACTGCTACTCGCTGAATATGCTAAATTGGCCAAATACCCACAAAATTCTCTTAAATAGATTGACAAAAGTTTGTAGTTTTAGGTGCCTTCTTAGATATGTCCTGAAGTTCCCAATAGCCCTAAAACCTGTAATACTCATTATCTAATGGCACCTAATTCCTCTCTCAATGCTGCCTCTGAACACACCCAGCATTTGGACATCTATTGATCCAATCTATGTGCCAAAGGCACCCCCAACAGGACAATATTTTAACTTTCATTGGCAGCCCTGATGAAGAGGGAGGGGAGTCCTTGGTCCCCTGAAATGCGTTGGCCTAATTTTATTGCTAAAAACGTCAAATACCTCTATTTACTGGGTACCGGGCGCTCCTTTACTTTCACTTCTTTCCAAGCAAACACTGAGTTGACCACAAGGCCATACCCCGAGGTAGCAGCCCAGGCCCTAAAGGTGCTTGCCACAATTTTTTACCTCTGGAAACCAATTCTTCCCATTGGCCCATACCCTATAAAAGCTACAGCAGCGACTGATCGAGTCAGTCCAGCAAGATCTACACCTCCTCTCCTAAGGTAGTATTCATTATGGGATTTTTGTCTTTCGCTGATTAAGTTGAGCTATGGACTTGCCCCTTCCTGTGCACCATGGTTGGTACAGTGGATATAAAATGTCTACATACCCTTGTTTAAAATTTTCTAAATTCTGTGATGTAAAAGACAACAATTTCAGATCTGTTTCCACCTTTTTAATGTGACCCATAAACTGTACAACTCTGTTGAAAATCAAACAAATATTTGGGGGGGGGGGGGGGGGGGTGGAGAGTAAGATAAAAAAAATGTGGTTGCTTAAGTATGTATGCCCTCCTATAACTGGGGATGTAGCCATGTCCAGAATTAAGCAATCGCATTCAAACTCATGTTAAATAGGAGTCAGTACACACCTGCCATCATTTTAAAGTGCCTCTGATTAACCCCCAAATAAAGTTTAGCTGTTCTCTAGGTCTTTCCTGGCATTTTCTTAGTCCTATCTTGCAGCAAAAAGCCATGGTCCACAGAGCTTCCAAAACATAAGAGGGATCTCCTTGTTAAAGGGTATCAGCCAGGAGAAGGATACAAAAGAATTTCCAAGGCATTAGATATACCATGGAACACAGTGAAGACAGTCATTAAGTGGAGAACATATGGCACAACAGTGACATTACTAAGAACTGGACGTTACTCCAAAATTGATGAGAAGAAAACTGGTCAAGAAGCCTACAGCATTATCAAAGGAGCTGCAGGAATATCTGGCTAGTACTGGCTGTGTGATACATGTGACATTAATCTCCCCTATTCCTTATATGTCTAGGCCAGGGGTAGGGAACCTTGGCTCTCCAGCTGTTTTGCAACTACAAGTCCCATGAAACATTGCAAGACCCTGACAATCACAGGCATGACTCCTAGAGGCAGAGGCATGATGGGATTTGTAGTTTCACCACAGCTGGAGAGCCAAGGTTGCCTACCCCTGGTCTAGGCTATGGGGTAGAGTGGCAGGATGGAAGCCTTTTCTTACAAAGAAAAATGTCAAAGCCCAGTTAAATTTTGAAAAAAAAATAAAAAAAATTTTTACGTCTTCCAAAAGCATGTGGGAAAATATGTTCTGGTCTGATGAAACCAAGGTTGAACTTTTTGCCTATAGTTTCAAAAGATATGTTTGGTGGAAAAAACACTGCACCTCACCAAAAGAACACCATACCCACAGTGAAGAATGGTGGTGGCACCATCATGCTTTGGGGCTGTGTTTCTTCAACTGGAACATGGGCCTTAGTCAAGGTAGAGGGAAGTATGAACCGTTCCAAATACCAGTCAATATTTGCACAAAACCTTTGTGTTCAACTTTCTAGCAGAAGCCTGAAAAGTAAATTCATTTTTCGGCATAACAACCCAAAGCATACATCAAAATCAACAAAGGAATGACTTCACCAGAAGAAAACATTTTGGAATGGCCTAGCCAGAGCCCAGACCTGAATCCGATTTGAAAATCTGTGGGGTGATCTGAAGAGGACTGTGCACAGGAGAGTCCACGCAATCTGAGTGTTTTTGCAAAGAGTGGGCAGATATTGCCGAGTCAAGATGTCCCATTGCTGATAAACTCATACCCCAAAAGACTGAGTTCTGTAAAAAAAAAATCAAAAGGTACTTCAACAAAGTATTAGTTAAGAGGGTGCACACTTATGCAACCATATTATTTTTAGTTTTTGCTTCCCTCCACCTAAAAGATTTTAGTTTGTTGTTTTTACTGATTTTGTACAGTTTTTATAGGTCACATTAAAGGTGGAAAAAGTTCTGAAACTATATATCGTTGTCATATTTTTACATCACAGAAACCTGACTTTTTAACAGGGGTGTGTAGACTTTTTATGTTCAATGTATGTAGGTGGTTCAACACAAACACTGATTTTGCCATTCATGGGTTGGGGGATGTTGCATTAAGAGTGCCACTTTCACTGGCAAAGAAAAAGTTTTTGCTCTCGCTAAGAGCAGGTGGAAATCCTGTCATTAAAGTGCCTTTCTCTGCATGAAACTTTATACAATTACTCCAAACCCTGAAATGCAATAAATTCAAAAATTCAACCTGACAGGGGAAAAAACCTTCCATTGCATATGTGGAAGTAGCAGGCATTTTCGCAGCAGTGGTGACATATCTGGAAGGTAAATAGGATAAGGTGAAAGGATTTTTCATGTACTTATGCCCAGGTTGCTTTTAACATCTCATTCTGCCTAGCACTGCAGGTTATGTTGTGAATGAGCTGAGGGGCCACCTATGTAATGCTATAAGGAGGATTTTTAAATCGATGGAGCCTATAGGCTTTTCTTGGAAATGTTCTTTTTGTGTGCTTTTTTTTATTTTATTATTTAATTATTTCTGAGAGCATAAATGGTAGGGAAAGATTAGTACCTGTCAGGTTAGACTAGGATTTCCTAGGAAAGAAGCACCTGTCAAATGTGTGAATGTTACCAGATATTTTGATGCTATAATATACAAAAGCTTTGTATGCATAGCTTGACTTTGGCAAGGCTACAAATATGTGTGTGCATGTTACATTCTTATGTCAGTATTGTATTGCATCTTGTTACATCTGTATACTTTTCCTGACACCTTGTATTATCCTAATTGCTCCTTGTTTGGCTTTGTGCGTTTTTCAGTGTTTTTTGTTGAGACCTTTTATTCATTTGTTGAAAACGCTTGATAAATCTACCTTCTGTCATACTTAATAATTCCCTCTTCCTGTTCAGGTGGTTTTGGTGGTTTTGGAACCACATCTACTACTGCTGCTGGCACCGGTTTTAGTTTCTCAGCCCCTACTAACACTGGCACAACAGGTAAGAACATAGAGATTCATTGTTATCTACCGCCAGTCAGAGTGGATGCTCAGAATAAAAGTTCCTCTGCAGAGTGTCAAAATGTAATGTGATAAGCTGTCCCTAGGATGGAAAAAATAAATAAATCCGCTGCCTCCCACCATCTGCTTACAGAAATGCCATTTTTCTGTTTGCCTACATTTTGCTTTCAAATTTTAATTTATTTTTTAATATAAGGGCTCGCCTTAATAAAGTCCTCACCCGAGACTATTGGGCTTTGGGTCCCTAGCATCGTAACTAAGGGAAACCTGCCTGTGAAGTCTTTTGGCTTCACCGCAGGATTCCCACTGGGCTTGTGCCAGCCACGCTGCGATTTGAATGGTCCCGCAGTCTTCAAGGACCTTTGACGTGTCCTAGAAGGCTGCGTGCAAAGATGGGAGGTGTGAACATGACCATTTTATGTATATGTTTGACAGAGAGATCCCAAATGTTGTGATTTCACCAGAACAAGGGGGCACTATTTCTGGTGACAAAGGATTTCCTCACTTAGGAGGGGTTCCCTCTAACTTCTAGAGCAATTCAAAGATGAGCCAGCTTTTAAGTTCGCCTTCTGTGCCGTGTTCCTCATACTAAAAAAGACATTGGGGTTTATTTACGAAAAGCAAATCCACTTTGCACTGCAAGTGCACTTGAAATTGCATTGAAAGTGCCCTTGGAAGTGCAGTCGCTGTAAATCTGAGGGGTAGATTTGAATTGAGAAAAAGCTCTGCTGATTTTATCATCCAATCGTGTGCAAGCTAAAATGCTGCTTTTATTTTCCTTTGCGTGTCCCCCTCGGATTTACGGCGACTGCACTTCCAAGTGCACTTTGCACTTGTAGTTTGCACTTGTAGTGCAAAGTGGATTTGCCTTTTAGTAAATAACCCCCTTTTGTGTTTGCAACCCTGATTAAAAGGTGGTGATAACTGTTGAGGCTGTTTATTGTTGTATGTTTGCATGCATGCTTTCATGTAGAAATTGTGTATGTTTGTATATGACATTTACCGTAATTCCTTTACTATTGGGTACTTTTTTTTTTTTGCTGTTTCATTGTTGGTTATTCACATACCCTTTAGGTCTGTTTGGAAGCAATCAAAACAAAGGATTTGGATTTGGCACTTTTGGAGCAGGAACGAACACTGGTCTCGGCACTGGTATTTCAACTGGTTTTGGTTTGACTGGTTTCAATACTCAACCTCAGCAGCAGCAACAACAGAATGGTTGGTGAACACCTTTGCATGTGATGCTTTTTGGTGTATGTCAGCTTGAGTGATTTGACCTAAAAATCGGTCAGCTCTTTATATGGTTTAATCACATTACTCTGTATTTGGATTTTTATTTTTTTTTTCAGTTCTTGGGGGTGGACTTTTCGGACAGCCAGCACAAAACTTGATTCAGTCAAATCAGCTGTACAATGCAGCAAGTGCCCTAAATGCGCCAACATTACTTGGTGATGAGAGGGATGCCATCTTGGCAAAATGGAACCAACTTCAGGCCTTATGGGGAACAGGAAAAGGTTACTTCAACAGTAATATACCCCCTGTGGAATTCACGCAGGAAAACCATTTTTGCCGGTTTAAGGTAACATACAGGCCTTTTCATTATACTGTATTTTTTTTTTTTTTTTTTTTTTTTTTTATATATAGATGGGGAAAAATCTCTGCTCTCCCTTTTATTACTTAACCACTTAAGACCCGTACCAAAATGCAGGTAAAGGACCTTGCCCCTTTTTGCGATTCGGCACTGCGTCGTTTTAACTGACAATTGCGCGGTCGTGCGACGTGGCTCCCAAACAAAATTGGCGTCCTTTTTTCCCCACAAGTAGAGCTTTCTTTTGGTGGTATTTGATCACCTCTGCGGTTTTTATTTTTTGCGCTATTAACAAAAATAGAGCGACAATTTTAAAAAAAATGCAATATTTTTTACTTTTTGCTATAATAAATATCCCCCAAAAATATATAAAAAAACATTTTTTTTCCTTAGTTTAGGCCGATACGTATTCTACCTATTTTTGGTAAAAAAAAATCGCAATAAGCGTTTATCGGTTAGTTTTCGCGAAGTTTATAGCGTTTACAAAATAAGGGATAGTTTTATTGCATTTTTATTAGTTTTTTTTTTTACTACTAATAGCGGTGATCAGCGATTTTTTTCGTGACTGCGACATTATGGCGGACAATTTTGACAAATTTTTGGGACAATTGTCATTTTCACAGCAAAAAATGCATTTAAATTACATGGTTTACTGTGAAAATGACAGTTGCAGTTTGGGAGTTAACCACAAGGGGGCGCTGTGACTTTGCGTGTTCCCTGTGTGTGTTTACAACTGTAGGGGGTGTGGCTGTAGGTGTGACGTCATCGATCGCGTCCCCCTATAACAGGGATGACGCGATCGATGCTGCGGCCACAGTGAAGCACGGGGAAGCCGTGTTTACACACGGCTCTCCCCCGTTCTTCAGCTCCAGGGACGGATCGCCGCACTGCAGCGGCGATCGGGTCAGCGAGTCCCGCGATTCTGGTCCTGGAGCTTCGGACCGGGTAACGGGAGCGCGCCGCGGGCCCACAGCTGGGTACTAAAACCAACGTATATATACGTTGATGTGCCCAGCCGTGCCATTCTGCCGACGTATATGTGCAGGAGGCGGTCCTTAAGTGGTTAAAGTAAAAAATAAACTATTGCACCAAGCAAACAAAGTGAACTGAAAAGTTTTACATCTTATAGCCTAATCAAGAAAGGAATCGACCAACATAAAGCATACCTTGATATTTGGTCCTTGCTTTGTGTTTTTATACACTTGAAATGCCCTCAGAGGAAGAAATATTCTTTGTGGTGTGCAGAGTGAAATATTGGTTCTGACTTCACATGCTCCTGTGTATTATGCACCCCGCTAGGTCAGTCGTGCTGCTCAGTACATGAGCTTGTGCATAGAGTGTCATTCATGACGTCTTCTCATATTTACAATAGTTGCATGCATTCCTAGCTTGAGTTCCAAATCAGTAGGAACATACCCCCTTTTGCACGGCTGTTAAAATTCAGCAGTAATGTGAGGGTGGGCGGGACCCAGCAGCTATCAAACACCAGCCAATGATTGTGCTGCTTAAAGGGGGCGGGCCGCATACACATAGCCACCCACCCAGTTTCCATCCCATTGGCTTGTTTTTGATAGCTACTGGGTCCCGCCCTCCCCCGACATCGATGCTAAATTCCGATAGCTCCTCTCAGGTCAGTTTCACACACTTGTCACGGCTCAGGCAAGCACCAATGGAGTGTGGGGAGGAACACCTGTGGGTCGATAGGCACTGCACGATTAAATCGGACCATTTCTTAAAGCCCAAATATATATAAATATATAATAATAATAATTATATAATGTATATATACCAATATAAAGTAGTGTGACCAGCAGCATAGGATTAGCTCCTCTTTGTTTCCCTGATTGGAGTCATGTGACAGCTGGATATTGATTAGAAAAAGGGTAGTTTGTTTTTTGTTTTTCATTAAAATTACAGTGTTCTTCACATTCAACAAAAAGAAGGGGCAATGTCAATTGGTATCACAAAGTCATACCAGTTTGTGGATATTCTTTATATGTAAAATTGCTAAATTAACGCGCCCCCCCCCCCCCCCCCCCCTCAAAATGTATTTTTAGGCTATTGGTTATAGTTGTATAGCCAATAACAAGGATGAAGATGGTCTTGTGGAGCTGGTGTTTAACAAAAAGGAAGCAGACATTCGAGCCCAGCAACAACAGTTGGTGGAATCGTTGCACAAAGTCCTAGGAGGTCACCAGACCCTCACTGTTAATGTGGAGGGAGTTAGAACTGTGCCTGATGACCAGTAAGTACCAATGATGATTAAATGTTCATGTAGTATTCTAGTAGTTAACAATTCTATTTTTAATGACAGCTAAATACTGTATAAAGAATGCATATTATTATAGACGCTACCAAACCTCTATAGTATTGCATGCAGTGGATGTGTCCATTAAGGAACACAGGAAGTCTTGACTGGCAAGGTTATACTGCACATAAAATTGCATTGCTCTAAGAGACGTAGACTTGATCCTCTCTTGGGCAGAACTTTGCTTTTCATCTTTGTCTGCCTTCCACACCCCAGGCGTAGAAAATTGATTGGCTTTTTTTTTTACCTGTTCTGGATGGAGAGCCCGTTCCCTCATAAGTCTTTGAAGCCCTTTACCACAGGTGGGAGAACACCACATGTGGACCTTCTTGCGTTCAGATCCAACAGAACGGTAAACTGAACGGTTTTGTCACCAGGTCCTAGCAGTGAATGCTTTGGTGACACTGATTAGTTCATTCCCAGCAATGCAATTCTGTCCTCCTATATTTTTCCTTGCATACTGGCAACCTGGTTGATCCTCTTGCACCAAAATGACTTGGGAGAATGTGGTATTCTGACATACTGAAGCTCCTTGCAGACACTCCTTGGGTTCTTTCATGTTGTCTGGACCTCCTGTCCCAAGGGTCATCATTCCATCCTGCGTCTGTTTCTGGCTTTAACAGTATGGCTGTTTGAAGCCACGGTCCTAAAGAAAAGGGGACTTTATGATTCTGTCTCTTGATGTCTAGGAGCCACCTTCTTAAGTCTACCATCGCCTGGAGGACCTGCTTTTCTTGGTGCTTGTCAAGGAACTTTTATCCTAGAAAGTTTTGTGGACTGTACCCTGTCCTTCAGTTTAGTCTGGACAAAAAATTTCCTTGAGTACCATTTAGCCACTCTTTAGTTAAAGCCTTTGTTTAGGGAGTAGCACACACCTCTTCTATTCATTCCCTCTGTATCCCCTTGGAATCTCATTATGGTTTTCTCAGCTCTGCACAAGCTGCCTTTTAAACTTATCAGGGATATTCCCTTGTCTAAACCTACTGGTAACTGGCCTTTCTTGTGGCTATCACCTCTGTTGGTAGTAGTGTATGAATTGGTGACCTTTATCCTATAGTAGCAGTTCTTAGTGTTGCACAAGGACTGGGTTGTCTTAAAGCGTAAGGCTCGGTGCAGGCTGTCTGGCCTGAGTTTGCTTGGGCATGGCAGCCCATTCATTTGAATGGGCTGCTGTGCCATGTGAAACACACAAAGGTGCATGCACCTTTAAAAAATAAAAAAAGCGACCTCATGGAAACTGCATGGTCTTTGTGGTCATGCAGTTTCCCTGCGGTTCCCGGACCCGTGAGTGCGCGTCATGCTGAGATCCAGAATGAATGGCAGCCCTGCGCAGTCTCAAGAGCCGTGTAAGTGTAAACCTAGCCTAAGACCTTTTGTCTCTCGACGGGATATTGTCCTTCCTTTTATGTTCTGCATCCTAAGGAAATATCTCTACAGTCTGTATGTGGTGTGCACAGTGAGTTCATGTCTCTGCCAATATTAGAAAATTGGATTCAATCTGTGTACTTCCTGAGGGTTCCTATTTCTCTCAAGTGCTCGGTGCATCAGACAAATTTTCATTAAGCTCTAGTGTCTGAAGGATAGGTTTTCTTTTTTCCCTGGTAAGGCATATTCTTCCAGAACTGTTAGTACTTCATGGGCTTTTCTGCATCAGGTATCTCAGATTTGCTACCACCTGGACTTCTGTTTACACTACATTTTAAGTTCTAGGTTGTTCAAGACTACTGATGTCAGCTTTGAAAGTAAAGTCCTAAACCTGACCTTTTTGTTTGTCCCTTTGTCATTGTTGGCTGCATTGCCCCTCTTAATTTGAACTGTCTTTGGAAATCCCAGTTGTAAAAATTTAAACAAAATCTATATACTGTATGGTCAGGAAAATAAGATATTTGACTTTCCAGGAAAGCAGACAGGAACCCCTTCTGTGTTTTTAGGCTCTCTCCTATTGCTTGCTACAAAACTGGGGCTACTAGTACTGGAAGGTGTTTTTATAGGGCAGTGTTCCTGCTGCCTGCCTTGTTGCCATTGAAGGTAGCTGAATAGAACTTGATCGTAATAATTTTACAGAAACCAGTGTTAAGGAAAATGTTTATTTGTAAGTCAAGAATCCTATTTTGTATTTTTTTACGGCCTCGTTGCCAAATCCATGCTTGGCACCTAGACCACTTGCAAGTCCATCAAAAAAGTAATCTTCAGCATGAGGGTTTGCCATGACTTTCCAAGGTTGACCGCCCGCATCTCCAATGCATTCAACCCCCACCCCCGATTTATTTCTGACAACCTCTGTCGGCACACAGATTAGCAGCTCTCTCTGTCTTTGCCCTGTGGCAGAGCAGTTACAGGGTTTCTACTCTTCAGTTCAGGAATTGCCCCACATTTTTGATTTATTATGCAGCTTTCATCTGCCAGGCAAAATGTATATTTTCTTAAAATACAATGCGTGTGCAAGCTGTGTGTAAAAATAAAAATTTAAGTTTTTAGTCAGAATATTTGTTCGGTTATTAATCATTTGTACTAAGCCATTCCAAATGGTGCCACACGTCGCTGTTAACTGACATGTTTTTTCTTTTATATGTTAGATCTCTATATGCATTGTAATGGATATGTCATCTGTACACTTTGATTAATCTTCCAATAAATACCTTGATTGTGAAAAAAAAAGTCATAGAGCTTAATGCATTTCAATGATTTTGTCCTACTAGAACAGAAGTTGTCATATATGTTGTGGAGCGCTCACCAAATGGAACTTCCAGAAGAGTCCCGTCCAGTTCTTTACAAGCCTACTTTGAGCAAGCCAATGTAAAAGCCAATTTTCAGCAGCTGGGAGTCGCTTTAACCATGGCCAGAATAGAGCTGTCCCCAGCACAAATAAAGCAGCTGCTGCAGAACCCTCCTGCAGGTAAAGCCTCCTGTCAGTGTTTAGTGTTGCCGTGTATAGTTGGAAGTCTGTGGCATTCTGTTCCTTTTGTGGGTTTTTTCCATAGCAAGGCTCTTACTTGGTGACGGGCATTCGAACTGTAAACTCTGCATTTAGATTTGTTCTTCTTGAAATGAACCGGTGAGGGTATTAATAATGGAGTTATGGCTGCTGATGTAGGGGGGTCAGCAGGACACGGTGTCTTCTTCCTGATGTATATGAACCCTGCCACGACCCCTCAGCCAGCAGTCATCTTGTGGGCTTATTTATTGCCTGTGCTAGTGTGGTGTGGGTGTAAGTGGCTGCATAGGTGAACGTAGACAAAAATTTACACCTTGCTGATTGCCTCTGCCACTGTTATCTTGCATGCCTTTTGCAGAATTTAGTATCAAAAATCACTAATATATGCCAGGAAAGCAATAAAATGTTTTATAAAGGAAGGCCATGGACACATTGGACAAGAACCAAACGTACCAACAATGTGGGAAATTGAATAGAAACTGTGTTTGTATTTATATTTAAAGTGGTACCCTTGTAATGATTTCTGCTTACAGGTAAGCCTACAGTAAAGCTTACCTGTAGGTAGCGTAACTCTCTCCTAAACGTGCACCATTTAGCAGATATTTACTTTTACAATGCGCTGCCAATGGATGACATGCCATCCATAGAGTGCTGTGCCGCGGTAGTGATGTCATCCCAGCTTGGCCAGTTAAATGGCCGCAGCCTGCGAACCCTGAAGGACAAGGTGAAGATGGTACCCCCGGGAGCTGTGACAGTGCTTCACTGGAGGGCTTTGTTTTCAGGCAAGTCTTACATAATGTGCTAGTATGCAATGCATACCACCACGTTCTACTGTAACGTTACAGCAGTGCTTCTCAATTATTTTCTGTCATGCCCCCCCTAGGAAGAAGAAAACATTTCGCGCCCCCCCCCCGCGCGACTGTAAATAGTATCATTTGTCTATAAAATTGTTATAAGTACACCTCTGCATAACACTGTATCCACATATCCCCCACACAGTATTGCCCTTCTTCACATATCCCCCCCACACACAGTATTGCCCTTCTTCACATATCCCCCCCACACACAGTATTGCCCTTCTTCACATATCCCCCCCCACACACAGTATTGCCCTTCTTCACATATCCCCCCCACACATTATTGCCCCATCACATATCCCCTCACACAGTATTGCCCCATCACATATCCCCCCACACAGTATTGTCCCATCACATATCCCCCCACACAGTATTGTCCCATCACATATCCCCCCACACAGTATTGTCCCATCACATATCCCCCCACACAGTATTGTCCCATCACATATCCCCCCACACAGTATTGTCCCATCACATATCCCCCCACACAGTATTTCCCCCTTTACATGACCCCCATCACATATCCTGCACACAGTTTGCCCCATCACATAAACCCCCACAGCACAGCCCCCACTCCTCGTCCTTAACATTTCCATATATTTTTCCTCCCTTCCCTCTCCACTCCTACCTGTAACGTTTCAGCACGGAGAGCAGGAGGCGGGACATTCGTCAAGTGAAGCCGCAGCAGCACTGGGCGGAGCGGGGAGACTTTTGGGCGAACTGGTGATTGGCTGCTAGGACCACCTCCTAGCAGCCAATCACCTGCCGTCCAACATGATAGGCTGCTACCTCTCTGGTCCCACCTGTCAGTTCAACAATGTCCCGCCTCCCGCCGTCCGCTCCTCTAACTAGCGCAGGAGGCTGGGGACAGCAGCTTCTAAATGGCGCGATCGCTGCAGTCCGGAAGAAGGCTCGAGCCCCCCTTCATGGAGCCTCGGGCCCCCCCAGGGGGGCCCGCCCCACTATTTGAGAAGCACTGCGTTACAGGAAGAAGAATTTTTTTTATTTATTTTTGTTTTTTTGTTTTTTGCAGTTTACTACCTAAAAGATTTGAAAGGGGAATGCTTTGAAGTGGTTTATTTATGCGGCTGTGCCCCAAGCAACTGATTTGTTTTATTTATTTTTTATTCTCAAGGTGTGGATCGCAATATTTGGGAACAGGCAAAAATGGACAACCCCGATTCGGAGAGGTGAGTACTTTCCATTAAAGGTTGCTTTCAGGCCACAGATATGTACTATTTTCTGTCCACAAATGCAATATCTAGGTTGTTGCATACAATAGTAAGGCCACTGAGTTATGAGGCTGGGGTGTCCCAACGTTTTTTTTATTTCTTTTAATTCTGCCTGGACTGTGTCAGATAACATAAGCAAAGTTGGACTATGTGTATGAGTATTTTAGAAGATGCAAAGAAAACCTTTAATTTCCATGTGCAAGTCAGCATTTTCTCTTTTTTTCAGGCTGATCCCTGTTGCAATGGTTGGCTTCAAAGAGCTACTTAGAAGACTTAAAGTTCAAGATCAGATGACAAAACTACACCAGAGTAGGCTAGATGTAAGCTTAATTTCATATTTCTCCACTTTAAAGATGGATCATTTATATAATAATTAAGTGTGTATGTGTTTTTCCGTTTTCAGATGATCTCTGATGACATAAGTGAACTGCAAAAAAATCAGGCGACAACAGTGGCTAAGCTTGCACAGTACAAAAGGAAATTACTAGAGCTTTCCCACAGAGTTCTTCAGGTATACTTAATTTCTTTTAGAACAAGAAAGCCTTTTTATTCAGAGAACTTCATGATGATCTAATCTCTGGATTGTCAGGATGTAGGTTTAATGCTATAAGTGCCTTTTATGCTGTATACTATGGGTCCCAGGCAGTTTGGACTTTAAAAACACTCCAAATACTCTTCTTTTAATATAACAAACATGTCATGCTCACCTGCTCTGTGCAATAGACTTGCACAGAGCAGCCTCCTCTCGGGTTTCCTTGCCAGTGCTCCAGGCTCCTCCACGCTGTGTGTGTGTGTGTGTGTGTGTGTGTGTGTGTGTGTATATATAATATAATATATACACACACACACACACACACACACACACACATATACGACTCGGCCCCTCACCCCCACATTCCATTTGCAGGATTTGACTGACAGCAGCAGGAGCTAATGGCCCCTGCTGCTTACCTGAGCCCCTGTGATAAGAGGAAGAAAGGGGAGAGAACTGCAGCTGGGCACAATGCTAGATCGCTGACTGAGTCAGGCAAATTTTTTTTGGGGGGGGGGGGGGGAATCGGGGTTGACAGAGGGAAATAGTGAGGCATTTTTAGTAAGTAAAAACACCAAGACTTTAAAGTGGAACTAAATGTTAGCCAGTGGCAGAATTATCAGGGTCGCAGACTTGAGGTGCCTGCCTGCCCGTGTGAGAGGCCATCTGACTGTCCTGTCACTGTGTGTGTTGGTTCGTTCTGCCGCGATAAAGGGGGGCTTTCGTACGCTGAGGAGAGAGGCAGAGGCAGCGCTGAGACAGTGGACCGACCCCGCCTATCCAGAGAGAATGTAGGAAGGACACTAACACCAATTGAGAGAAGGTGGGGGAGGAGCTGCGGCCGCTGTATGTAGAGTAGACACGTGGCGCCGAGAGACACGGAGCAATGCAGGGGAGACAGTGGACACTGGCATCAAGCAAGTGTCTCTGATCCTGGCACCCAGCTCTGCCAATGTACCCAGTCGATTCTCACCACCGCTGATTCCATCCTACCCACCCACCACTGACATTCATCCCTACCCCCCCCCCCCCCCCCCACCACTGACACTTATCAATATGACATTCATCCCCCCCCACCACTGACACTCATCCATCCCTTCCCCCCACCACCGACCCCCCCCCCCCCCCCTCCACCACCACCGACCCTCACACCCCCCCCCCCCCCCCCCCCCCCCCCCCCACTCATCCCTCCCTCCGCCACTGCCATTCATACCATCCCAGCAGCAGGGGTGTATGTACAGGAGTTGGGGCACAATTGCACGCTCCAGGGTTCCCGTGCAGCCCCCCTGTACGCCTGTATAGGAAGGGTGGCATATAGAGGAACCAATCCCCTTAATTTTCCTCCTGCAGCAGCTGAAAGGCGTCAGAAGGAAAATGAAGGGAAACTGTTCCTCTCTAAGCCGCCCCACCCGCTCTATCCTCCACCTGCTGCCCCAAGCTCCTGTGTACTCTTTGAGCCCCCCCACAGTGCTGCCAGGTTCTCTCCTCTCCTTCCCGGCTGCACTGTGGGGGATGTTTTCTGGATGGCGAGTGGGAAAGGGGCCAGTAAATGTGTAAATTACCAGCTCGTCCCTTGTCTTAATGAATAGTCAGGGATTGCTGACCCTGTTCATTTATAACTGAGGCATAGTAAACTATTTACTATGATTCAGTTTGTGAATCAACAGGAAGCTCTGTATGGAGCCATTTCTGTGCAGCTGAGGCTGCAGAGATGGAAATTGTGGGCTGTGTGCTTAATGTCATTTCTCTGTTTCAAAGATGAAACATCAGAGGTCTGTTTAGACCCCTGATATCACACCCACAGTCCATATTACAATTGCACACATTCCTGGAATGAGCTCTTATAGTACTGGATGCTGTAGCGACCGCCAGCTGAATACTGGATCATGTACGATATGTAGATATTGGCCAGCACACCAAGGATCATTCATTTCATCCAAACGTTTTTTTATTTAAGAAAGCTCACATCACAAAATGTTGTAGTGCAACTTTTCTGAGCCATGTAGGACCCCCTTTGTCAGGCATGTCTTAATGCATGCCTGACAAAGGGGTATGCGTGGCTTCCGAAAAGTTGCACTACATTTGTTTTGTGATGTGAGCTTTCTTAAATAAAAAACCGTTTGGATGAAATTAATGATCCTTGGTGTGCCGGCCAATATCTACATATGATATCTCGCCCAAACTCTCAGTAAGCCTACTGATGTCCCAAGCATGTGGGACTTCTGACTTCACTGGCTGCATGCTTGATCCAGATCAGTGATTAGTCTGGTAGTGAGTGTCTATCTAAAAGGCTGAACTTCAGCCATCAATACTGTTCTGCACTGGCTTAAGGGTACTTCTAATCTGCCAGGTCTGCAGGCAGTTATGCCTCGTAGTAATATGACAAGTATAGTGCTCCTACTTGTTCTGTTACCTTGCAAAAATAAAATGTAACCAAACGTGTATTTTCTTGTTCTAAGCTTCTGGAGGCTGGCAAGGATATGGCTTTTATTCAACAAATTGGTGTTGCTGCTTTAGCAGTGAATTAACTAAATATTTTGCTAATGAATGTTCTTAATATCAAAAGGTTTTAATAAAACAAGAAAATCAGCGGAAGAGTGGATTTGCAATTCAAGCCGAAGAGGAGCATCTGCGCGTACAGCTAGATACCATCCAGAGTGAACTTAATGCTCCTACACAGTTCAAGGTACATTGTTGTGATGGTTTTATACTTTTTATTGTATGCTTTCCTTTTTAGTTGCTTTATATTAATAGCTTCTTGATATGGTTAAGGCAAGGAGAGTTCAGTAAAATCTGAATAAACGTGAACTGCACCATACTAGAACTGTGGCATTGGGTTCAATAACTTAAAGATTAAAGGATCACTAAAGGAAAACATTTTTTTAGCTAAATAGCTTCCTTTACCTTACTGCAGTACTGGTTTAATGTCCTTATTGTTCGTTTTTGCTTTGAAGTTGCTGTAATCCTGCTCTGTTCTCCACATTTCCTGCTTGTCTGTTTCCTTATAACCACAGTGCTGGGAGCTTTCTCACGGTGGTCTAAGCTGTCATTACTGTGTGTCTAAAACTTCCCAGAACCAATCGGATTCATTTTAAAAACAAAACGCTGCCCTGGATTTGTTTGTTTTTGTTCTGTGTGTCTATTTCTAATTTTCAGAAACATGAAGCCAGTTCAAAAGTGAAACTAACCTGCAGGCACATTATATGATTGATGTTTATCTATTTTTAATCATTTTAATAAAGGAATCAGTTAACTTTTATGTCTCTATACCCTGTAAACAGTCATTTCAGCAAAAAAAAAAAATTTCCTTTAGTGACCCTTTAAGGCTGCATTCCCCAAATGAGCGTTTTGTCGCCTGAAGCATGAAGCTCCAAAACGCTAGAGGGGGAAAAATAAATTATTCTCAATGGAAATGGTTCACATCTCCACTCCAAAATGCCTAACGCCGAACGCCTAAAGCTCAAACAAGTTCTGGACCCTTTTTTGTCACTCGAATTGAGCGTATTTGGGCGTTTTTTTTCTGTTTTTACATTGGTGACCCTAGACCTGTCCAAAATCGCGGCAAACCGCTACGCTCAGGTGTGAATGCAGCCTAAGGCCACGCACAAACAGATGTAATGTATAGACTTGTAACAGCACAGACGGATGCGAGTAGTCTCGCTTGGGTCTGTTGCGAAGAACTGGTGATGACAGAAGAACTGGTGATTCTTATTTTTTTGCTGTTACTGTTTTTATTTTAAATGCTTTTTATTTTTGATAATGGACTAGCTTGGTGCACCCTCTTTTTTATAAATATATTTCTGTTCTAAGGATACCTATTGTCTGGAGGAGGGCAACAAGGCTGTTGGGTCTTGCTACCTGTGATTAGCGCTGCGGGGTGTCGTCTTCCTGGCGGGCACGTGGGCTTGCAAACACGCCTGAGCTCATTCTTGTTCCCTATATCTACCACCCAAGCACAGGACGATTGCTCTATGACCTAAAGAGATTATATATATATATAATTAGTAGCAAGATCCAACAGCTGCCTCATCCATTTATGTCCTGTGGCGAATGACTACCCCTCCTGACTGCTTCTTCACATTAGTCCCATAGAATTCTAGCCAGGAGAGAGAGCATTTCTTTGCAGGATTTAGATTCTTCCCTGTAATATGACAGACAGGAACAGTCACAGCCCAGCTGTGTGTACACACACACACACACACAAGTTTTGAAAATGAAAATGTTCACAAAGTCTGCTGCCTTAGTTTTTTCTTATGGCAATATGCAATACTCCAGAATGTTGGTGATCAGATTAATTGCAAAGTCCCTCTTTGCTATGAAAATGAACTTGCTCCCTTAAACATTTCCACTGCATCTGTGAAGGCGGCTTTAGGACGCCCAAGAAAGTGCAGCAAGCGCCAGGACCTTCTCCTACAGTTGATTCAGTTGGAGCACCACCAGTGCAAAGCTTGCTCAGGAATGGCAGCAGGCGCATCTGCAAGCTTAGTGAGGCAAAGACTTTTGGAGGATGGCCTTGTGTCCAGGAAAAACATCAGGGACAGACTGATGTTCTATAAAAGATACAGGGATTGGACTGCTGAGGACTGGGTTAAAGTAATTTCCTCTGAATCCCCTTTCTGGTTGTTTGGGGCCTCTGGAAAAAAACCTTGCCCAGAGAAGAAAAGTTGAACTCTACCATCAGTCCTGTGTCTTGTCAACAGTAAAGCATCCTGAGACCATTCATGTGTGGGGTTGCTTCTCGGCCAAGGGAGTGAGCTCACTCACTATTTTGCCTAAGAACACAGCCATGAAAAAAGAATGGTCCAAAAACATCCTCCGAGAGCAACTTCTTCCAACCATCTAAGAACAGTTTGGTGATGAACCATGTCTTTTACAGCATGATGGAGCACCTTGCCATAGGTCAAAAGTGATAACTAAGTGGCTTGGAGAACAGAAAAAAATGTTGGGTTCATGGCCAGGAAACTCCCAGACTTTAATCCCATTTAGAACCTGTGGTCAAGCCTCAAGAGGTGGGTAAACAAAAACAAATTGAGACAACCTCCAAGCATTGATTATGCAAGAATGGGCTGCCATCAGTCAGGATGAGGCCACAGAACAATGGGACCGTCTGGAGAGTTGAGTTAGCCTTAAGACAGGGCAGAGACCCTTTTCACTTAATCAATTACAACACAGTATTGGCATCACACAATAGAACATGGTATGTCTTTCAACCCACATCTTTAGACAGACGGACTCTCAACTAACAGAAGATATTTACATCTGATAAACAAAAGGCTTTAAACAGGCTTATCACATAGTGGACAATGAAATGTCTTTCACAAGCCAGCTCACTTAGCATTTCAATAGTCTGTTCTTAAGAAACAGTCATTCTTATTGATTGGTTGTGAGTCCACATGAAATCATGTATCCGTAATGCCCTATCTCATGTAATACATGAATTATGATTTATTATCCACCCTCTCCTGTGTAACAGATGTCAAGTAGAAACACTTTGGTATCTCCAGGTCCATGACGAATGGATAGAGATAGAGATAGAGATAGAGATAGAGATAGAGATAGAGATAGAGATAGAGATAGAGATAGAGATAGAGATAGAGATAGAGATAGAGATAGAGATAGAGATATATCAAATTTCTCCAAAAATTTGCAAATTGTGCAAATAACAATCATGGACTTCCGATAAAGTGTGCAAAAAAAAAAAAAAAAAAAAAACAGTTCAATGTGTATAGTGATCACAATTTTTTTTTTTTTTTTTTAATATGATTGCAAATAAGTCACTTTTTGTTTATAAATTTGGGCTACAATTTATACTGCTACATACAGTGCCTTGTGAAAGTATTCGGCTCCCTTGAACTTTGCGACTTTTTGCCACATTTCAGGCTTCAATCCTTTAGGATACAGTTATAAAAACTGTAATATTTGTGAAGAATCAACAAGTGGGACACAACAGGTGGAATGACATTTTTATTGGACATTTCAAACTTTTTTAACAAAAAACTGAAAAATTGGGTGTGCAAAATTATTCAGCCCCCTTAAGTTAATACTTTGTAGCGCCACCTTTTGCTGCGATTACAGCTGTAAGTCGCTTGGGGTATGTCTCAGTTTTGCACATTGAGAGACTGACATTTTTGCCCATTCCTCCTTGCAAAACAGCTCGAGCTCAGTGAGGTTGGATGGAGAGCGTTTGTGAACAGCAGTTTTCAGTTCTTTCCACAGATTCTCGATTGGATTCAGGTCTGGACTTTGACTTGGCCATTCTAACACCTGGATATGTTTATTTGTGAACCATTCCATTGTAGATTTTGCTTTGTTTAGGATCATTGTCTTGTTGGAAGACAAATCTCCGTCTCGGGTCTTTTGCAGACTCCATCAGGTTTTCTTTCAGAATGGTCCTGTATTTGGCTCCATCCATCTTCCCATCAATTTTAACCGTCTTCCCGTCCTTGCTGAAGAAAAGCAGGCCCAAACCATGATGCTGCCAACCCCATGTTTCACAGTGGGGATGGTGTGTTCAGGGTGATGAGCTGTGTTGCTTTTACGCCAAACATAACGTTTTGCATTGTTGCCAAAAAGTTTGATTTTGGTTTCATCTGACCAGATCACCTTCTTCCACATGTTTGGTGTGGCAAACTTTAAACTACACTTTTTATGGATATCTTTTAAGAAAGGGCTTTCTTCTTGCCACTCTTCCATAAAGGCCAGATTTGTGCAGTATACTACTGATTAGAGCTGCAACTAACGATTATTTTCATAATCGATTAATCGGCCGATTATTTTTTCGATTAATCGGATAAAATCATTAAAAAAACGTAATGTGGAATTTTTTCGTTTATTTAACAGTAACAATGAAAAAACATGTTATACTCAAACGGCAGATTAAAAAACGTTTAACATTACACAACTTTGCAGCAGTACTATTCCTCCCGGGAACACCAATGCTGGGGCACTATTCCTCCCGGGAACACCAATGCTGGGGCACTATTCCTCCCGGGAACACCAATGCTGGGGCACTATTCCTCCCGGGAACACCAATGCTGGGGCACTATTCCTCCCGGGAACACCAATGCTGGGGCACTATTCCTCCCGGGAACACCAATGCTGGGGCACTATTCCTCCCGGGAACACCAATGCTGGGGCACTATTCCTCCCGGGAACACCAATGCTGGGGCACTATTCCTCCCGGGAACACCAATGCTGGGGCACTATTCCTCCCGGGAACACCAATGCTGGGGCACTATTCCTCCCGGGAACACCAATGCTGGGGCACTATTCCTCCCGGGAACACCAATGCTGGGGCACTATTCCTCCCGGGAACACCAATGCTGGGGCACTATTCCTCCCGGGAACACCAATGCTGGGGCACTATTCCTCCCGGGAACACCAATGCTGGGGCACTATTCCTCCCGGGAACACCAATGCTGGGGCACTATTCCTCCCGGGAACACCAATGCTGGGGCACTATTCCTCCCGGGAACACCAATGCTGGGGCACTATTCCTCCCGGGAACACCAATGCTGGGGCACTATTCCTCCCGGGAACACCAATGCTGGGGCACTATTCCTCCCGGGAACACCAATGCTGGGGCACTATTCCTCCCGGGAACACCAATGCTGGGGCACTATTCCTCCCGGGAACACCAATGCTGGGGCACTATTCCTCCCGGGAACACCAATGCTGGGGCACTATTCCTCCCGGGAACACCAATGCTGGGGCACTATTCCTCCCGGGAACACCAATGCTGGGGCACTATTCCTCCCGGGAACACCAATGCTGGGGCACTATTCCTCCCGGGAACACCAATGCTGGGGCACTATTCCTCCCGGGAACACCAATGCTGGGGCACTATTCCTCCCGGGAACACCAATGCTGGGGCACTATTCCTCCCGGGAACACCAATGCTGGGGCACTATTCCTCCCGGGAACACCAATGCTGGGGCACTATTCCTCCCGGGAACACCAATGCTGGGGCACTATTCCTCCCGGGAACACCAATGCTGGGGCACTATTCCTCCCGGGAACACCAATGCTGGGGCACTATTCCTCCCGGGAACACCAATGCTGGGGCACTATTCCTCCCGGGAACACCAATGCTGGGGCACTATTCCTCCCGGGAACACCAATGCTGGGGCACTATTCCTCCCGGGAACACCAATGCTGGGGCACTATTCCTCCCGGGAACACCAATGCTGGGGCACTATTCCTCCCGGGAACACCAATGCTGGGGCACTATTCCTCCCGGGAACACCAATGCTGGGGCACTATTCCTCCCGGGAACACCAATGCTGGGGCACTATTCCTCCCGGGAACACCAATGCTGGGGCACTATTCCTCCCGGGAACACCAATGCTGGGGCACTATTCCTCCCGGGAACACCAATGCTGGGGCACTATTCCTCCCGGGAACACCAATGCTGGGGCACTATTCCTCCCGGGAACACCAATGCTGGGGCACTATTCCTCCCGGGAACACCAATGCTGGGGCACTATTCCTCCCGGGAACACCAATGCTGGGGCACTATTCCTCCCGGGAACACCAATGCTGGGGCACTATTCCTCCCGGGAACACCAATGCTGGGGCACTATCCCTCCCGGCAGGGCTTGACAAATTTGCTTGGAATCTAGGAGCCAGATAAAAAAGTTAGGAGCCAGAAAATGCGCCCCGTCCCGACGAGCTTGCGCGCAGAAGCGAACACATACGCGTGAGGTATCACCGCGATTGTTGGAGCGAGAGCAATAATTCTAGCTCTAGTACCTCCTCTGTAACTCAAAACATGCAACTTGTATTTTTTTTAAAAGTCGCCTATGGAGATTTTAAAGGCTAAAAGTTTGACGCCATTCCACGAGCGGGCGCAATTTTGAAGCGTGACATGTTGGGTATCAATTTACTCGGCGTAACATTATCTTTCACAATCTAAAAAAAAATTGGGATAACTTTACTGTTTTATTTTTTAATTAAAAAAAATAAAAAATCCAAAAAAAGTGCGCTTGTAAGACCGCTGCGCAAATACGGCGTGACACAAAGTATTGCAACGATCGCCATTTTATTCTCTAGGGTGTTAGAATAAAAAATATATATAATGTTTGGGGGTTCTAATTATAGGGAAGGAGATGGCAGTAAAAAATAACATTACAGTTGCTGTTTAACTTGTAATGTCAAACGGCCACCACCAGATGGCGCCAGCTCACAGAAGGAAGAGCTTGGGACTTCACAAGGCCGCAAAGCCGCGGCCTCAATTAGCGTTTGCCGCGGACCCGCGGCGATCGCGCGGCGGAGGTGGTGGGGGCGCACGGAGACACAGGATCCTGTGCCTCCGTGCTCCCCCACCTCCCCCGCTGCTCGATCGCGGCGTGCCCGCCGCAAATGGTAATTGAGGCCGCGGCTTTGAATGGGCGGAAGGGCGGACCGATTAATCGATAATGAAAATCGTTGACAACGATTTTCATTATCGATAATATCGATTAATCGTTTCAGCTCTACTACTGATTGTTGTCCTATGGACAGAGTCTCCCACCTCAGCTGTAGATCTTTGCAGTTCATCCAGAGTGATCATGGGCCTCTTGGCTGCATCTCTGATCAGTCTTCTCCTTGTATGAGCTGAAAGTTTAGAGGGACGGCCAGGTCTTCGTAGATTTGCAGTGGTCTGATACTCCCATTTCAATATTATCGCTTGCACAGTGCTCATTGGGATGTTTAAAGCTTGGGAAATCTTTTTGTATCCAAATCCGGCTTTAAACTTCTCCACAACAGTATCTCAGACCTGCCTGGTGTGTTCCTTGTTCTTCATGATGCTCTCTGCACTTTAAACAGACCTCCTGAGACTATCACAGTGCAGGTGCATTTATACGGAGACTTGATTCCACACAGGTGGATTCTATTTATCATCATTAGTCATTTAGGTCAACATTGGATCATTCAGAGATCCTCACTGAACTTCTGGAGAGAGTTTGTTGCACTTGAAAGTAAAGGGGCTGAATAATTTTGCACGCCCAATTTTTCAGTTTATTTGTTAAAGTTTGAAATATCCAATAAATTTTGTTCCACTTCATGATTGTGTCCCACTTGTTGTTTTTTTACACAAAATTACAGTTTTATATCTTTATGTTTGAAGCCTGAAATGTGGCAAAAGGTTGCAAAGTTCAAGGGGGCCGAATACTTCCGCAAGGCACTGTATCTTTGGTAAAACTAACCCCAATGAGTGTACATTTGGTCTGTATACTCATACTGAAGCCAGGCAACTAGCATTTGTAGGAGAATACCAGCCGTGGCAATTCACATCTCTCAATACTGGTGTACATTGGGATACTACTTTTTTTAGTCTCCCATTCACTGCTAATGTTGTCTTCTGGTCTATTTTCCAGCATATTAATACTGTAACCACAGCTTAAATATTTTTTTTTTTCTTTTTTTTAGGGTAGACTTAATGAACTAATGTCACAAATTAGAATGCAAAACCACTTTGGAGCAGTGAGATCAGAAGAAAATTATTATGTAGACTCCGATCTCTTGAGAGAAATCAAGCAGGTAAGATATTTTGTTTTCCCTCTGAACATTTAGGGCTTTTGCAAGTCAGGCTGTTGCATAGGAGAATGAAGGCCAAATGGAGAAAATACATTGGGGGGGGGGGGGGGGGGTCTTGAGAAATGCACATGGCAACCAGTCAGCTTATCATATAATTTTTTTACATGCTTAACCACTTAAGACCCGGACCTTTAGGCAGCTAAAGGACCCTGACAGTTTTTGCGATTCGGCACTGGGTCGTTTTAACAGACCCTTGCGCGGTCGTGCGACGTGGCTCCCAAACAAAATTGGCGTCCTTTTTTCCCCCACAAATAGAGCTTTCTTTTGGTGGTATTTGATCACCTCTGCGTTTTTTTTTTTTTTTTTTGGCGCTATAACCAAAAAAGTGCGACAATTTTGAAAAAAATGCAATATTTGTTACTTTTTGCTATAATAAATATCCCCCAAAAATGTATAACAACATTTTTCTTTCTCGTACATCACGGGACACAGAGCGGCATATTCATTACTATGTGGGTTATATGGAGTACCTTCAGGTGTGGACACTGGCAATCTCAAACAGGAAGTCCCCTCCCTATATAACCCCCTCCCCTAGAGGGAGTCCCTCAGTTTTTTCGCCAGTGTCTTAGGTGTTGGTCACGGAATAGCTTTGCTCCACATCCTTGGGATTAAGGGCGGGCTAACCGGATCTGTCCAAGGAGCCTCAGTGCCAAAGTGGACAGTACCTGGGCCCCAAGCCGTGGGGTTTTGCCTATAATGCTCCTCTTTGGAGGGCTGGACCCTGGGCCCAGGACTTGGAGTTTGAAAAAACCATAAGTTCCTGTTTGCCAGGGTGCTATATAGGTCCAGGACAGTGGGTACCTTCATAGGACCCCAGGGCCTGAAGGTCTACTACGCTACCCACGGAGATGGGAGAAGATTGGATCAGTTTGCTGGACAAACATCCTGCAGCATGGAGCAGGTAAGGGGGAGCCTGCGGGACTTGGTTCGACAGCAGGCTCTCCGGGGTAACCTAAAAGGGGGGATAGCCTAAGTATGCTCTGCATGGGCAACCTTGTTCACTATGTCTAAAGAGAGACAGGATGACACCTTTTCTCCCCCATCACTAGGTCCCCCTGTCTAAATATGTGTGCTAGCTAAACCTGCTGTTTCTTCCTAGGGCTAGTAAGGATCCCTAGGGGCCTTTGGAGAGTCCTACCTGGCCGGGAGTTTGAATCTGCCGCCTGTTTCTGCGTTCCTGGATCTCCAGCAGCGCGGCTCCTCCATGTTCCTCCTGTTTCCGGCATACGCGCGTGCGCGCGCACGTCTTATTGACATTTTTCGCGCCGTTCAGACAGGAGGGCGGGGGGGGGGCGTGCCTGCGGCGTCATACAGGGGCGCGCCTTGGTGCTGTTATAGACAGCAGGCATGGTCAGTGCTCAGTCTGAGGCTGATTTTCACAGGAGAGGACGCAGAGCGGCAGAACAGTGACTCCCGGTGGCGGAAGAGGGGTAGTACATCTGGACTTTGTTCCAAATACCTTTTTTGTTAAGCCAAGAAATCCCCCTTTTTTGCAGCAGGTTTGGAGGCTGGCAAACTTAGTTGGGGTCACGGTATGTTGTCAAAAGTAAATATATAATATATTTAAAAAAAAAAAAAAAAAAAAAAAAAGAGAACATACGGGATCCCATCAGTTTTTGGGCATTAGTAATCTATTGTCCCCTAAACTCTGATTTTGTACTCCTGCCCACTACAGTCTGTTGTGTGGGCGGAGTCCCTCGATTTTGTATTATGGCTTCCAAGGGTTCGGGGTCAAAGGGTACAAAAAAGACCAAAAAACAAAAGGGTTCCCTTTCTGATTCGGATATGCCGATACTTTCCCCGCAACTTATTAACATAAGAAGCGCCTTGGATAAGCCATTAGGGGGATCTGGTGCGGAGGCTGGCCCAGATCAGCCCAGCCCTGTGTTTATCACAGAGGAGATGCTAGCCGTATCCCTAGGGGGGCTAGAAGAGAGAATAGCAACATTGATCGCTAGAGCTATTCCTGGTAAAAAACGGGTTAGATCCCCATCACCAGGAGGTGTATCCTCAGATGCTGAGATTCTCTCTCCAGAGGAATTGGAATCACAGGAGGATCAACTAGATCTGAACCAAGAGGGTTCAGGGATTGAGGGATCTGCCTCTGAGGAACCATTTTCAGACTCCCAGACAGAAAGACTGTGGGTACAGTCTTTGACGGACATGGTCCGCTCGGCATTTAGTTTACCATTGCCAGAGTCTCAGGTTCCTCCGGTATCCTCTCTGGGCTCTTTGAAAGCTCCGTTAAACAACGCAGTTTTTCCGGTCCATCCTCTCTTGGAGGAATTGATCTTTCGGGATTGGGTACGGCCGGACAGGATTTTTCTGCCACCGAAAAGATTTGCGGTCATTTACCCCATGGAGGAAAAGTTCTCCAAGAGGTGGAGGCTCCCAGTAGTGGATGCAGCCATCTCATGTGTGAATAAATCACTAACTTGCCCGGTGGAAAACATACATATGTTTAAAGATCCAGTTGATAAAAGATTAGAAACACTTTTAAAAGCATCCTTTGCTACGGCAGGAGCAGTGGTGCAGCCAGCGGTGGCTGCAATTGGAGTTTGTCAGGCATTAAAAGACCAGACAAAGGAGATGTTAAGGGACATGCCTACCCAACAAGCAGAAGAGTTTTCTGACATTCCCAGAGCTCTGTGTTTTGCGGTAGATGCTATAAAAGATTCCATCCAGCAGGCCTCTCGTTTATCACTATGTTTGGTGCACATGAGAAGGCTCTTATGGTTGAAGAACTGGGCGGCGGAGCCCCCATGCAAAAAGCTTCTGGCAGGGTTTCCCTTCCATGGAGGACGACTCTTCGGGGAGGATCTGGATAAATACATTCAGACTATTTCAAATGGCAAGAGTACCCTTTTACCGGTCAAAAAGACATTCCGGGCTCCTACATTTAAAAGGCAGCTCTTTCCTGTCTCGGGGCCCTCAAATTCCAGGCAGTATCGACGGCCGCCTGCACGATCCAACGTTAACAGTAGATCGCAGGGACAGACCCCTGGGGGTAAGAGGCCGTGGTATCGCAA
Source organism: Rana kukunoris (assembly GCA_029574335.1). Taxonomy (NCBI): domain Eukaryota; kingdom Metazoa; phylum Chordata; class Amphibia; order Anura; family Ranidae; genus Rana; species Rana kukunoris. The sequence goes on along the minus strand of CM056049.1, from coordinate 502,937,938 downwards.
GCCGTCAAAGACAGCCCCTAAGTCGGCCTTATGAAGGGGCGCCCCCACTCTTGCGGGTGGGGGGAAGGCTTCGTTTCTTCTCAGAGGTTTGGGAAGCCAAGATCCCCGACAGATGGGTCCGGGCATCTGTAACCACAGGTTACAGACTGGAGTTTCTAAGGTATCCTCCGCCTCATTTTCAAGAATCAAGGCTACCAAAGGATCCAGCAGGGAAGGCCTCAATGCTGGCAGCTTTGGATCACCTGCTTGGCCAGGACGTAATTATAGAAGTGCCAGCCCAAGAGCAAGGCCTAGGTTTCTATTCCAATCTCTTTGTCATACCAAAGCCCAACGGCGATGTCAGGCCAATCTTGGACCTAAAGAGGTTAAACGGTTACCTAAGGGTTCGTTCCTTCCGGATGGAATCCATCCGGTCAGCAGCCGCCGCGCTTCAGAAGGACGATTTTCTGGCCTCCATAGACATAAAGGATGCTTACCTTCATGTACCAATCTTTCAGTCGCATCAAAGGTTTTTACGCTTCGCGGTGGGGCAGCGACACTTCCAATTCAGGGCGCTCCCCTTCGGGCTGGCCACGGCCCCCCGGGTATTCACGAAAATCCTAGCCCCAATTCTGGCCAATTTAAGGATCCAAGGGGTCACAGTCCTAGCATACTTGGACGACCTTTTAATCATAGATCACTCACGGCCGGGTCTGCAAAAGGCAGTAAACCTCACGGTTCGGTACCTCGAAGAATTCGGCTGGGTCCTGAACCGGGGAAAGTCAGCGTTCCAGCCTACAAAGCAGTTGGAATACCTCGGCATGAGGTTAGACACAGAACATCAAAAGGTGTTCCTGCCCCTTGTAAAGATCGAAGCTATCAAGGGGTTGGTTCAGTTGGTTCTAAACAAGAAAAAACCAACTATTCGCCTGTGTATGCGATTACTAGGCAAGCTAGTGGCCACATTCGAGGCAGTACCATACGCTCAGATCCACACTCGCGTCCTACAGGCAGCCATTCTAGCAGCCTGGGGCAAGAGGGCACATGCCTTAGAGTCCCCTTTGACGCTATCATCAAGGGTCCGACAAAGCCTGGCCTGGTGGTTGAACCCTCAGAATCTTCTAAAGGGAAAATCCTTCAGCCCTGTTGTCTGGAAGGTAGTTACCACAGACGCCAGCCTGGCAGGCTGGGGGGCGGTCTTCGAGGGGTTCTCCCGCCAGGGAACTTGGGTGAAAGCAGAGAGGCAGCTCCCCATCAATATCTTGGAAATCAGAGCTGCCCGCCTAGCCCTTCTGGCATGGACCTCCAGATTAAAGGGGTTCCCGGTGAGAATCCAGTCAGACAATGCCACGGCGGTGGCATACATAAACCACCAAGGGGGAACCAGGAGCCAGGCCGCTCAGAGGGAGGTGAACTTGATTTTTCAATGGGCAGAGGTTCATGTACCCTGCATTTCAGCGATATTCATTCCCGGAGTGGACAACCTGCAGGCAGACTTCTTAAGTCGCCAGAGTCTGTTGCCAGGGGAATGGTCTCTGCATCCCCAGGTCTTTCAGACAATCTGCCAGAGGTGGGGAATGCCGGACGTAGATATAATGGCATCCAGGTTCAACAAGAAACTAGACAGGTTCGTGTCGCGAGCGAGGGATCCTATGGCCTGCGGAACCGATGCGTTGGTTTGCCCTTGGCATCAATTCAGACTTCTATATGCATTCCCTCCACTACAGTTACTCCCGCGCCTGTTGCGCAAGATCAGAGTGGAGAACAAGCCAGTCATTCTAGTAGCTCCGGCTTGGCCCCGGAGGACTTGGTACTCACTAGTCCTGAAGATGGCAGTGGGAGACCCTTGGACTCTTCCTCTACAACCAGACCTACTCTCACAAGGCCCGATCCTCCACCCTACATTACAGCGTCTAAATTTGACGGCCTGGAGGCTGAATCCCTGATTCTCAGGGATAGAGGCCTGTCTAGGCAGGTAATTCCTACCCTGATTAGGGCTAGAAAGCCGGTCTCCAGGGTGATTTATTACAGGGTGTGGAGGAACTACGTAGGCTGGTGTGAATCCAAAAGATGGAATTCCCGCAAATATACTATTGATAGGGTGTTAAGTTTTCTCCAGCTAGGAGTGGATAAAGGCCTGGCACTAAGCACAATCAAGGGACAGATCTCAGCTCTGTCAGTGTGGTTTCAGAGGCCGCTGGCCACCCACTCGCTGGTAAAGACCTTCTTACAGGGGGTCTTGCGTATTAATCCTCCTGTCAAGTCACCAATTTGTCCATGGGACTTAAATCTTGTCCTGTCCACTCTACAGAAACAACCTTTTGAGCCGTTGGCTGAGATTCCTTTACTCTTACTGACAAGAAAGTTGGTTTTCTTGGTCGCCATAGTTTCGGCCAGGAGAGTGTCAGAATTAGCAGCCTTATCGTGTAAGGAACCATATCTCGTTCTGCATAAGGACAGGGCAGTTCTCCGGCCCCATCCTTCCTTTCTACCAAAGGTTATATCCAAATTTCACTTAAACCAGGATTTGGTACTTCCATCCTTCTTTCCAAAACCTACATCTACAAAGGAAGGGTTGCTGCATACCTTGGATATTGTCCGGGCCATGAAGGCCTATCTTAAAGCTACAGAAAAGATCCGGAAAACAGATGTGTTATTCGTTCTACCAGATGGCCCCAAGAAGGGGCAGGCAGCTGCAAAATCCACCATCTCGAGATGGATTAGACAATTAATCATTCAAGCCTACGGGTTGAAGAGGTTGCCTCCTCCGTTGTCGGTAAAGGCCCATTCTACCAGGGCCATGGGCGCCTCTTGGGCAGCACACCATCAGATCTCTATGGCTCAGATATGCAAGGCGGCAACGTGGTCATCAGTCCACACGTTTACAAGGTTTTATCAACTAGACGTGAGAAGAAATGCGGATACTGCCTTTGGTCAGGCAGTACTACAGGCTGCAGTTTGAAATCCTCGGGATCAGAAACACCCTTGGTTATAAAAAAAAAAAAAAAAAAAAAAAATATAAGTTTTTTCTTGACTAAGTAAGAATTATTATTATGATTTGAGTTTATCTCTAAATTGAATCCTTCTTTGGAAGATGTCTCCCTCCCCTCATTAAAGCATTGCTTTCGGACATCCCACATAGTAATGAATATGCCGCTCTGTGTCCCGTGATGTACGAGAAAGAAAAAGGGATTTTTAAATACAGCTTACCTGTAAAATCCTTTTCTTGGAGTACATCACGGGACACAGAGCTCCCACCCCTCTTTTGGGTGACCATTTTGGGAGGCATACTGCTTGCTACAAAACTGAGGGACTCCCTCTAGGGGAGGGGGTTATATAGGGAGGGGACTTCCTGTTTGAGATTGCCAGTGTCCACACCTGAAGGTACTCCATATAACCCACATAGTAATGAATATGCCGCTCTGTGTCCCGTGATGTACTCCAAGAAAAGGATTTTACAGGTAAGCTGTATTTAAAAATCCCTTTTTTTTTTCCTCAGTTTAGGCCGATAAGTATTCGGCATATTTTTGGTAAAAAAAAATCGCAATAAGCGCTTGGTTGGTTTGCGCAAAATTTATAGCGTTTACAAAATAGGGGATAGTTTTATTGCATTTTTATTAATTTTTTTTTTTTTTTTACTACTAATGGCGGCAATCGGCGATTTTTATTTAGTGACTGTGACATAATGGCGGACACTTCGGACAATTTTGGCACATTTTTGGGATCATTGTCATTTTCACAGCAAAAAATACTTTTAAAATGGATTGTTTACTGTGAAAATGACAATTGCAGTTTGGGAGTTAACCACAAGGGGGCACTGAAGGGGTTATGTATGACCTCATCTGTGTTTCTAACTGTAGGGGGGTGTGGCTGTAGTTGTGATGTTATCGATCGCGTGATGCCTTTTATAGGGAAATACAATCAATGACGATACCAAAGTGAAGAATGGGGAAGCTGTATTTACACACCTCTCTCCCCGTTCTTCAGCTCCGGGGACCGATCGCGGGACTCCAGCGGCAATGTGCAGGAGGCGGTCCTTAAGTGGTTAACTGAACAAGCTGAAGATATACGTTGGTTGCCATGCAGAGCAGCCTCAGATTTTGTCTGCTTTAGTTTTGAATAATTCTCTCAATTTTCAACTGGGCCATTAAAAACAGTCCTGTACAGTCCTGTATGTTGCAGTTCCGAGTGGTTTGATTTGCCATTAAAATCAATTGAAGGATCCTTGAATGCAACATAAGTGAAAATGAAAGATGGTTATTGTTACTACAGCAGTGTGAACATCTAAATTACTTTCGCTTAGGCACGCCAAAGAAAGCTTTGCCTCTTTTGTCTTTGCTTTTTTTTTTCTACATCACACAAAGCACAGAATTGACTAGTTAGACCAGTGGTCTCCAAACTTGCTTTTACCCAGCGCTTCGGGCACAATTTTATACACTGATGCCAGCAATGGGGCATGATTCCTGCCTATGACACCTATGGAGCACAACACAATTCTCTCTAATCCCCTCAATGATGGGACACAATTGTTTCCACAAAAAAAAACAATGGGGCCTTATTTTAGGCGTGATGAGAGTAGGATGGGTTATGCAGAGCAAAGTTTTCAGCTTTGCTTTTTCCAGTGTCCCATAAACTGGAGGAATAGCCTATTGATTTAAGGCCGCCTTCACACTGAGGAGTCGGGGGCGGTAAAGCGCTTTACCAATGTTTTTTTGGGCTCTAGTGCGGCGCTTTTAACCCCCGCTAACGGACAAAAAGGGGTTAAAACTGCCCACGAAGGGGTGATCCTGTGCCGCTGCCCATCGATTTTTCAATGGGTAGGGTCGCTTTTAGGAGCGGTGTATACACCGCTCCTACACCGCTGCAAAGATGCTTCTAGCAGGCCTTTTTTTTACCGTCCTGCCAGCTCACTGCTCCAGTGTGAAAGGAGAGGCACTTTCAGAGTGCTTTGCAGGTGATATTTTAGTGCAATAGCGCCTGCAAAATGCTGCAGTGTGAAAGCAGCTTACGAACTAGCTAATCCTGTGTTGTACTTCATGAAAACTATTTTACAGGCAAGTCAAATATCCTGAGTATGTGAGGCTTTTGCGTCACCAAGTAAATAAGTGAAAAAAGAATATAATTGCTGCTCAATCTAAATTGTGATATGTGATAAAACAACAGTGGTAATTTAAAAGGGTGATGAGCGCATATACATTCAACACTGGAAATATGTCAAAAAACAAAGAGCAAAGTGCAAACTGTGCAGCAAGGTGCAAATGCATATAATATATCCTGTAAAACAAAGTGCAGCGCTAATATATAATGGTCAATATATAACAAACATGACCAATAGTGAGTAAATGAAGTCCAAATAATGAATCTCCAAAACAAATATATGGATCACTCCAGCGGGTGGATAATTCACAGTTCAAATGAATGGTGGGTGGATATAAACTCATGTGGCTGTCTGAAGTCATCATCCAAAACATCAAAGATAATTAAATGGGTACTCTTACCGACAGGTGTAGACTCACATGTTATTAACAGTAAGTCTAAAAAGCGTAGTGGTCTCAACAGACCTGGGACTCTGCATCGATGGTCAATCCAGGCAATGGTGGCTGTATCAATCCAATCGAACAAATACCTCCAAACCAGGAACCACGGGTGTGATTGAATAATGTAGGTCAGATGGCCGGTCTCAAAGAATAGACAGGACATGCGTGGACATGGGAAAAAAGTGCTCCAGATGGTGCAAATCAAACTAAACCTGGGAAGGTTTTATGTGAAAAAAGTAATACATAAAATCATGTGAATGTAAATAAAAAGCAGTATAGGGTGCTAACCTAGCAGTACCCGACGCGTTCTGGCTTAAAAAGCCATCAACAAATGCCCCTGTTGATGGCTTTTTTTTAACTTTCAACAAAGGTTTTATTGAGACAAAAAAGACATTGGCGTGCATACATAGAATACAGTAGCAGGATAAGAAATTAATTAATAAGAAAGGAACACAATGCGCATATTGTTCAGGTAACAACTACACAGCTGTATATCCACCAACATTTTCAGAATACATGGGGAGATGTGCATGAGAAGGACACCTACTAGCCCTAGAGCTCATCGCTATCTAGTGATGTAGTTGAAAAAGCGCTATGACCCATCTCCCCGAGCCCGCCTACCCATCGGGCCGTCCCCTCCCGATCATGTGCATGTATCGGGGTCATTAAGCCAACGATCCCAGATTTTATTATATTTCTCCGGACATTCCCTGTTAATGTAAAGGTGCTTTTTGTATGGTAGAGTCCCATTCACACCCGCTCTCCACTCCGACCATTTAGGAGGCGAGGGCCTCATCCAGTGCCGAGCTATGACCTTTCTTGCTATAAACAGCGTCTCCTGCAGAAAGGTTTTGGTATGCCTATCCAGAACTACAGGGTATACCCCCAGGAGACATTGCTTTGGGTCTAGGGATATGGGTGAGCCCATATTGTCATGGAGAAAGGTAACTATCTGAGCCCAGTATCCCTGGATCTTGGGGCACGACCACAGCAGATGAAAGAAAGTGCCTATTTCAACCCCACACATTGAGCAGGACGGAGATTGTTCCCTTTTATATCTGGCCACCCTGACCGGGGGGAGGTATGCCCTGTGTACTATAAAGATCTGGGTGAGCCTATCAGACAATCTGGGTGATACCTCCCGGCAGGACTCTAGAGCTTCTTCCCACTCCTCGTTGTCCATCTCCCCTACCTCCCTCTCCCAGCGTGGTTTGAGAGCGAAAGCCACCCTGCCATGCATAGGGGCTGACAACATACTGTAATTTGCTGATATTAGACCTTTAGGGTCCTGGCTCCTAGCGATAGACATGATGTGGTTTGGGGTAAGCTGAGGGATGGGTTGCGGGAACTGTGTCCCCATAGCATGGCGTACTTGAAGGAATCTAAAGAACATGTGGTTGGGGAGTGCGTATTCCTCGCGTAGTCTGTCAAATGTTTTGAGGGTGCCGTTCAGGAAAAGTTGGTATAGGTAGAGAATTCCCCGTGAGGTCCAGAGTCCTGAATCTCACCGAGTTCCCTCAGGCGTTTGTTATGCCATAGTGGCGTGAAATCATTATGCAGTGGTATCCCAATTTTATTGGCCGCTAAGTCCCATATGCGCCTTTAGTGTTGCAGTAAGGGTTTGACCTCTCCAACTGAATCTATGCTGCCGGTCCCGGCAGCTATAGCATAGAGTGGGTCCCCGGTTCGCAGCGCCCATTCGGGGCAGATCACAATTCTAAAACGGTCACTATCAGTCTTGTCTAGGTGAAAAAGTTGCGAAAGTTGGGCTGCGATATAATAGTTATTAAAGTCGGGTAGGGCTGTCCCCCCCCATATCAGTCGGATTCTTGAGTGACTGCCAGGGTAGCTTATGTCTATCATTTCCCCACACAAAGGGCCTAAGGAGGGCTTCCAAGGTCTTAAAATGTCTCAGCGGGAGATACGATGGGGAGTGCCAGAGTGCATAAAGTATTTTAGGTAAGAGGACCATTTTTATAAGGTTTATACGGCCCCACACTCCCAAGGGTAGGCGAGCCCACATTTTAAGTTTAAGTCTAACCATGGAAAAAAGGGGTTCAACATTAAGGGAGGTGTAGTCTGCCGTGTTTCGGGTTATGTTTATCCCCAGGTATTTAATTTTCTCGACTCTCTGGAGTGGCAGATTAGCCTGGGATTCGGATGGGGGAAAGCTGTCAAGTGGCAGAATCTGTGACTTATCCCAATTAATTTTCAGCCCAGAAAATATTCCGAACTGTTCTATTGTCTCTAAGGCTTTATGCAGCGAGGGGCCAGAGTCCGCTAGATACAGCAGCGTATCATCCGCGTAGAGACTGATTTTTTCTGTAAGTGTGCCCACACACAGTCCTCTTATCTCCGGGTCTGCCCGGATAGTCATAGCCAAGGGTTCCGCCGCCAGTGCATACAACAGCGGGGAGAGCGGACACCCCTGTCTTGTGCCTCTGCTGAGGTCAAAGGGGTCCGAGGACCATCCATTGGCCACCACCCTAGCAGATGGAGCCTGATACAGTAATTGTGTCCACTTAATGAAATTTGGTCCGAATCCATAGCTCTCAAGGCATCTCCATAGATAGCCCCATTCCACGGAGTCGAACGCCTTGGCGGTGTCGAGTGCCACCACCACTCGTGTTCCCAGGTCGTCGTGCTCGGCTTGTAAATTAATAAAAAGTCTGCGCAGATTAAAGGAAGTGTTACGGCCGGGCATAAAGCTTGCCTGATCGGGATGAATGAGGGAAAGTACAACTTGGTTAAGGCGCATGGAGAGGACCTTAGCCAGTATTTTAATGTCCACTTGCAGGAGTGATATGGGGCGATATGACTCCGGGAGACCAGGGTCTTTCCCGGGTTTAGGTATTGGGACAATGGTGGCTTCCTGCATAGATGGGGGCAACACACGGGTCTCAAAAAGCTCCTTAAACAGCGCCAACAATTTAGGTGCGAGTATCTCACTATAGTGGGAATAGAATTCTACCGGCAACCCGTCTGAACCTGGTGATTTGGAACGAGCAAAGCTCGCGATTGCAAGGTTTATCTCGTCCATGGTGAGAGGGGATTCTAGGAGGGTAATCTGTTCCACTGTGAGGTGTGGGAAATCGAGCCCCTCCAGGAATCGAGCCATGGGTGCACTGTCTGACGGAGCTGTTGACCTGTAAAGGTTAGTAAAGAAGGTTCTGAACCTGGAGCACACTAGGGGGGGATCCGACACCCCCACACCCCCCTGATCCCGCAGAGTGATAACAGGTGGCCTATCTTCACAGTACACCAGGTAAGCCAGTCGTTTCCCAGCTTTCTCGCCGTGTTCAAAAAGTTTCTGCCTAGTAAAAAACATCTTTTGTCTAGCTTTAGTATATTGTAGCTGGTCCACTACCCTGGTCTGGAGTTTCAGGTGATTTGCGTTTAAGTCGGTCGGATCGTCCGCATAGGCACGTTCGGCCGCAAGGTCGAAAGCCCCGGAGGAGTCCGCCTTAATCCTGTTTATGCGGGAGATCAGGAGAGACCGGGCATGAAGTTTGAACGATTCCCAAACAATCGATGGGCTGGCCGAGTGGTCATTATTAGCAAAGAACATCCTCCACTCTTCTGAGAGGTCATCCTCCTCCGGGAGTAGGGATAGCCAGAAGGGGTTCAAACGCCACGTCCGGGGAGGTTTGTCTAGGGGAACGCTTAAGGTGACATAATAAGGGCTGTGATCTGAGAGCAGTCTGGGACCGAAGGCCGCGTCTATAAGGCGCGACATAAGCCCCCCAGAAAGTAGGATATAGTCAATCCTGGATAGGGTTTTGTGGGTGGACGAAAAACAGGAGTATGCCCGGGTATTAGGGTACCTATGCCTCCAGGAGTCTGTCAGGTGGAAAGTGGTGGTCAGTTTAGAGAATTTAGTCATTGCCACAGTTCCTATCGAAGGCTGGGAGGAAGACATCCTATCTAATGCATCATTCATTGTGGCATTGAAGTCCCCCAACCATATCACCTGTACAGAAGGGTGCTGTGCCATAAAAGCAAAACCCTCGTTTAAGACGGATACACTAAAGGGAGGAGGGACATAAAAGGCCAAAATGAGGAGTGGCTCACCCAATATCTTAGCTGACAAGAAAACATAGCGACCCTGTGGATCAGTGAGCACCTCCCCCAGCGTGAAGTGAACAGATTTAGCGACGAGGACTGACACGCCTCTGGAGTGCGACGTGTGGATGGAGTGGTATGCCCATCCCACCCAAGGGCGACGGAGCGCCAACTGTAACCGCCCCTCCACATGCGTCTCCACAAGGACCATTATATCAGCTCTTTGCTGCTTCAAGAATGTTAGGACAGCTGTGCGCTTAACTTTGTCGCGGAGCCCCCTCACATTCCACGTCAATAATTTTAGGGACGCCATACATTGACAAGGGGGAAAGAACAATGTCCCGGCCTAGACTGAGGGATCCCACAGGCCCCCATAGTTTTAAACCCTCCCGGAGAGGCCCACGAATGGACCTGCGGCATATGCCATAAGGGCTCCCTGTACAATACATTGCTAGCCTGAATATGAATAAAACCTTTGTAACATACTTGTGAACTTAGAAACAATAAAGAAAAAAAACAATAACCCCCCTCCCCGCCCTGCACCTCTCAAAACTGGTGCGGGCATGTACCCAAAACAGAACCAAATTAACCATCCCAGAGTACAGTGTAGCATACAGAACGGACAGGCATAGTTTATGCAGAATCTGGGATGGTCGTGGGGAACATCTTTGCTGCACTGTGCATGGTAGGGTAGGACAGCTGGGTTCCCAGCGCTCCCGTTGCCGGCATAATTCGGGAGGTGCGTGAGCCCTCCAACAGGCTCCAGAAGTATGATAGTATGTATCCGGTAGGAAGTCATGCTTCACTGACGTGGTATGATACAGGGGGTGAAAGTTTTGCTGGAAGTATAGAGCAATCAAGGGAGACTCATCTAAGGCAGGGGCAAACGAAGGGAAGTCTCACGCAGGGGATAGGGAGGTCTTGTATCCAACAGAGACCTTAGGTACAGATAGTGTCAGTACACGAATCCTCTACAGATATCAGTCTGGCCCTGTCCAGGGCAGTGGTGCAAAAAAGGTATACTCACAGTTCTGTCAGTCTCTCGCCCCTGGGGGTGCACGACGTTCCAGCCAGGAGATCGCGTCTTCAGGGAGCTCAAAAAAGGATGCCCTGCCGTCATGCTCCACCCGGAGACGCGCAGGGAACAGCATGGCATATTTGTAGTTTAGCACCCGAAGCCTGCGCTTGACATCCATAAATCCTCGGCGGCGGCGCTGGACCTCCGCCGAAAAGTCTGGGAACACCGCGACCGTGACATTCTCGTAGGGGATGTTACCTCGCACCCTCGCCAATCTCAAGGCAGCATCCCGGTCTTTAAAGTTAAGCATCTTGGCGATGAATGTACGAGGAGGACCTCCCTGAGGCGGCGGTTTAGCTGGCATGCGATGAGCCCGCTCAACCGTGAGCATAGGGGAGAAGGCGTCTCTGCCATATGTCTTGACCAGCAGCTGTTCTAGGAACGTGGCCGGATCTCTCCCTTCAGCCCCCTCTGGCAGGCCAATGAGACGGATGTTACATCTCCTCAGTCTGTTCTCCATCTCGTCCTGCTTGGAGCACAGCTGCTGGATTTGCTGCTGCATGTGGTCTGCCCCTGACTGCAATGGCGGCAGCGCATCCTCCACGTCCCCCAGGCGGGTCTCTGCTGTCTTCACCCGATCCCTTAGGTTGTTCATGTCTTGCCTGAGGAGGGAGATATCCACCTTGACCTCCTCGATTTGTGTCACGAGACTAGTGCGGCAGAGGTTAATAGCCTCAAGGAGCTTTGCAGTGTCTCCCGCTGGCCTCGCTTCTCCCGCCTGGGCCGCGGCGCCATCTTCCCCCTGATCCACCGAGTCGTGTCGATATTGGGCCAGCTTAGCGTGGGCCGATTTGTTTGCTTTCGGCGGCGACATGGTGGGTAAAGTCCGGGGGTTCCAGTCACCCTAGTTTGGAAGGTGGTAGTCTTGTGTGAAGAGCAGGATGTTAAAGATTGCAGGATCAACGGCCGGAGCTCAGGGAGATGCGTCCTACTCCATGCTCTGTCAGGCCATGCCCCCCTTGTTGATGGCTTTTTAAGCCAAACTATACAGGTCCTATACAGGTCCAGGGCTGTGGTCCATCACTGATTCCCAGACCCTGTAAACCCTTTCGGGGTATGCCCTCATTAACGAGTGAAGCCTGGTCCCCTAATAGGTCCAGCAATGTTATGGCAAGACGGGTTCCTATATTTTGGGACTAGTTTCTGGCTACTAATAGACAACCCACAGTGCTTTGCACGCAGTGCAAATACATAGCCGAAGAAATGGGGAGTTATTCACTTTGTGTAACTCCTTGTTCTAATTGTGTATTGTTTTTGGTTCAATATCCACTTTATTTTTAAACATGGTGCTTTTTTTTTCCTCACTCCATCTTCTGACTCCTTATTGCTTGCATTAAAACTAGTCTCACAAAGTGGGTGGGGATAAATGAGTGTGCACTAGAGCCAGCCCTAGCAAGTTTTTTTTCCAGTGTCCAATCACTTAAAGGTAGCCTGCATATAACCTATGGTCTGACTACAAGCCCTATCTTCCTGTACTGTATTCCAAGATGAGGAATTTACTGGCAAGTCAAAATTCTTTTTTTTTTTTTTTCGTTGTGAAATCATTGGTACCTGTATTTACATAATCGTAAAATGAGTGGGAGATTTGATTTATGAGATGTTAATTGCAACGCATAATTTCTCCTTTTTTATCTTTTAGCACCTAAAACAGCAGCAGGAAGGACTGAGCCATATAACTGGTATCATCAAGGATGATCTGGAAGATATCAAGCTTATTGAACAAGGGTTGAGTGATAATGTTCATATACGTGGTGGAATGTTCAGCTGACTTGTGAAAAAAAAACACCCCCCTAGATTCCAGCCACAGAATGGACTGCAAACATTTGAACAGCTCCAGGGCGGCTGATTACAATATAATGTTACTGTAAACACTTGTAGATCATTTCCTATCTTCTGTTTTCACAGTTAAGAACAGAATTTTTTTTTTTCAGATAAAATGACAAGTGTTCAAACACTGAATTATTTAAGTGCATGTACTGCAGTTAAAGGCAAGAAACCTAAACAATGTGATCATCTTGTAAGGCAACTGACTAAACCTACTTCAGCAGCATATTGGAGTACCAGTGACATTGAAATGTGACAAATGCAGCAGCTAGTGGTATGCTAAAAGAAACATTCAGCACTGCAAAATTCCTTTCCATTACCACAGCTTTTTTATTCTTGATATTAAATATTGGATCTTATTAGGATCTATGACGAATGAATAAATATTTTTCTTATTTACTCTTGGATGGTTTTGTCTTTTGTGTGTTTTTTTCTTCAAATATTGCATTTTTGTGATTGACAAGTTTTTCGCTAGTGTTCTATTAAAGTGGATGTAAACCCTCGCATATACCCAAATAAAACCTACATCTTTTTTACATGTATATCTGCTGTCTTTCCCTTTCTATATTCTTTTGAATTCTTTAGGGCTGTGCAAATTAACTTTTAATTAATCATTTAATCTTTAATTTTTTTGATCAATCAAAATTTTTTTTGATTTTTAAAATTCTTTTGATTGGTACTCGCCTCTCCGCCGGCTTCTGGGCCTTCAGGGAGTTCTGTTGGAGATTTGGTGATGTCACGAACACCGTCGGGGCTTGCCGTGTCCATCTGAAGGGCTCCTTTGCTGTGCCCTCATATCTGCATGCCGGCGGGACCTTACTATCTGCCACACGCAAGGGCTGTTACACTTCCCTCTATCACTTCCCTCCATCAACCTGGGATTCTACAACCATCCACTGGGAGTTGTGATAGTTCCCTTCACGGGACATACATCTACATGCCGACGGACTGATGTTAACCTCTCCTCATCTAGATTCAGCAGTGGTATCGTTGTACACATTTTTATACCAGTATCATACTTAGCTACAGGACTGCTTTTGGTACCGTTTGGTATTACTCGGACCATTTTTACAGTTTATGTAGCTACATCGATTTTATCTCCAGTGCAATATTTTTTTTTTTATCTACTTGAAGAGTATAACATTTTTAATGCTAGTCCCATCGAGCGCTGCCTTTGTGTGTTTTTTGTATTCTGCTATCCATTTTTCCAGTGCTTGGTAGCTGCACTGGGAATCAGCCCACAAGGAGATCAGCTAAAAGTAGTTGGATCTGTATGTGCGTTATAATTAATCAAAATTAGTCGATTAATCGATTTGAAAAAAAAATGATCGAACACAAATTTTGATCAGTAACAGCCCTAGAATTCTTACATAATGTTAGATATTTTCTCTTCCTGTTCAGCAGTAGGAGTGGATTATTGGCATACAGCCAAGACAGCTGATTGGAGGAAAGGTGCACACCCCCACTCCGCATAGGCAAAGAATTGCAGAGCTGTGCAATGACTCGAGCAGCTCTCTGCTAACCTTTAATAGCAACCTCCCATGACACAAACTTTAGTTTAATCTGCTTTAATACCCTGTGTCAAACTTGTCAGAAGTTCTTTGGCTCATAACAGAGTGATGGGGCAAAAAAAAATGCATGGGACTCTGTGTTTTGTAGAGAGATGAGGAGAAAACACTACAGATATATGTGCCCAGCACAGATTTGTAGCAGATTCTCCTAAACAAGAGATTCTAGACTCTTTTGCCACTTTGTCCGCGGCAGTAGCTTATATAGCGGATGCTTCGGCGGAAGCTATTAAGATGACGGCTAGGTCCGCAGTTCATACCAGGGAGGCAGGTAAAATTGGGCGGCGCAGAAACGTAAAGGAGGAATCCTTTTCCATCCTCCTGCGCAAACCCAAAAGTCCCAATGACTCAGCCGTAAGGGTGGGCGGAAGGCTATAAAACTTCCTTCCGCAGTTGTCAGCAATAACAACCAACCATTATATGGTGACCACCCTGGCCCGGGGATATGCCATAGAATTCTCGGAGGTTCCTCCGGAAACCCACAGGAAAATTCAGGATGATCCTGAATTTAAAACCATTGAACAAGTCCGTCGGTTACAGGAAGTTCAAGATGGACTCTATTTTTTCAGTCAGGAATCTGTTGACGCCAGGTTGTTACATGGCATCGATAGATTTGAGGGATGCGTATCTCCACATCCCGATCTCTCCACAATCCTAAAAATATCTCAGACTAGCAGTGAAGATGGAGGGAGTGGTACATCACCTCCAGTTCAGGGCCCTCCCATTTGGCCTGGCCTGTCCTCACCTCGGATTTTTACCAAGGTGAATGCCGGAAGCTTTAGCCCCCCTTCGTCTTCAGGGTGTAGCAGTCATACCTTATCTGGATGATCTCTTGTTCTTCGCCCCCTCGAAGGAAAGATTGTTAGAGGACCTAGCCAGGGCGTGCGGTCACCTGGAGTCGATAGGCTGGATTTTGAATCTTCAGAAATCGTCCCTAGTGCCTTCCCAAGAAGTCCGCTTCTTGGGCTATCAAGTAGATTCGCTGAATCAAAAAATGTTCTTCCCATAGAGGAGGAGGTCAGAGTTCAGGACGTTTATAGGTCAGCTACAGTCCAATCAGCCTATAACTATAAGACAGGTGATGTCGGCTCTGGGGGTCTTGACCTCAACCATGCCGGCTATTCAGTGGACAAGGTTGCACTTCAGGTGCCTGCAAACCTTTCTTCTGAGTTCTTGGGATCACAGTCTCAACTCCCTGGACACTCGGATAAAGGTTCTGACCCAAGTGAAGAGGTCTCTCTACTGGTGGAAGGATCAGGAGGTCCTCTTGAAGGGTCTAGAGTTGTCATTTCCAGTGGAGAAAAGACTGACCACAGACGCCAGTGCATGGGGTTGGGGATCCCACTTGGGGAGAGATTTCATCCAGGGTTCTTGGAGGAAGGAGGAGTCAGTCCTCAAACTGGAGAGAGCTTAAGGCGATTGCTGTGGCCTTAAGAACATTTTCACCGGGTCACCATGTCCAGGTGATAACAGACAATGCTACAGCGATAGCATACCTGAACAAGCAAGGGGGCACGAGGAGCAGGGCTTTGCAGATTCTTGCTACAGACATCCTGCTGTGGGCAGAAAGGAATTTTCGGTCCCTGTCAGCTTTACATCTAAAGGGGTCTCTGAACAAAATGGCGGATTACCTGAGCAGACATCGGGTACGGGAGTCAGAGTGGTCTCTGAACCTGGAAGTCTTTGGGGAAATCTGCAGCAGGTGGGGTCTTCAAGAGGTAGACCTCTTTGCCTCAAAGGAGAACTGCCAGGTGCCTCTATTCTTTTCCCTAAGCAGGTTGGATGGGTCCCTAGGCATAGATGCTCTGGCGCACCCTTGGGGGTTTCGCTTTCCCCCCATTCCAGTTGATTCCCTTAGTGTTGAGGAAAATTCAGAGGGAAAAAGTTCCAGTCATTCTGATCATTCCATACTGGCCCAAGAGAGCATGGTTCTCAACAGTCTTGGGTATGGCAGCCGGACAATGTTGGCATCTACCCCTCAAGCAGGATCTGTTACTGCAGAGTCCGGTAGTTCATCCAAATGTCTCCAGTCTCTCCCTTGCAGCCTGGTTTCTGAATGGCAACTTCTGAAGGAAAAAGGATTTTCGGTTAGTGTCTACCCTGCTAAATAGCAGGAAGGAAGTTACAAGGGCTATTTACACAAAGGTGTGGAAAGTTTTTTTTTCAACCTGGTGTACCTCGTCAAATCAGGATCCGAATGACCTTAAATCCATTCTGGAATTTCTTCAGGAAGGGGCGAATAAGGGATTAGCAGTCAACACCCTAAAGGTCCAGGTATCCCCCTTGATAGTGTTCCTAGAAAGGCCTGTAGCTTTTAGAACCCTTGGTAGCCAGATTTTTTAGAGCTCTCATAAGATCTAGAACCTCAGAATTAGCGAGCTACATGCCCTGTCAATAAGGGAACCTAATTTAATTTTGTTTGAAGATAGGGTTGTGCTTAGAACAGATCCTAAGTTCTTACCAAAGGTAGCTTCAGTAGTTAATCATTCCCAGGATATTGTGCTACCTACTTGTTGTGCAAATCCTTCAGGGGGAAAAAAAAAGTATTTTTTTCACATGCTAGACATAAGAAGGACTTTGTTATCTTGAAATAACGAAGTGTTTCAGACGGGCAGATTCTTTGTTTTGTTTGGGGGTAACAAGAAAGGGTACCAAGCATCAAAGGGTACCTTAGCTAGATGGCTAAAGTTAGCTATTCGGGAAGCTTACTTACACGGAGACGAGACCCCTCCAGAAGGGATCCGTGCTTACTCAACAAGAGCACTTGCAACCTCGTGGGCAGAAAGAGCTGGTGCCACTTCACATCTAGGCGTTTTGTCGCCTTACGCCCGACGCTGAAGCAGCCCTAGATACGCTGGAGGGGCGAATTAACATTGTCGGCTATGGAGATGGTTCACATCTCCACGCCCATACGCCTGACGCTCAAACAAGTCCCGGACCCTTTTTTTCAGGCGTATCGGGCGTACGGGCATAGCCGGCAATGTTAATTCACCTCTTCTGCAAAAAATCAATAGGCGTTTTGTCGCCGCAAATCGCGGGGACAAAACGCCTATTGATTTGTCGCCGCAATATGCCGCTACAGCGTACGCCTAGATGTGAATGGAGCCTTATACCTCATGTTATGATTAACATAACATATGATAAACATGTCCAAGCTAGATATGTAAATAACCTGTCACTCAAAGCAAGAACAGAGAAAACCGACTTTTTATTTAGGCAGGTTTTTATCTGGAAGGCTGTTCATTTGACTGAACATTGAAAGAGGATTACTCAGATCTGGATTAACTCTGTGTGGCAAGACTGGGCACAGATGATAGGAAATCTTATACTCTACATTGTGACATCAAAAAAATAATATTTTTTTGGGGGTTTACATCCACTTTAACTCCTTGATTGCCCCGTAGTGTTTAACTCCCTCAACTTTACACAGTAATTGATGCATTTTTATAGCATTAATTGCTATATAAATGACAATGGTCCCGAAAGTGTTTGATGTGTCTGCCACAGATCACCGCCATTACTAATAAAAATGGCATAAATCTATCCCCTATTTTATAGACACTATAACTTTTTTTTCACAAATCAATCAATATACCGTATAAGCTGAGGCACCTAATTTTACCACAAAAAATGGGAAAACTTATTGACTCGAGTATAAGCCTAGGGTGTCCATGCCTCACTGTGTCCATGACTAGACTTGACGTTTAACATAGGAGTCTATGGAAGGAGTGCCCAGCTTTGAAAAATCGGTGCTCCCCAGACATAGGTCCCCCAGACAACTTTGCACACTTGTAGAGGATAAATTGGGCTACACATGTGCTAAGTTCTGGGTCCAGAGGGCCTAGGACTGGCTGGTACCGGGTCCCCAAAGTCACTGGAGAAATTACCGGTTAACATGGCAGTCTATGGAAGAGGGGCCTGGCTTTATAAAATCAGTGCTTCCCGCCCGTAGGTCCCCCGGACAACAAACTTTGCACACTTGTAGAAGAAGAGTGGGGATACAGGGGACCTATGGCCAGCCGGTACCAGGTCCCCAAAGTCCGGGAGATCAGGCGCAAAAAGATGACTCGAGTATAAGCCGAGGGGGCATTTTCAGCACAAAAAAAATACTGAGAAACTTGGATTATACTCAGCCTAAACTGCAGAAAAAAAAAGGGGGATATTTATTATAGCAAAAAGTCAAAAATATAATTTTTTTTTTTTTTTAAACTAGTCGCTTTTTTTTGTTAATAGCGCAAAAAATAAAAACCGCAGAGGTGATCAAATACCACCAAAAGCAAGCTCTATTTGTGGGGAAAAAAGGAAGACAATTTTGTTTGGGTACAACGTTGCAATTGTACGTTAAAGCGACAGTGCCGAAAAGTGCTCTGGTCAGGAAGGGGGAGAATTCTTCTGGGGCTGAAGCAGTTAAATTCACATTTCAAAAGAATGCCAATCCTTCAGTGCATCTCAATTGCATTGCCTCAGTCAACTTACATTGCCTTAGGCAACAATACATCATGTTGCTCCATTTGCAAAGGTCCATTGAAATAAATATAGTCCACAAATATGTGATGCTTCTGTGCACACCATCCTTTTGGTGCTCCTCCACCTACACACAAAACTTCTTACCAAGAGGCCTCACAGTCATATGGGTCTAACAGCACTCAATGATTTTTGTATGGATCCCCGAGCATGGATGAATCAGGCTACTTTCATTAAAACAACCATTGCCAGTCCCCAGTTTTTATTTTTATTTTTATTTTATATCCCCGAGTAGGGAAAAGGCATCAAGAAACATTCCATAGTGTAGTAATTTCATTTGCTAGTTTAATAGAAAAGGACAGGACTCATATGCCTGTTGTGACAAACCCAACCAGGACAGGAGCTTTGGAGGGGGTTACCCTTCTACCCACTGATTATGGCCGATGGAGGAGATTTTGTCTGCTTCTCCAGATCAGAACATGGAAAAGAGCTCAGTTCAGCCTCTCATCCCATGGAGAAAGCAGATCATTCTCGAATAATGGACAACAACACGATGAACTCTGAGAGTGAGGCTTTGATTTATTCTCTGAATAAAGACAATAAAGCTTCCCTTCTGGAGTGGATGGAAAGGTGTATTAATCACGTATAGGTGAATGGTCAGAGGAAATATGGTGGCCCTCTTGCAGACTGGGTTGGAAAAGCTCCTCCACTTGGGATAGAAATATTTATCAACAATCTCCCTCAAAGAAATCTATGAAGATAAATTAATAACACTTGTTCTTATAACATTTGTAGTGGACACATTACACAAGTGAAAGCCAAATGCCTGACAGACAACATGTGTACTGTTAATTAGATGGCTGTTCATTAGATGTTCTATTAGATAGGGATGAGCCAAACACCCCCCGGTTCAGATTGCACCAAAACACACAAACAGACAAAAAACATGCAAACCCTATTAAAGTCTATGGGACACAAACATGAAACATCAAAAGTGCTAATTTTAAAGGCTTAAAGTATATGCAAATTTTTGCCATAAAAGTGTATGGGAACCCGGATCCTGCCCCATGGGACAAAAACGTTTTTAAAACATCCGTTTCAGGAGCAGTGATTTTAATAATGCTTAAAGTGAAACAATAAAAATGAAATATTATTATATAATAATAATTTAAATATCGTACCTGGGGGGTCCACTTAGTCTGCCTGTAAAGTGTCACTTCTGTGTGATATGTATAACAGTGTCGCAGCAAAATTAAATTTCTAAAGGAAAAGCTTGCAGCTGTAATGTATTGCCTAGGCCAGTGGTCTCCAAACTGCGGCCCGAGGGCCAGATGCAGCTCTTTGTTTGCCTTTATCCGGCCCTTGGGGCACTATCCCTTCAACTGATACAAGACACTATTCTGTCATTTGACACCGACAATGGAGCATCATTTCTCCCACTGACATAACTAATAGAGCACTATTACTCTCTATGATACCAGCAACGGCGCACTATTCATCCCCCTAATACCAGATGTTCACTAACAATGATGCCAGGAAAATTTCTACTCCCGCTGGTTAAAGTTCGGCCCTCCAAGAGTCTGAAGGAAAATAAACCGACCCTTTGTTTAGAATGTTTGGAGACCCCTGGCCTAGGCTATAAGAAGATTGCCAGGACCTTGAAACAAGATTGCCAAGACCCTGAAACGGAGATGCAGCACGGTGGCCAAGTCCATACAGCGGTTTAACAGGACAGGTTCCACTCAGAACAGGCCTCGCCATGGTCTTTTTCGCCTTTCTCCAGGATTGTGAATATGGGATTGTATGATATTATTTTTTATTAATTTATTTTTTATGGTTGAACTAGATGGACTTATGTATTTTTTCAACCTCACTAACTAAGTTACTATGCGGTTTTGCATTAGAAGTAATATTATCTCACTGACATTTCTGCCTGTACACTGCCTATCTATGGAATTTATTGCCTTCTCTATAATATAACATCAATAAAAATCCAACAGGCAAATGTATATGCCTGGCTATGGTTTGTGCTCAGAAGGTAAACATGCCCAGAAGGTAAACAGCAATTTTTGAGTTTTTGTGCAAATTTACCATTTTGTCTTCAGCACTGGAAAATAGCAAAGACAAACTAGTTTGATATAAGTAAAAGTAAACCCATGTCTACCAAAGCTTTACCTGCCATGAGAAACATGAAGACTGACATTGTAAAATTCAAGTTCCCTGGCTACCATGCTAATCAACAGATGTCAATACTTTGAGTCCAGAACAAAAATTAGTTGGGTGTGTCCAGCACTGGGCTCTGATGATGTGCTCTACTAGAGACACCTTTTGTGCAAAATGGTGGTTAGCCAAGAAGTGACGTACAGATCCATGGCCACAGTGCACCTGTCTAGTGGAACCCTGTCCCTGAAAACTTCTTAGGAAGTATGCCCAATGGGAGGGTGTAAGCTATCTGGATGGGGCTTTCCACTGGTTCCTGCCCTTTTCCAGCTTGGAGGGGACAGCAGGGTGTCTTAGGACCACCACTTGTGGGCCCCTACTGAGTCTGCGTGGTCTCCATTTGGGATGTCTTTTACAACTTTGCCATTTTTCAGGACACCTCATCAGCCTTCACACCACCTACTCAGCCACGCCAGTGTCCCCCAGGATGTTTATTTGGAATCCCTGCTCCCTGAAGCCTCATACACACGATCAGACTTTTCCATTGATTTTTGTCCAAAAGGGCGTTGGTGGTGAAATTGTTCTGCATACACATGGCAGAACTTTTTCAGCCAACATTCACCAAATCACGTGGTTTTTCAGCTCTTTACCGCCAACCTTTGAGCAACTTCTGCTATTGTTGTCTGATGTTTAGCATTGGTTCTGAGCATGCATGTTTGAACTTTGGATTTTAGTCCAATGGACTTGTGTACACACGATCGGATGATCCTCCATCGGACATTTGTTGTCAGAAATTTTGAGAGCATTCACAGCGAACATTTGTCTGTTGAAAAACCGAAAACAATTGTCCGATTGGGCATACAGACGGTTGGATTGTCCGATAAAACACGTCCGTTGGACCATTGTTGTCAAAAAGTCTGATCGCGTGTATGGGCCTTTACAGTGACAAAGACACATTCAGCTTTAATTCCTTATAGTGCAGCGCTGTATGACATTTACAGAACCTTTAAAAATAAAAAAAGTGATAATCCACTTATATATTCTGAATAAATGATTGATATCCCAGTGAAACCAGTCCAAATACATATAACATATATGATTGAAAAAGGTAATTCATTTATCACAGTGTATAAAACAATCCACCGCTGTGCTCGTCCGTTCTGAGATTAATACTTGTGTATCCTTCACCAGCCAAAATGCCTGCTCACCCCACAGATGAGTAAAAAACGTATATAATGGTCACACCTTTCCTCTCCTCCATTATCTCTCCTCTACGCCACAAAAGCTCATCCTGATGCTCACACTGACAGCTTCACAAGGAAGGAATCAAGGCAGTGTTCCCTTTTTTCACTTGCTTGCAGCTCAGCTCAGCTTCTCTCAAAAGTCTATTATTAACATGTAATCCCAGCTTAAACTCCATAGTGCTCTCTGCTTCTTGCTTTATTAAAAACAGCGCCAAAATAAGGCACACTTACAAGGATAAAAACAGCATAAATATATATGTCCACTCGTTCACCACTACCATGGACTCACTGTGATTGTGTGACATCACAGGCTTGGCTCCTCCCCTCTATACACGTGTCGCCCTCTGATTGGGCTTCATCAGTAGATTTATTTAAAAAAAAAAACATATTTTTTGATACATACATTGTTTCTATATAGTTTTATGCACAGTGCACTTTAGATAGTTTCTTGGCACTGATTGTCACTATACACTACATCCAGCAGTACTCCTTGTGGAAATCCCTCACTTTTCTTCTTAGTATGACAGATCATAGGTGCAAGGAAAGCGATCCTGTGGGCCTTGCCAGCTTCCAATCCACTAACAGTTCTAGGGTGTTGCAGTGTACCTCCATTAGAGGCAAACTTAAAGTGATATTAATCCCTTGCCTATGTTTCAGTTTAAGCAGGTGAGTGAGTAAATAACTTGTATAGCGCTACAATTGCGAACTGAATTGCCTCAAGGCGCTTGGTATCCATTTTCCTTCTGTTTATCCCTCAAGATAGGTGGGTCTTGAGTTTTTTTCTGAAGGCCAGGTGATCAATTTCCGTTCGGATGTTAGTTGGTAAGGCGTTCCACAGTCATGGTTCTTGGACTGCAAATCAACGTTCTCCTTTGGTCTTGTAGTGGGCTTTGGGGATTTGTAGTAATTTTTGGTTAGTTGATCGAAGAACTCGATGGGGGTTTTGGTGTTTTATTTTCTCACTTAAATATTGGGGAGCGCTTCCGTGTACACATTTGTGCATTAGGCATAGGGCCTTAAATGTGACTCTGTCTTTTACGGGCAGCCAATGGAGGGATCTCAGGAAAGGGGTGATTGGTTCCCAGGGTTTTTTTCCCTGTTACCAGTCATGCTGCCATGTTCTGGAAGACTTGCAGACAGGCAAGCTGGTATTTTGGGAGTCCGAGGTAGAGGGAATTTGCATACTCTAACCCAGAGTTAATAATTGTCCCTACCACTACTGCTGTGTCTTCTTTGGGGATGAAGGGGACAATTCTTCCGGGTGCTAAGACCTTTGCTCCGGGTCTCCTGTTTCACGGTGGTTCCTTTCTCTAGCAGCATTTTTGGAACCACTACTGACCTACTGATTGATCCTGCCATCGCTCTGCACCAAGGACTTTCTTCACATCATGCCACCTACAAGAGACCCATTTCCATATCCCAGATATGAAAATGATAATTCCTTCCATGGAAAGGAAACACAGCGTTACCAAAAAACATTAAATTTAACAAGCCGTGAAGATTCCTGGAACCGTCTTAATGCAACTCCGACCCTATCAAGTGCAAGGCGGTCTGCTTATTACAATGATCCTGAGTCTCCAGCTGACAGTTTAGACTTCGATTTAAAGTCCATGTACAACCATCATGAAGGCCTCTTGAAGAACCGCAATGAAACGCTATTCCAGGTGGAAACATTCACAGACAACCATGGAAGGATATTGAAGAACAGGGTCAAATAATTATCTACTTCTCAGGAGGAAAAAACAGGGTTTAGACATTCAGTGAGTCCACAGAAGATAAGTGTGCACAGCATTGATGGAGCCATCACAAGTCATCACTCAGCTGCAACTAATCAAGGCTACTCTCGGAAAAACAAGATGGTGGATACTACAGTATCTGACTTAAACATTCTCCTGCTCAGTAAAATATTGGTGTTATGGTTCAGAAATAAACCCTAAAAAGCAAAAAAATATTATTGTGCAAATGTCACTGGCAGGAAAAGGGGTTAACACTAGGGGGCGATCAAGGGGTTAATTGTGTGTTCCTTTAGTGTGTTCTAAATGTGGGGGGGATAGGATCGACTAGGAGAGACATATAGGGCCAGATTCACGAACAGTTAGGCTGGCGGATCGAGTGATCCGCCAGCCTAACTGTGACTTTGAGCCGGCGTTTCTGTTTTCTGTAACCAGAAAACAAAAAACGCCGGGTTGAAGTTCCGATGCGAGCAGCGTAACTGAGTTTCGCCATCGCATCGTTACTTCAACTTAAAAATGGCGCCGGGGGCGTTCCCGCCGATTTACGCTCAAAAAATATGTTAATGAGCGGAAATCGGCAATTCACGATCGAATTCCGGCGCGACGCAATGACGATACGACGTTTCCGGACGGGATACGCGGCGCATAGATATACCTACATGGGGTTGGAGTATCCTATGTTAGGTATAGGCGTCGTCATCGCGTCGGGAAAAAAAAAAAAAAACGTCGCTTGCGTAAAACGGTCATGAATGGGAATGTGACGTCATTGACGTTCATTCACAGATTTTGGAGCATGCGCACGGGGATGTTTTGACACTCGACGCATGCGCAGTACGTTGGCGGCGGGATCGCGCTTAGTTAGCATACTACACGCCCCGTACCCGCCCAATTTGAATTCCGCCGGCTCATTTGCGATGCGCTGCCGCAACTTTAGGAGCAAGTGCTTCGTGAATGACAGCACTTGCTCCTAAAATTTCTGCAGCGCAACGCAAATGAGAAGCGTTACTCCAGAGCAAAGATGCTCTGGACTACCTGAATCTGGCCCATAGGGGCCAGATTCAGGTAGTCCAGAGCATCTTTGCTCTGGAGTAACGCTTCTCATTTGCGTTGCGCTGCAGAAATTTTAGGAGCAAGTGCTGTCATTCACGAAGCACTTGCTCCTAAAGTTGCGGCAGCGCATCGCAAATGAGCCGGCGGAATTCAAATTGGGCGGGTACGGGGCGTGTAGTATGCTAACTAAGCGCGATCCCGCCGCCAACGTACTGCGCATGCGTCGAGTGTCAAAACATCCCCGTGCGCATGCTCCAAAATCTGTGAATGAACGTCAATGACGTCACATTCCCATTCATGACCGTTTTACGCAAGCGACGTTTTTTTATTTTTTTCCGACGCGATGACGACGCCTATACCTAACATAGGATATTCCAACCCCATGTAGGTATAACTATGCGCCGCGTATCCCGTCCGGAAACGTCGTAACGTCACTGCGTCGCGCCGGAATGCGATCGTGAATTGCCGATTTCCGCTCATTAACATATTTTTTGAGCGGAAATCGGCGGGAACGCCCCCGGCGCCATTTTTAAGTTGAAGTAACGATGCGATGGCGAAACTCAGTTACGCTGCTCGCATCGGAGCTTCAACCCGGCGTTTCTTGTTTTCTGGTTACAGAAAACAGAAACGCCGGCTCAAAGTCACAGTTAGGCTGGCGGATCACTGGATCCGCCAGCCTAACTGTTCCTGAATCTGGCCCATAGTTTTTCCTACTTAGTAGGAACAAACGATATGGCTCCTCTTCCCTGACAGCACAGGGATTTGTGTGTTTACACACACAAATCCCCGTGCTGGTGCCACTGCTCATGCACACAATCGTGTGTGGCCAGCGCCCTCTGGTGTCCGCTAAAGGAATGGACGTACCCATATGGGATTTTGCCCAGGGGGCATATTTGAAAATATAAGAGCACAATGTTCATGAGATAAAGTGCCAATAGATTATTTTAGGATTATGGCTTTCTTACATAAGATACAATTATGTATTGAGCTGTATGTGAAATAGAATAATTCAAGACTTAAGAATGTGATGTACAATAAATGTGATCTATTTTATTATTGTATGAAGCTTTCCTTGGTGTTTTTTTTAAGATATCCTGTAGGTAGATGCTGTTGTCTACCATGTCCCCAATACTAGTTCCAGGGCAGGTATGTCTTCATGACAATGAAAGAAAGAAAGTTACTGCTTCAGGTGGATTGTGTTAGGATGATCAGTATGGTCTCAGGAGATCAAGGGTGCTGGCAATGCACAAGGCAACAAATGGAAAAAGAAAATATGGACAGCCGCACTCCAAAAAACCTTGATGGTTGTCTTTATTTAAAAAAGGAAAATGCACTACTAGTCACAGCACACTACACGGGAGTAAAACAACTGACGCGTTTCACACTATAAAATAGTGCTTAATCATAGTTTTTATTTATAGTGTGAAACGCGTCAACTGTTTTACTCCCATGTAGTGAGCTGTGACTTGTAGTGCATTTTTCCTTTTTTAAATAAAGACAACCATCAAGGTTTTTTGGAGTGCGGCTGTCCATATTTTCTTTTTCCAGGTATGTCTTCATGTAATGTGTCGTGGAGGTGTCACGGTCTCAAACCAGCACTGATAGCAGGCACCAGCCAAGACAGCCTTGGCTGAATAATATCATTGCCATAAAAAGCTCATTTTATAATATTGGTCCAAATTGACAGTCACAAGTATGGAAGGAAACACATCATGAATTGCAATAAAGACTCTTACCTTCTTACCTATGATGTCTATAGCATGTCATTTTATTTATATATTATGTAAAATACAGGTTATGTTTTTCATATTTACATTCATATTATAATACATACATTTTTATAATGTAAGGATGGGAATTTGATCAATCATGATGAATTTCTCTCTATGTAGAATATTGTATCCTTTTAGAGTTAACAGATGGTGTTGGTTTTCCATTTTGTTGTGGCTCTGAATTGTATGATAGGGTTTACATGCGATGGAGATCGTATCACACATCTGGCTCTTTGTCTTCGGTGTGAGGTCTGTCTGCTAATCGGAAGGCTTCCAGGAACTCATTGATGTCTATGTTGCCATCTTTATTAAAATCTATGCTCCTGGCCATGTTAGCAATGGCGTCATCGCTGACCTCTATTTTCAAATGGGAGCTCAGTAGCTTCCAAGTGTGATGAAACTCCTGAAATGAAATGAGGCCTGAAACAGAAAGAATGAAATAACCTAATCATTGTGTAGCAAGTCTAAATATGATGCTTAATTGCTTTTGTTACCAGTTATATATGAGTATTTAGGCTGCATTCACACCTGAGCGTCAGTCGTTCGGTCGTTTTTCCGGCGTTTTTTTTTCGGCGTTTTGTCGCGCGTATTCATGCTTATTTGCGCGTTTGCATACATCGTCGTCCGACGTTTTTGTACTTCGACGTTTTTTATTTTAGCCAATAGGAAAAATTATCATCTTTTCATCACTTGTTGCTATGTTGGTAGAATTTTTTTATCTTCTGCCTGGGTGAAAAGTTCTATTGATTAAAGCGACGAAACGCCTGTAGCAAACGCTCGTTGTCGCGCTAGTCTCTTGAATCGAGCGTTTCCATTACTTTCTATGGGAAATGGAGACGCTCAATTACGCCCAAACCGCCCGATACGCGCGACAAAAAAGGGTCCGGAACTTTTTTTAGCTACAGGCGATGGGCGTCAGGTGCATCAGCGTTCAGATGTGAACCATCTCCATAGGCTTTCATGTATTTTTCTCTCTCTGGCGTTTGTGAGCGTCGCGCTACAGGCGACAAAACGCCTAGGTGTGAATGGAGCCTTACTGTAAGGTTGGCCATACATGATTTTTTTTTTTTTAATTGAGCAGCAGGTGGAACGAAAAAGAAATTGCCAATTCCCCCATCCACACATTCGAGGTGATTGTGGTAATCACTCCCGCTGTGGTATTGTATTCTGGCAGCGGGGAACCTTCCCTGCCGTCAGAATACAATGATCATTGTTGCCAGCTATAACAGGTGGTGCTGATTGTATACAAGCCGATCAATAGATCAACTTGGTAACAACCATCCAGCTCATGGTCAAAACTTGTCTGGTCAATTCTGAGCAGGCCAAATATTGATCCATGTATGGTTGGCTTTAGTTAAACTATGCACAATAATTCCTCTATCCATTAGAAAAACAATATAAACAAAGAAAATATGTAGCGCTTAACACAAAAGAAAACAAAACAAAACAAAAACGAAAACAAAAACAATAGTGTAGGTTAAAACACCATAGGTGCACTTGAAGTGTCCTTTGAAATAATATAAAGTCCACAGGAGTCAATACAGTGACTTGAGTGAGAATAATCCACCACCATAGGATAAGTTGGAGAGGCTTACCAGATAAATAGTGACCACATTAGGTGTACACCTATTGGTCAACTATAGCTTGAGGTTAGACGCTGTTCTCACAAGGACTCAGAAAAGGTGAATATCAAAGGTGACCGATCGTTTTGAAGAATCAGACTTAAGGTTTTTCCTCTTCATCACAATGCATTCAGCCAGAGACATGACTCGGAAAGTCCAATGGCAAAGAAAAATAGAGCAGACATAGTATAACTCTGATAAAAAAGTTTTACTTGAATAAACAAAAAATAGTACACTCACATTTGATATGAACAATCATGGGCGAAAAACAATTGATATAGGCAGTAGGGTCAATCACTTCCCGACGCGTTTCGTCTCTTAGACATCATCATGGGGATTGGACAATCCCCATGATGATGTCTAAGAGACGAAACGCGTCGGGAAGTGATTGACCCTACTGCCTATATCAATTGTTTTTCGCCCATGATTGTTCATATCAAATGTGAGTGTACTATTTTTTGTTTATTCAAGTAAAACTTTTTTATCAGAGTTATACTATGTCTGCTCTATTTTTCTTTGCCATTGGACTTTCCGAGTCATGTCTCTGGCTGAATGCATTGTGATGAAGAGGAAAAACCTTAAGTCTGATTCTTTAAAACGATCGGTCACCTTTGATATTCACCTTTTCTGAGTCCTTGTGAGAACAGCGTCTAACCTCAAGCTATAGTTGACCAATAGGTGTACACCTAATGTGGTCACTATTTATCTGGTAAGCCTCTCCAACTTATCCTATGGTGGTGGATTATTCTCACTCAAGTCACTGTATTGACTCCTGTGGACTTTATATTATTTCAAAGGACACTTCAAGTGCACCTATGGTGTTTTAACCTACACTATTGTTTTTGTTTTCGTTTTTGTTTTGTTTTGTTTTCTTTTGTGTTAAGCGCTACATATTTTCTTTGTTTATATTGTGTTTTGCTAAATTGATCACTTAGTTATGTTGGCTGCTTTAGTGTTTTAGTAGCGCGGTGAGTGTACATACTCAGGTATTTACCAATTTTTTCCATTAGAAAAACAATATAAACTTTTCCTGTAGTACAGCGATCACACTGTGCATTGCTTATGCTATTTATTATGTTTTTTTTTTTTTTTTTTAAAAAAAGGACTTGCATAAATTTTAAAAGAGAAGCATGGACTTACATACTGTATATATTTATACTCACCTAGGTGGATGCAGAATCAATCCAATGCTGCTTCTGTCCTCTGCTGGCTTTGAAGTAAGAACTAAGCGATCAAACACCACAATCGCTCAGTTCTCCTCCTCTGCTCTGAGCAAAGACCCTTGTCTGTCAGTCACTGGCTTTCTGCTTTGCCCCTCCAGTGCTCACTGGAGCACTGGGCTGTGGAAAGACTGGCTCAGACTCTTAGCGGATCACTCGGAGACTGAGCCTGGTGCCAGTACAGGCCTCTAGGTGGATCCTGACTATATGGTTGTGATCTTTTCTGAGCCTGGGCCAGCTGAGTGACATCAGCCGACAGCAGACTTTAGTCTGCTGTTGGCTGAAAATTGGTCACAGGAGTGCAGAACAAACTGGACTCGTGTGCCTACAGAAGTATAGCCAAAATAGCTTTTTTTAACCACATCCCCCAGGTTGATGTCATTTGATGTCAGGGACATGAAGTGGAGAAAACTGAATGATGCCTGCTGCAACAGGCATCATCCAGGTATCTTTTTTTTCAGCCAGTGATTCCCTGCAATCTAAAAGCCATCATAGTGGCTATTTAGCCTCTTGATTGCTTTTACATGCAGCAGGAGGGAGCGGTAACCCCCCTCCTGCCGCCCTCTGGTGCTTCTCCAGTCTCTGGAAAATGAAAAGTGGCGGTGGTTTTTTGTCTTTTTATCTTGGACTTTCCAGCAAAGAGGAGAGATCTGGGGACTTATAGACCCCAGATCTCCCTGTAAAGAGGACATGTCGATAAAAAAAAGTGTAAATAAATAAATAAATATACCTAAATAAATAAAACAATAAAAAAAAATAAAAAAAACATTTTAAAATGCCTCATGCTCGCATGCAGAAGCAAACACATATGTAGGTCACGCCCGCATATGTAACCTGTATTTAAAACCACACATGTGAGGTATCACTGCGATCGTTCGCAATATTTCTAGCACTAGACCTCCTCTGTACCTTTAAACTGACAAACTGTAAAATAAAAATGTAATTGTTGCCTATGGAGATTTTTAAGTACTGCAGTTTGGCGCCATTCCACAAATGTGTGCAATTTCAAAGCGTGACATGTTTGGTGTCTATTTACTCAGTGTAACTTCATCAGTTTTATTTTTAATTTATGAAAGTTTTTTTTAATAATTTTTACATGTAGGAGAGGAATGCCAAAATTGTCTTGGATGGCAATTGGTTAAAATAATTTATTTATGTTTTAAATTGTTAGAATATTTTAATGCAAAACATTGTTATATGATCATGAAGATCATTAAGACACAATAACACGTTGCAATAACACACAGAGTGAATTATGGGGCATTTTCCCTCCCCTTTGGAAGCTCAACTTCTGGGTGCAGGGGAAGTTATACAGGTGCATCTCAAAAAAATCATATAGAAACTCATATTTCTTTCTCGTACATCACGGGACACAGAGCAGCATATTCATTACTATATGGGTTATATGGAGTACCTTCAGGTGTGGACACTGGCAATCTCAAACAGGAAGTCCCCTCCCTATATAACCCCCTCCCATAGAGGAAGTACCTCAGTTTTTTCGCCAGTGTCTTAGGTGTTGGTCACGGAATAGCTTTGCTCCACATCCTTGGGATTAAGGGCGGGCTAACCGGATCTGTCCAAGGAGCCTCAGTGCCAAAGTGGACAGTACCCGGGCCCCAAACCGTGGGGTTTTGCCTATAATGCTCCTCTTTGGAGGGCTGGACCCTGGGCCCAGGACTTGGAGTTCGTAAAGACCATAAGTTCCTGTTTGCCAGGGTGCTATATAGGTCCAGGACAGTGGGTACCTTCATAGGACCCCAGGGCCTGAAGGTCTACTACGCTACCCACGGAGATGGGAGAAGATTGGACCGTTTTGCAAAATGTCCTGCGGCATGGAGCAGGTAAGAGGGGAGCCTGCGGGACTTGGTTCGACAGCAGGCTCTCCAGGGGAGATCTTAAGGGGGGTAGCCTGAGTATGCTCTGCATTGGCACCATGGTCACTATGTCTGATGGACAGGATGCCCTGAAATGTTTCCCCCCATCACTTGATCCCCCTACCTATCTATGTATGTTTGCTAGCTACCTGCTGCTCGCTGGTTGAAGATCTTTAAAAAAAAAAAAAAAAAACAGATCTGTCTCTAGGCTAAAGGGACTCCTTAGGGGCCTGTTTTAGCCTTACCTTGCCGGGATTCAAAATCTGCCGCGTGATGCGTCCTCCAACCTGCATTCCTGGGCTCCAGAGTGCGTCTCCTCCTGGGCTCTCCCCCCCCGACAGTCACGTGCACGCGCGCATGCATATAGAAAATTTTCGCGCCGTTCGGGAGGGTGGGGGGGGGGGGCGGGGAGCGTGACTGCAGTGTAGAGTGGGCGTGCCTTCAATTACTGTTATACACAGCAGGCGCGTTCTTAGCTCAGTTCAGAGCTGAGCTGGAGAGAGAGGACGTAGAGCTGGCAGCACAGTGACTCCCGGTGGCGAGAAGGGGTACTACATGCTGGAGTCAGCTCCAATACTTTTTGTTAAGCCAAAATCCCCTTGGCAACAGGTTGAATGCTGGCAAACATGTTGGGGGTGGGGCTGTATGTTGTGAATAATATTATAAAGGAAAACATACTGAGCCCCACCGTTTTTGGGCATTAGTGATCCTATTGTCCCCTAAACCTTATTTTTTTGTACTCCTGGCTATAACAGTCTGTTGTTGTAAGCGGAGTCCCTCGGTTTTGTATTATGGCTTCCAAGGGTTCAGGATCAAAACACAAAAAAAAAAAAGAAAAGGCAAAGACAAAGGGGTTCCTCCTCTGGTTCTGATGATATGCCAATACTTTCCCCACAGGTTATTCCTATAGGGGTCACCCTGGATAAGCCATTAAGGGGGTCTGGTGCTGAGGCTGGCCCAGGTCGGCCCAACCCTGTGGTATCACAGAGGAGATGCTATTCGTCACCCTAGGGGGGCTAGAGAAAAAAGTTAACAGCTATGATCGCTGGCTCTTTTTCTGGCAAGAAGCGGATTGGATCCCTATCGCCAAAAGGGACAGAACCTAGAGGAAGGATCTACCACTGAAGAATCGTTTTCAGCCTCCCAGACGGAGAGTCTGTGGGTCCAGTCTTTGACAGACATGGTCCGCTCGGCATTTAATTTGCCATTTCCAGAGCCTCAGGGTCCTGCGGTATCCTCTTTGGGTTCTTTTTAAAAGCGCCTTTAAGCAACGCAGCTTTTCCGGTCCATCCTCTGTTAGAGGAATTGGTTTTTCCAGGATTGGGACGACCGGACAGAATTTTTTCTGCCGCCTAAAGCTGACGAGAGGGTAGTCTTTAGGCACGTCTGCCAGGAAATATTGTGCTTGCAGGCACTCTTTCCCCTGACCAATTGCTCTTTAAAAGGGGCCCGGATGGCTCAGTTGGTAGAGCATCGGACTTTTGGTCTAAGGGTCCAGGGTTCAGGTCCCGGTTCGGGCACTGCTTTTCAACTACCCGTGAGGTCCTTGAGGTCACATCTCCCGGAAAGCGCCCGATCTCATCTGATCTCGGAGGCTAAGCAGGGTCGGGCCTGGTTAGTGCCTGGATGGGAGACCACCTGGAAGGTTTTCTGTTATTTACCCTATGGAAAGGACATTTTTCTAAGAAAGGGGGCGCTCCCAACTGTGGACGCAGCCATCTCATGTGTGAATAAATCATTAACTGGCCTAAGGGGAAACATACAAATGTTTAAGGTCGACACAAACGTTTAGAGACACTTTTCCAGCATCCTTGGCTACAGCCAGCAGTGGCTGCAATTGGAGTTTTGTCAGGCGTTAAAGAACCAGACAAAACAGATGCTTAAGACATCCCTGCCCAATAGGCAGAGGAGTTATTGGATATTCCCAGAGCTCTGTGCTTTGCGGTAGAGGTTATAAAAAGACTCCATCCAGCAGGCGTCTCGTTGTCACTATTTTTAGTGCATATGAGAAGGCTCTTATGAAGAACTGGGCGGCCGAGCCCCATGTAAAAGACTGCTGGCAGGTTTGCCCTTCCATGGAAAGATCTGGATAAATACATTCAGACTGTTTCAGGTGGCAAAAGTACCCTTTTACCAGTCAAGAGAAGAAGGCAGCTCCCCCCTGTTCCGGGGGCCCTCAAATTCCAGGCAGTACGGACCTCCTGCGCGATCAAACTTTTAACAATGGATCGCAAGGACAGGCCTCTGGGGATCGATCCCCGACAGAGGGGGTCCGATCATCTGTGGCCGCAGGCTACAGATTAGAATTTTTAAAATTTCCTCCACAAGGAAGGCCTCAGTGCAGGCGGCGTTGGATCATCTGCTTTACCAGGGCATAATGGTAGAGGTACCAGCCCAAGAACAGGGGCTAGGTTTCTATTCCAATCTGTTTGTCATACCAAGGCCCATCGGCGATGTCAGACCAATTTTGGACCTAAAAGGTTTAAATGCTTACCTAAGGGTTCGCTCTTTCCGGATAGAATCCGTTCGGTCAGCAGCCGCCACACTCCAGAAGGATCTGGCTTCTATAGACATAAAGGATGGTTACCTTCATGTACCAAGTCTTTCAGCCACATCAAATATTTTTTGTTTGTACGCTTCGTAGTGATACAGCGTCACTTCCAATTCGTGGCGCCCCCCTTCGGGCTGGCTACAGCCCCCGGGTATTCACGAAGGTCCTAGCGCCAATTCTAGTCAAAAGGATCCAAGGGATCTCGGTCCTAGCATACCTGGACGACCTCTTAATCATAGATCAATCGCTTCCTTGGTGGAATGCGTAGTAGCCCTCATGGTTCAGTACCTCGAGAGGTTCGGCTGAGTCCTAAACCGGGGAAAGATCAGCATTTCAACCTACAAAGCAGTTGGAATATCTCGGCATTAGATTAGACACAGAACAGAAGATGGGTGTTCCTGCCCCTGGTAAAGGTCGAGGCTATCAAAAGATTGATTCAGTTGGTTCTAAGCAAAAGAGAACCAACTATTCGCCTATGTATGCGATTACTAGGCAGACTAATGGCCATGTTCGAGGCGATACCACACGCTTCCACACTTGTGTCCTACAGACAGCAATTCTAGTAGCTTGGTTCTGCCCAGTGGTCTGGAAGGCTGGAGAGCGGTCTTGAACGGGTTCACTCGCCAAGGAACTTGGGCAGAGGCGGAGAGGCAGCTGCCCATCAAAGTCTGGGAGATCAGAGCGGCTCGGCTAGCCCTCCTGGCATAGACATCCAGATTACAGGGGTCCTCGGTGAGAAGTCATTCAGACAATGCCACAGCGGTGGCATATATGTGAACCACCAAGGGGGAACCAAGAGTCAAGCCACTCAGAGTGAGAGGAGCTTGGTTTTTCGGTGGGCAGAGGTTTATGTACCCTGCATATCGGCGACATTCATTCCCGAGGTGGACAACCTGGAGGCGTACTTCCTAAGTCGCCAAACCCTGTCGCCGGGGGAGTGGTCTCTGCATCCACAAGTTTTTTTCAGACAATCTGCCAGAAGTAGGGAGTGCCAGACGTGGAGGTCATGGCATCAGGATTCAACAAGAAGCTAGACAGGTTCATGTTTCGAACGATGGACCCTATGGCCTGCGGAACCGATGTGTTGGTTTGCCCTTGGCATCAATCATAACTTCTATATGTATTTCCCCCGCTGCAGTTACTACCCCGCCTGTGGCGCAGGATCATAGCACAGGCCGGTTATCCTGGTAGCCCCAGCTTGGTACCGGAGGGCATGGTACTCACTAGTCCTAAAATTGGCAGCGGGAGGCCCTTGGACTCTTCCTCTATGGCCAGACCTACTCTCTCACAAGGCCCGATCCTCCACCCTGCATTACGGCGTCTAAATTTGAAGGCCTGGCGGCTGAATCCCTGATTCTCAGGGGTAGAGGTCTGTCTAGGCAGGTAATCCCTACCCTCATTAAGGCTAGAAAGCCGGCCTCCAGGGTGATTTTGTTACAGGGTTTGGAGGGCCTACGTAGGCTGGTGTGAGGCTAAGAGATAGGTTTCCCGCAAGTATACCATTGATAGAGTATTAAGTTTTCTCCAGCTAGGAGTGGATAAAGGCCTGGCATTAAGCACGATCTAGGGACAGATTTCAGCCTTATCAGTGTGGTTTCAGAGGCCGCTGGCCGCCCACTCGCTGGTTAAGATCTTCGTACAGGGAGTCTTACGTGTTAATCCTCCGGTCAAATCGCCACTTTGTCCATGGGACTTAAATCTTGTTCTGTCAACTCTACAGAAACACCCCCTTGAGCCGTTGGCTGAGGTACCTTTGGTTTTACTGACTAGAAAGTCGGTATTTCTGATCACCATAGTTTCGGCCAGGAGAGTATCAGAATTGGCAGCCTTATCTTGTAAGGAACCATATCTCATTTTACATAAGGATAGGGCGGGGTTCCGTCCTCATTCTTCCTTTCTACCAAAGGTTATATCCAGTTTCCACCTGAACCAGGATGTGGTACTTCCATCCTTCTTCCAAAACCCACCTCTAGAAAGGAGGGGTTGCTGCATACGTTGGATATTGTCAGGGCCATAAAGGCCTATCTTAAAGCTACAGAGAAGGTTCGGAAAACAGAGGTGGTGTTCGTTTTACCGGAAGGGCCCAAGATGGGTCAGGCAGCTGCTTGATCCACCATCGCAAGATGGATTAAACAATTAATCGTTCAGGCCTGCGGTTTGAAGAGGTTGCCTCCTCCTTTGTCGGTTAAGGCCCATTCTACCAGGGCCATGGGCACCTCCTGGGCAGCACATCATCAGATCTCTATGGCTCGAATATGCAAGGCAGCAACGTGGTCGTCAGTCCACATGTTTACAAAATTTTATCAATTGGACGTAAGAAGGAATGCGGATACAGCCTTTGGGCAATCAGTACTACAGGCCGCGATTCAAGCTCCTCAGGATCTGAGGGGGCTCCCTTGACTTGATTTGAGATTTACATTTCTTGTTTAAGTTGGATTTACTAGTATTTGAGTATACCTCTAAATTAAATCCTTTTTTGGAAGATGTCTCCCTCCCCTTATTAAAGCATTGCTTTCGGACATCTCATATAGTAATGAATATGCTGCTCTGTGTCCCGTGATGTACGAGAAAGAAAAAGAGATTTTTTAATACAGCTTACCTGTAAAATCTTTTTCTTGGAGTACATCACGGGACACAGAGCTCCCACCCCTCTTTTGGGGAACATTTTTGGGAGGCATACTGCTTGCTACAAAACTGAGGTACTTCCTCTATGGGAGGGGGTTATATAGGGAGGGGACTTCCTGTTTGAGATTGCCAGTGTCCACACCTGAAGGTACTCCATATAACCCATATAGTAATGAATATGCTGCTCTGTGTCCCGTGATGTACTCCAAGAAAAAGATTTTACAGGTAAGCTGTATTAAAAAATCTCTTTATTATAGATATCTCACACAAGTGATACGTTTCAAGCATCTCTTTCTTTTAATTTTGATGATTATGGCTTACATCTAGTGAAAACCCCAAATTCAGTATCTCAGAAAATTTGAATATTGTGAAAAAGTTCAATATTGTAGACTCATGGTGTCACACTAATCAGCTAATTAACTCAAAACTCAGGTTTCCTGAGCCTTTAAATGGTCTCTTAGTCTGGTTCAGTAGGTTACACAATCATGGGGAAGACTGGTGACTTTACAGTTGTCCAGAAGACAGTCATTAACACCATCCACTAAGAGGGTAAGTCAGAAAAGGTCATTGCTAAAGAAGTTGGCTGTTCACAGAGTGCTGTATCCAAGCATATTAATCGAAAGTTAGGTGGAAGGAAAAAGTGTGGTTAAAAAAAGGTGCACAAGCAACAGGGATAACTGCAGCCTTGAGAGGATTGTGAAGCAAAGACCATTCAAGAATTTGGGGGAGACTCACTACAGCACATGTCAGTCCTTCAAGGACCACCACCTACAGATGTATCCAGGACATAGGTTACAACCGTCCATTCCTTGTGTCAAGCCACTCCTGAACCAACATCAGAAGTGTCTTACCTGGGCTAAGGAGAAAAAGGACTGGACTGTTGCCCAGTGGTCCTCGGATAAAAGTAAATTTTGCATCTCATTTGAAAATCAAGGTCCCAGAGTCTGGAGGAATAGTGGAAAGGCACAGTATCCAAGCTGCATGAGGTCTAATGTGAAGTTTCCACAGTCAGTGATGATTTGGGAT
Organism: Rana kukunoris; assembly: GCA_029574335.1. Classification (NCBI taxonomy): domain Eukaryota; kingdom Metazoa; phylum Chordata; class Amphibia; order Anura; family Ranidae; genus Rana; species Rana kukunoris. Next base: position 502,900,549 of record CM056049.1, on the reverse strand, counting down.
GCCTGTCATCTGCTGGTGTTGGTCCACTGTGTTTCACCAAGTCCAAAGTCAGCGGAGCACTCCACTAGGAAATTCTAGAGCATGCTTCAATCTGCTGACCAGCTTTATGGAGATGCTGATTTAATTTTCCGGTAGGACTTGTCGCTTTATTACAGGGTTTACTGAATATATACATTTTAAAAGTAAATGTTTGCTGTTTATTTTCAGTATAATTTAACTGCACTTACCTGAGCTATCACTGTCTATTATCCTAAATATTGTTTCCAAATCTGATCGGTTTCTGTACAGGGCTTCTAACAAACTCGACTGTATATTCTACAAGTGATAAAGAGAGAGAAAATTATACAATTGACATGTTTAGTTTAAAAGGCATAAAACTTTAAATCAAAAATTGACAATAAATTCTTACCCATAAAAAGGAACATTGAAGGTATTGTACCTTTTCAAATGTTTTCATTGATTTTACTAGGTATTAGTATAGTTACGGTATATTTCTCTGTTGTCTGTCTGCCTTTCCTTGTAATGATGGGCTCACATGTTGTGGCTGAAGTTTGTAGTGTCTTGGCTGATCAATTCCCCTATGTCCATCAAATATTTTATCTGCCTTGTCCCCATTCAGCAGCAGGCAAGAAAATTATTCTTATGGGTCACATGCATGTCTAGCTATTTCTCTTTGTTGGATCACAAATGTTATATGAAACAAACACATCTCTCCCAGCATGGTAAAGGATGTGCAATAAAGATAACCTAGAGTTCAACAAAGTATGCTTGCTAAAAGAAGTGAAATGTATTTAAATATACAGTCCCTCACAGGGAGAAGTGCTAAACCAGTAGAAAAATAATTATTTTACATATAGAGTAAAACTTTGGTTTGAGAGTAACTTGGTTTGAGGGAGTTTTGCAAGACAAGCAACATTTTTTAATAAATTTTGACTTGATAATCAAGCGATGTCTTGATATACAAGTACCGTCATGTCACAACTGATTATAAAAGAGAAGAGAGGCGCCTCTAAGTGTAGCAATATGGTTACATTTATTAAAGGTACAACATTTAGCAACTCACATGGTTGATGATTAAAACAGGCACATCTAAGTATGCAGGCATCTGGGGTAAAGCTGTCCACATAGACAGGTACTGCACCGCCATCAACATCATCCCTTCGAAGCTGCGCTCCACGAGCGCTTCAAGTCTCACTTTCAGATTGCTCTATTGCAGGGTAGTCTTCCTGGTCATGATTACAGACTGACAGCGGTGAGATCCATATTGCTGCACTTAGAGGCGTACTTATGAATAAATGATTGTGGAACAAATCATCTGAGTTTCCCTTATTTCTTATGGGGAAATTCGCTTTGATATCCAAGTGCTTTGGATTACAAGCATGTTTCCGGAACGAATTATACTCGCAATCCAAGGTTTTACTGTACAGTACATATTTAAAAGCTTTACCTCTCGAGTTGGCTGACACACAGAGAGTTCATCAAACCATTCTCTGTATTTAAGTAGACCGTCTGTAGCATTGCGGACAAGTTGTGGCCTGAGCATTCTCCATGGCAGTCCTAGTTTTAGGACAGACTCTAGTGCAGTTGCCCAGTCATTTAATGTGATGGATCCTGTATAGAAAAGTTAAGCAATGTAATTAGGTCTTGAGATAACATAAAATCCATCTTTCCTGCCTCTAGCTTGCACAGCCTGTGGTTTGAGAACTCCAACATCTGGCAGCTAATGTTTTCCACTATTTTCATCAAGATCCTTCCCATTTGTTTGGCAGACATAAAGCCGCAGTAGAATTAGAAGAATTGTTTCTAAAGGTTCAACATTTGCATGATATGCATCACAGGGCAACAGGTTCAAGAAAAGCTTACCAGTGGCTGAAGACCTTTAACAATGAAGTAGCAGACCAAGTTACAGGTTTGACAGACATGCATGAGTTAACCACTTAAGCCCTGGACCAATATGCTGCTAAATGCCCAAAGGTGTTTTTACAATTCGGCACTGCGTCGTTTTAACAGACAATTGCGCGGTCGTGCGACGTGGCTCCCAAACAGAATTTGCGTCCTTTTCTTCCCAAAAATAGAGCTTTCTTTTGATGGTATTTGATTGTCTCTGTGATTTGTATTTTTTGCGATATAAACGGAAAAAGACCGAAAATTTTGAAAAAAAATTATATTTTCTACTTTTTGTTATAAGAAAAATCGAATAAACTAAATTTTAATTAAACATTTAGGCCAAAATGTATTCAGCCACATGTCTTTAGTAAAAAAAAAATCGCAATATAAAAAAAAAAAATAGCTACCTAGCGGCAACAGTGACACTAATACTGCGATCAGAAAACCGATCGATTAGTGACACTGGCAATAGGGGGTGAAAGGGTTAACTAGGGCGGTGATCAAGGGGTTAAACCTTTATTAGGGGGGTAGGGACCTAACACTAACTGCCTGTCACACTAACTGTCACACTGACACTAAATGCAGTGATCAGTAAATATATGATCACTGCTATTATTGACACTGTGATAGGGGGCTGGGGGGGGGGGTTATCTGAAGGGGTTAAATGTGCCTATGTGTATGGTGTCAGTGTAGTGTTGGTGCGACTTACTATGTGATGTCTTCTCTCCTCTTGCCGGATCGAAAATACCGCCGAGAGGAGAGGTCACATCACTTCCTCTGCCTGTGTTTACATTACACAGGCAGAGAGCGGGCAGCGGGGGAGGAAGCGGATTCGCTGGGAGCGATCGCGAGGGGGCAGACAGAAACGAATAGCCGCCCCCTCATCTCGGATCTCCCAGACACTTACCGACCGCCAGTGTTGTAAGTAACGGCGTTTAAATAAACGTTGTTACGTAACGATTGGCCGTCAAGGGGTAACTAGTAATCTACCTGATTATTTTTACCCCATCGCCAACGCCGTTGCCATTACATTGGCGGCGTTACTAAGTTACATTGAGCGTGCGGCGCGGGTGGCAGTCCGGGGTCATGTCTCTGTCTAACTTTCCTCAGGGCCGGCGGGATGGAGCCTGTGATTGCATTGTGAATTGTGATTGGGTGGCCCGGGTCACACTGTCTGTCATCAGTCATCACATGATGCCATGTTCTCCTTGATTGGTCGCCGGCGGGCATGTGACTCGGTGTCGGACAGACTCGATGGGTGGCACTGGCGCGGCGCATGCACGCGCCCCTGAAGTCTCCCGCCCGCAGACGTGACTTGTGTGTCTGTCGGGACTTGTCGGGTGTAACTGACTGACGGACGGTGTCAGTGTCACTGACGGAGCCGCCGACATCTCCGGTCCGAGGCCAGCAGCCAAGTCACACTGACTCACCACCTCACCAGGCAACACCGACTGTTGCCCTGTGGCGGCCCCTGCCCTGCCCTGCGCAAGCCAGCAGACAGCAGCACCGACCGACTGTGGCCCCTGCCCCCTGCGCAGCCAGGTCCCAGGTGAGTAGCGATTGGAACTGGGGGGAGGGAGGACAGCGGCCTAGTCTAAGGCCTGCCTGGTCTGGTGGTGCCATGGTGGTGATGTGAATGAACTTTGTGCTACTGGGCTGGCTGAGCTGACGGACTGGCTGGCTGTGCTGATATTGTTGCTTGCTTCAAAGCTTAAAAGACTCCAATTACCTGTCTATAAATATATAACAGGCTTATAGACAGATAATTAGAGTCCTTTAAGCTTTACAATTACAAGCAATATCAGCAGCAGCAGTCAGTGTCAGCTCAGCCAGTAGCAAAAAGTTCATATTTCGCCACACCAGGCCTAAGGCCTTAGGCCTGGTGTGGCAAAATATGAACTTAGTGCTACTGGCTGAGCTGACACTGCTACTGCTGCTTATATTGCTTGTAATAAAGCTTAACAGACTCCAATTATGTTATAGAACGTAATTGCATTGTAGAATATAAAAAAAAAATCTCAGTTACTTTTCCGAGTAACTAGTTACTTTGCTAATAAAGTAACTGAGTCACTAACTCCCTTACTTTTTCGGACAAGTAACTTGTAATTGTAACTAGTTACTTTTTTAAAGGAAGATGAACAACACTGCCGACCGCCGCATGTAGCGGAGGGGGTCCCGATAGGACCCCCGACCCGCGTGAAGGCAGGGACGTGCCAGCACGCCCATCTGCCTGTACGTTCCATTCTGTGGACGTACATATACATGCGGCGGGAGTTAAGTGGTTAAAAGCTGAAAAAAAATAGGCTTTTTTGGGCCAGCAGTCTACTGAAAACAGGGTTAAGGTATTATTGGTCAAAAAATCAGAAGTTTAAAGAAATAAGATGGTTGCTCAGTCTGTGAGACCAACTGGTAAATATGGAGGATAAAACATGATGGTATTGGGTTCTCTCTCCCTTTTCTGCATTTCTCAGTGAAAAATAAGAAGACCTCTAAAGCTAAGTTTGCACTTGTTTCCACAGCCACAACCACCCGCAGTTAAACGCAGGAGATGTGTGTAGGTGCCATTAATCCTTAATGGCACACAGCACGCACTGGAAATTGCAATGACACTGGGAACTGCACTGCACTTGCAAATCCCATCTGGTCTCAATTCCAAAAATGGAGCAGGGACCTTTTTCCATGCTTTCAGGAGGCATCTGTGTGAACCTAGCCTAAAGATCTTTCAAGTCTCAGACACTGCAAATGGACCTGATAGTCACCCCTCAGAATACTTGAGGTACCTGTAATCCACTGTAGTTAAAAATGTAAACAACAATTCTCCACAAGTAAATTAGGAAAATGTAAAATCTAATATTCATTTCTTATTTACTATTGACTTATAATTAAAACTTATAATCTTATTGACTTTTAATTATTTCTAGTCTACTCCTACTAAAGTATCACATAATCTTTGTTCTGACTAGTGGGTTTAGAGAGGTGGAGGTGGAGAAGCAGCAGTACACTAATCTTCCTAGTGAATGGCCGTGCAGGGTTTGTGTCGGCAGATGTCTTGGCCATTGAAGGACAGACAGGCTGTTCTCCCATCACAGCCAAAAAACTGACCACACTGGTAGGGATGACCCCCCTTGCCCTAGTGACAGACAGACAGACACATATCAGGTATATCAAATGTTGGGGGTAACATATTCTTTAACCTGAATAATCTTGAGGTTTGAAAAACTACTTTTCTTTGGAAGAATCCCCACACGTTTACTTGCATGCAATGACAGAGGGGTTTATTTACTAAAACTGGAGAGTGCAAAATCTGGTACAGCTGTGCATGGTGTCCAATCAGCTTCTAATTTCAGCTTGTTCAATTAAGCTTTGACCATTTTGGCATTTGTGGGCTGCCTATCTATCTATGGCTTTATGAACCGCAACCATTTACTCCTGTCTGAATGATAAATTTATAAATAATGAATAAAAATCAAAAATATAAGCTTTGACAAGAAAATCTGGAAGCTGATTGGTTTCTATGCAGAGCTGCACCAGATTTTGCACTCTCCAGTGTTAGTAAATTAAATATTGACTATGTCTTGTGACTATATAGTCCTGTGTCACACATTTCACAGAGCCTGCCTTCTGAATGATAGAGGTGCTTTAAAACACAGTGGAAACTTCAGTAATACTACATCCATTGCAGTATGTCACTTTTATTGCAGCCCATACAATCAGATTTTGGCTTGTGCTTCGAGCGGATGGATCCCTTGGGGCAGCCTTTGAGATGCGATCCACTGCTTAATGCTTTTCAGTGGGGTGGCAGATGGCGCTTGACAGGAAGCTGGAAAGCAATATGTTGCCCCCTTTAACTCTGAAGAACCTGCACCACCATGTTCGGTGCGACCTGATTCACATAAGGGGTCATGTTTTGGAGCAGTACTGTCAGTACTCCGAAAGCAAAGCATTGTGATTGCGCCATGTGTACAGCCCTGGGCGCCTGCATGTTCCCCTACCCCCTTTACTTTAATCTGTGTTTTGGGCAGACCTTCTTACTCTTTATGCCCCGTACAGATGTTTTTCCAGTCTGAAAAACTGCCATGAAAGCTTTTTGTTGGGAATCCCGACCGTGTGTATGCTCCAACGTACTTTTTCCCACAGGAAAACTGCCGGAAAAAAGAACAGGATCCTCGTGGGAAAACTATTCGTCTGTATGCTTTTCAGACGGGGAAAAAACACGCATGCTCGGAAACAATTTGACGCATGCTCGGAAGCATAGAAATTCATTTTGTCGGCTCGTCGTAGTCTTTTACGTCACTGCGTTCTTGGCAGTCAAAAGTTCACCGGACTTTTGTGTGACCGTGTATATGCAAGGCAGGCTTGAGAGAAATTCTGTCGGAAAACCATCGTTTTTTTTCCGAAGGGAAAACCGCTCGTGTGTACGTGGCATTACACTTTTTCTGTTCATTCAATCCCAGTTCATGCTCTACATTTACCAACATTATTTCAGAAAACAAAAACCCTGGCATTTATGAAGATTTAGCCAATGGGTTAGGCGGGTGCTCACAGTAAATGGCTGGTGTGTACACTTATTACGCACAACGCTGTACTGTACATGTTAACCTGATGGTAATATTCAGATATAAAACAAAAAGAAATCATATTTGACTTACCTGTTTTATTCTTGTCATATCTTTTAAATTCATTAAGAAGCCCAGATTTATGAGCAAAAAGTTTTTCCCTTAAGGCCTTCAGAGCGGATGCTTCCACAGTGCTCACTCTAAGAAAAAATAGACACAGGTGCCGTAAGAACTCACTCAGAGCTGAAAAACTCCCCTGACTTGTCATTTCGAACAAAATACTCCTAGTTTGGGTGCAAGAAGAACTGTATGATGCAGAACATATAGGAAGCAGTACCTTTGCCTCATAGTCAGAGTGTTGGTAGTTTTGTTTGCTTGATATTGCACAAAATGTGGGACAAGGTCATGCCCTAGTTTCACATATGCCCCTTTGTTGCTGCCAACTTCATAGTAATTAGATGCAGAAAATATTGTGAGAACCTGAAAAAATAATGTCCAAAGATTATATAATGGCTGAATTAATTGCCTTAAATATGCAGTAGACACCCCAATGCCAACGTAACGACTTCTACTGGCAGACATAAAGCGTATGGAGGGGGGAAACTTATTACTAATGACATAATCACGCTTGTAGTAGTAGTGAGCACACATTTCGGTGAGCTGTCTGTCTGCATATGCCGGCTTATACCTGTGGAAGTATATAGTTTGAAGCACTGTATCCATTACCTTTTTTGTGAGTGTTCTAAATATTATCAGTGAGAACTATAAATTCTCTTTCAATTTTATGTATCTATGGTACTGTAGCGCCTGTGTACTTTCAGTCCAGGTGCTATTTCAAATTTAGAGAGGGATGAGAGAGTTATGTAGCTCTCATCCATGTGATTTGCACAGTTCATTCTGTGTTCCTGAGGTGCCTTTCCACCCCGGGGCAACAGGTGGTGGCAGTGGAGTTCAGGTCTTGCCAGCAGCCAATCAGAGGGGTTTTTCCCTTGCGGGGCATGCTGGGGGAGGGTACTTCTTGAGCGGACACCCTCTTGGCGAGAGTTCGTGACTGGATCCGGGTGCGGCACCCACCTTCAGGGTGTGCGCACATCACAGGCCCCGGCGATATGGCCTACCAGGCCGGGGCGCACTTGCCACGCGTTGTTCTTGGTTCTGGGACCATATTGGTCCGGAGCAACTGAAGCTGTGATGGGGCCCAGTGACTTATTGGGTGCCATAAATTTGAGGAAAATATGCCAAGCGAGTTGTGCTGTTTGGTTGGGAGTCAGTCTGAGGAAAGCCCGGAGGCAGGCGATCCAATAGGGCCTAGACAAGCAATCGGGGATCGAGGTGACCAGAGTTTGTCTAATGGCAACCTGTCATTTGGTGACTATTTGAAGAAAACTACCTGAGGGAGATTCGGGCATCAATAATCTTGAGAAGGATTCACCTCACAAATCGTGTTCTAAAGCAAAGCGCCTGTGGCAGAGGTCTCACTCCTATTTCTATTTCAGTCAAGTCTGTGGCAGAGACTTGTTTTCCTTCTTAAGATTCTCAGTGATATTCTGGCTGCCAGTTCTGTGAGAGAGACTGTCCGGGTACGCTGGATAATCCAGCCACTCTGACTGGAGTGGCGACGAAGTTAAGGTCCCATTGGAAGCAGGATTGTTTCCGTCGTTCTTAGGCCTGAATCTGCAAATTCTCCTTTTCACCCATCTTTACTCTATCTACTCCAAGTTCACTGTTTGCCGTGTTGAGCAAGAATAAAAGCACAGAAAAACACCGGCTGTTTGGACATTCCGTCATTGTTCTCATCATCATCATCATCATTATACCCCTAGACCAGGGGTGTCAAACTGGCGGCCCTCCAGCTGTTCCGAAACTACAAGTCCCATCATGCCTCTGCCTGTGGGAGTCATGCTTGTAACTGTTAGCCTTGCAATGCCTCATGGGACTGGTAGTTTTGCAACAGCTGGAGGGCCACCAGTTTGACACCCCTGCCCTAGACATTCATACAGGTAACAGGCCAACCCAAATCTATCCAGCGGCTCCTGCGGGGGTAGTGCTACAGTACTGTATATGATCATTTAGATATGGTGATATGAATTGGGGATCTTATTTGGTGGAGAGCAAAGACCAGACCACCACATTAATCCCTGCTGGAGAATACGCTATGTTGACCCTCATATTATTGAGGTCATTACACTGAGGTGAGCAGATTTAAGTATCACTGTGTGGAGTGTTTCTTCATGTCACACAGTAGGAATTCTGGAGCGAAGATCACGGATGATTCACTCTAATTGGGATCTGATCGATGTGGATTTTTTTTGCATATTATATATATAAAAAAAACTGTTTGTTATCAGATAAGGGCTGCACTCTTTGGGTCTGGAGATCTATTGCTCATTTTTTTACTTTTCATTTCTTTACTTTGTACATTTTGATTGCTGCTAATATTATTTTTACACCTGTGTAATACTTATGTTTTTTATTCTTGTATATTTGTGGGCAGCAGTGCACTGTTTTTGTTATTTTATAATTGTGGAGGTGTAGCGAGATTACCTTTTTAGCATTAGCTTGCAACCCTGGGTATATTGGCTTCTGATTGCATAGACTGATTTTTGGTTATTTATTCCGATTGATGTATAGTTAATGCATCTGTATCCAAAGATTTGTAGACACCCTTTCAAATTATTGAGTTATGGTATTTACTGTGAAGGGTACTGCTAAATCTACTGCAGTTAGGAGAAGGCTTTTTTATTTTCCAGAATGACTGTGCACAAAGCTAAGTTCCCAAAGACACACTATAATAAGTTGTGTGGTGGGACTGCATAGAGCCCTGACCTCAACCCCATTGAACCACTTTATAATGCATTGAAACATAATTTGAGAAGCAGTCAACATCAGTACCTGACATCACAAATGTTCTTTTGGCCGAACTCAAACAAATTCCCACAGGCACACTCCAAAATCACAGCTGGCTAAGCTGTACTGTAAGGCCTGCGTATACACGTTAGGTTAACCAGAGGACAGCGGTTTGATGGACCGTTTTCATCGGTCAAAACCGATCGTGTGTGGGCCCTATAGGTTATTAAACCTTAGGTTAAAAAAAAAGCCAACTTGCTTTAAATTTTAACCGACGGTTAAAAATCCACGCATGCTCAGAATCAAGTCGACGCATGCTTGGAAGCATTGAACTTCATTTTTTTCAGCACGTCTTTGTGTTTTACGTCCCCGCGTTCTAACACAACCGTTTTTTCAACAGATGGTGTGTAAGCACATCAGACCATCAGTCAGCTTCATCGGTTAACCGACAACGGTCCATCAGACCGTTCTCATCGGATGGACTGATTGTGTACAAGGCTTTAGTCTGAAGGCTTCATCAGTTAAAGCAGTGGTGATAAAACCCAATTTCATCGTGGGCCGCATAAGCATTATGATTGCCCTCAAAAGGGCCGGTTGTATCTGTTCCTTATGCTGCTGCTGGGAAGAAGCTGGATGCATTGCTTTAAAGCAGAAAGTAAGGGTCTAGGAGAGGACCATAGGAGGGCTGGAGCTCTTCTGCAGCTGCAGGAGAGGTGGGGAGGGCCACATGAAATGGCCTGGAGGGCCGGATTCGGCCCGCGGGCCTTGTGTTTGACACCTATGAGTTAAAGGGTTAGTTTACCTTTACTCGTGGCATATTATCCATGTGTTTGTGTTGACACTTTCCTGGCTTAGTAATGTGACTATTACAAAATCTGATAGACCTCCTGCCCTTAACTTCTCCTGCTCAATCTCCAGGCTGCCAATTTTAATCTCTCTGAGCATGCATTAACAAACTACCCTTGGACCAGAAGGTCTTTCACAGAATGTTTTGGCCAAGCATCCAAAATCTTCTTCTTCCACAATAGCAGAAATCATGGCCTGTGAGGCCAAAATACAAGGATTATAATCATTTGCACATTCTCAGTCTCTTAAGATCAGAGGTCCATTAATGTGTCTTTCCCTAGGGCGTTGGGATCATACATTCTGGTGAAGTAAATAATTGTAATGCCCTTATACACACAACTGTTTTTCTGCAGGAAAAAAAACAATGTTTTTCCCAACAGGATTCCTTTCAAGCCTGCCTTGCATACAAGTACCAAATACCGCCCATCCAAAGCGTGGTGACGTACACCAGGTAAGACGGACTTTAAAGGGGAAGTCCCCTTTGGGCTGCTTTTGCTGATCCTCGTGTTAGTAAAAGTTTGGTGAGAGACGATTCGCGCTTTTCAGTTTTCGTGCTTTTCAGTCCATTACAGCGTGACGAATGTGCTATCTCCATTCCATACGCTAGTTTTACCAGAACGAGCGCTTCTGTCTCATACTTTATTCTCAGAATGCGCGTTTTATTCCCCTTGGGAAAGCATACACGCGATCGGTTTTCCCGACGGGAAAAAGTCTGCGGGAAACATGTTCTCTTTTTTCCCGCAGTTTTATAGTCAGGAAAACTGTGATGGAGCAATTTTGCAATTTATATAAGTGACAGCTGTGGTGTTGTCTAGCTGTAACTTGACTCACTTCCATTGAATAAAAGGATGAAAATGCTGACTGATAAGAAAAGCTCCTCTCATTTTGAGGACATTGGAGGATGTTTTTCGAGGCCGTGTACACACGGCAGAGAACCTCGACGGGCAGAACACATCGTTCCGCCCGTCGAGGTTCCCTGCCGGCCGTCGAAATCGGCGACCCGCCCGTCGGGAATGGCAACCAGCCATTCTTCCAGGCGGGCCATCGAGCAAATAGAGAGCGTGCTCTCTATTTCTGCTCGACGGGCTTCCCGACGGGAAGCTCGCCGAGAGCGTACACACGGCCGAGGTCCTCGCTGGAATGCAGCTTCCAGCGAGGTTCTCGCTGGTTTCCAGCGAGAACCTCGGTCGTGTGTACGCCGCCTCAGGGTACCCACCATTTTTCCTGTACTGTTTGTTTGCAGGAAATGATACCCAGACACTGCCATTGGGAGTGAACGTAATCCAGTCTTCTGGGTTGAAGGACAGCAGGATCCACAATATATACTAAGATATATATACTAAAGCCCTGTACACACGATCGGATATCTGATGGAAGCTAATCCGATGGACTTTTTCATCAAATATCCAATGAAGCTGACTTTCATCAGTCTTGCCTACACACCATTGGTTAAAAATCCGATCCTATACAAACGCGGTGCCGTACAACACATACGACGGCACTATAAAGGGGAAGTTCAAATCCAACGGCGCCACCCTTGGGGCTGCTTTTTCTGATTTTGTGTTACCGCGTGTTAGTAAAACTTTGGTGAGAGCCGATTTGCGCTTTTCAGTCTTTGTGCTTTTCAGTCTCTGTGCTTTTCAGTCTGTTACAGCATGACGAGTGTGCTATCTCCATTACGAACGCTAGTTTTGCCAGAACAAGCGCTCCAGTCTCCTAATTCAGTCTGAGCATGTATGGATTTTTGACCGATGGACTTCCCCACAGACGATCGTTTTTTTCTATCGGTTTTTTAACCGTAGGAAAAATTTAAAACAGGTTCTATTTTTTTTCAATAATGGGAAAAAAGCAATGGGGCCTACACACGATTGGTTCGTCCGATGAAAACGGTCCATCGGCCCGTTTTCATCAGACAAACCGATCGTGTTTACAGGGCTTAAGATATATTGGTTTCTTTTTAAGTCTTCTTAATTATATGCAAATAGTTATAATTTGTCATTTACCTTTCCATTGTGGCAAAACTCATATCCTTCTTGCTTACACTCATGAGACCGGATCAGCATTTGTAATCCATGTTTTCGCAGGATTTTTTCAGTTATATCAGGACCAAAGTAACATCCTCCTCCACGTACTGTGTTTGACTTGCAGCCATCTTGAGCTATAGGATCACTCCACAAAATATCTACAATCTATTCATGGGTTAAAGAGTTATCAAATGCATTCATGCAACATTATGGACTGATTTAACAAATGAAAAGAAATAGAAATACAGTATACAGTAATAAATTAATGCTGAACTGTAGCCATCTAGAACATGTAATGTTATGTAGCGCCCCCTTTACTTTCAGTGCGGGCACTAGTCTAAATTTAGCAAGAATGAGAGAGTTACCTTGCTCCCATTCACACAATTGTTAAGATGGTGACCCCTGTTATTTCAAAAGTGTCCTCTGGGCCAGTCTGCACTCTAGGGATGTGTTGTCATCCCTGGTCAGCAGTTGACGGCAGAGGGGGTTCTGACAGAGCAAGCTTTCCCCAGCAGCCGATTGGAGGAGTTTTCCCCGCGGGGCATGCTGGGGAGGGATATATCTGTGACGGTTGTCATGTGCTCAAGGCAGTTCTGCGGGGTCCCGGGTTCCACCTTCAGGTTGTGCGCATCCATGGACCCCACCAGCGTGGCCCACCTAGCCAAATCCACAGACTATGCTGGACCTCAACCGGAGGTCGAAGGGGACCCCAGTACTCTACTGGGTTCCCAGTTCTTTTGATGAGATCCCAGGCTGGGTTTAGGAGATACAGTTGTATTCAAAATTATTCAACCCCCCAATGCTGTAAAGGGTTTTAGGGAATTTAGTGTACATTTGTAGTTGTATTCAGAATGAAATCCTACAAGGGCTTCTTAAAGAACCATATGCAACTAAAATGACATCAATTGGTTTTGTAATACAGTAGTAAATGTTTCTTTTGTGAATTCTTCATTTACACAATTATTCTACCCCTTAAAGACTACCACTCTGAAGAACAGAGGTTCATTGAAGTGTTTTCAATCAGGTGTTGAAAACACCTGTGGATGTCAGGGAGCAGCAATAAAGCCTAATAAGCACCAATTAGGCAGCTTCAAAATGACTCTGATACTCGGCTCCTTCTAGACATTTACTGGTGTGGTTACAAACATGGTGAAGTCAAGAGAATGGTCCAGGAAGACAAGAGAAGAGGTGATTACTCTTCACAGGAAGGGCAATGGCTATAAGAAGATTGCAAAGATGTTAAACATACCAAGAGACACCATAGGAAGCATCATTCGCAAATTCAAGGCAAAGGGCACTGTTGAAACGCTACCTGGTCGTGGCAGAAAGAAGATGCTGACTTCGACTTCTGTGCGCTACCTGAAGCGTAGAGTGGAAGAAAGTCCCTGTGTGACTGCTGAGGAACTGAGAAAAGATTTGTCAGATGTGGGTACTGAAGTTTCTGCTCAGACAATACGGCGCACACTGCGTAATGAAGGCCTCCATGCCAGAACTCCCAGGCACACCCCCTTGCTGTCTCCAAAGAATAAGAAGAGTCGACTGCAGTATGCCAAAAGTCATGTGGACAAACCACAGAAGTTTTGGGATTGTGTTCTGTGGACTGATGAAACAAAATTAGAACTGTTTGGGCCCATGGATCAACGCTATGTTTGGAGGAGGAAGAACAAGGCCTATGAAGAAAAGAACACCTTGCCTACTGTGAAGCATGGCGGGGGGTCAATCATGCTTTGGGGCTGTGTTGATTCTGCAGGTACAGGGAAGCTTTAGCGTGTGCAAGGTACCATGAATTCTCTTCAGTACCAGGAGATATTGGATGACAATGTGATGCAGTCCGTCACAAACCTGAGGCTTGGGAGACGTTGGACCTTTCAACAGGACAATGATCCCAAGCATACCTCCAAGTCCACTAGAGCATGGTTGCAGATTAAAGGCTGGAACATTTTGGAGTGGCCATCACAGTCACCAGACTTAAATCCGATAGAGAACCTCTGGTGGGACTTAAAGAAAGCAGTTGCAGTGCGCAAGCCTAAGAATGTGACTGAACTGGAGGCTTTTGCCCATGACAAATGGGCGAAGATACCCGTAGATCGCTGCAAGACACTTGTGTCAAGTTATGCTTCACGTTTAAAAGCTGTTATAACTGTAAAAGGATGTTGTACTAAGTACTAAGATTAAATGTCACTTGGTGATTGAATAAAACTGATAATGATGTGAGCACAGAAAAGACATTTGTGGTTATTTCATTATAAATGTTATGTTATATTTGTCCTACACGTGCCTCTTTGATTTAATTGTAAGCAGGATGACTGAATGATCAAAATCAATGTCAAACTGGCCAAAACAATCAATTTCAGTGGGGGTTGAATAATTTTGAATACAACTGTATTTGCAAAAGAGACGGGTACGATGTCTACGGCGCAGGCGCACTTTGGAAACCTTCAGAAACGGCAATCGTGCCATTTCTAAAAGTGATCGTGCCATGACTGGTGGCTCCCGCGCGCATGCTTTGCATAGTAGCCCATTATGCTTTATCTTTGCAGGGAAACAAAGAGGAAGTAAAACCTATCAGGGTTTACTTCCTCTTTAACATCTTTAAGAATAATTCCAGGCATTGGTATGTTATACATAGTTACTTTGGTCTAGTTTGGACCAATGTAACTCTGTATATAGTATACCTGACCGGAGCTGTGGTGGCTCAACGTGATTGGCACTGCGCTGACAAGCCGTTCACCTCTGCAGCCAAGGGTTCGGATCCCGGTCTCGGCTACAAGTGAATTGAGTTTGGTGGTCTCAGCTCGGCTCCCGGTGGGTGTGCTATGCAAGGTACGCCTGTGCTTAGTATGCCCACCCCCCCCCCACAAAAAACCACCACACTTGCACGCACACGAAATTGGTTTAACACGCACGCACTTTGGCCATGTGGTCTCCTAAAATAAAGAGAGGCAAAGGACCTACGGGGCTGGCTGGGTGGGCTAGGCCCCCTCACTCCCTCAAAGGGGGAGTCCCTCTGCCCCGTTGGGGTCCCAAGTGGAGCAGGTAGGGCGGGGTGAGTGGGAGGCCCCCCCTCACACCCGCCATTGCCACCGGGGGCATGGAGAAGGATGGCGATTGCCTCCGGGGGGAGGGTCTGCCTACTCCCAACTCCTGCAGTCCGGCTCCTCTCTCTCGAGTTCACGCACAAAATACACTTTAGAAAAAAAAAAAAAATAGTATACCTGACCAATGCCCTGGAAAGTTGAAAATCACTGACATAGACACCGCTACTCCAGTCAGAGGCGGCTCTAGGCTTTGTGAGGCCTTAGGCAAAACTTAGAAATGAGGCCCCACTCACGCCCATAATGGGAAAAATAATTCAAGTAAGAAAAATGGCTGGAGAAAATGCACGGATCTAGAACACCAGTGATCAGCACCACTTCCAGGGCACCCTCCTCACCCATCAGACATCTTCAACCAATGCAAGAGAAGGGAGAGAGAAGGAGGTGAGAAAGAGAGAGGGGTAATAGAGAGATCCGATGACGCTGACATTAGTATTGATTACGGGCAAATTAGGCAGCCGCGAGTGCTGTGAGTGCGAGGCCTTAGGCGACCGCCTAATTTGCCTAATTAGAGAGCCACCTCTGACTCCAGTTATCATCACTTGCTTAACGGTGCTGCAACAAAATAATTCTGATCTTTTGGTGCCAATAGGGTACAAATGGCACTATAGGGGTTATGGTCAGGGGTGATCTATAAAACTAAAACTATCTTCTGAAAGAAATTGTAAAATAAGTGGAAATAAGCTACCATACATTTACCTGCTTTCTCTCTTCATTGTCCATATCATACTCTTGCATTTCTCCGGATTCTGATTCAGAGTCAGAAACAGACACCGGACTGTCTGGCTCACGAATGGTCTCAGTAAAACCCACTTGTCTTCGACATTTTACTAGTTCTTTGTCCACAGCTTGCTTCACTCGTTTAGAGATCTCTTTTCTGTCCATTGTCATGGTGGTGGGGCTACTAGCTGATCGTTTCCCCTTATAATTGGGTAGGAGGCTTGGACTGGAGCTATAGGAGAAAGAACCACTCCTTGGGGGCTGCCAAGGCGATGCCACTGTTAGCGCATTTTCTCCATTTGTACCCTGATCAGTCTTCTCTTCTGTCTTGTTTATCTTGTCTTTCTTTTTTCTAGGCCTCAAAGTGGATGCAAACTAAACAAAAGCAGTTTAATAGTCACTTATGTTTTATTTTTATTTTTCCTGTATTGTTCTATGGTCATATTTTACTTTTTCTCACACTAAGATGGTATATTATTTTAAAATATTAATCTGGTTTAAATTGAGATGCAGCAATGAAAATTTGTTACTGGTCTATTTCAAACACAAATCAAGCTTATGCCTTTTTTATTTTTAGATAGGAAGGGTTAGAGCCTCTGGGCTAGATTCAGGTAGGAGAGCCTATCTTTAATTTGGCCTAACGTATCTCATTTACGTTAGGCCGCCGCAACTTTTTCAGGCAAGTGCTTTATTCACAAAGCAATTGGAATCGGCGTATAGGCTCATTTGCATATTTTAGATGGGAACGCCACCTAGCGTCCAGCCTAAAATATGAAAATAAGATTCAACGGCGTAAGAGACTTATGCCAGTTGGATCTTATGGAAATCTATGCGTAACTGATTCTATGAATCAGTCGCATAGATAGGAGGGCTCAGACGCAGAAATAAGACGGCTTATCTGGAGATAAGCCGTCTTATTTCTTTCCTGAATCTGGCCCTCTGTTTTCATTGCTGTTTGTGGCCTTGTTGGTCAGATTCCTCCTGACTTCATCTCCAAACCTGATGAGAAATGTCCCCAATAGTGAAACTTACAATACATTTATTGTAGATTTGGGAGGGGAAATACATTCTAACAATGCTGGTATTGCTGCCTATGCATTATGCCGCGTACACACGATCGGTTCGTCTGATGGACTATTTTCATCAGACGAACCAATCGTGTGTGGGCTCCATCGTTTTTTTATCCATCGGTGAAAAAACTAGGAACTTGTTTTAAAATTATATGATGGCTAAAAAAACAATAGAAAAAAACGATTGTCGGTGGGGAAATCCATTGGTTAAAAATAAATATTCTCAAGGTGAGATACGCTTAAATGTTGCTAAGATACGACCGGTGTAAGTCTCCTACGCCGCCGTATCTTAGTTGCCTATTTACGCTGGCCGCTAGGGGCGTGTACGCTGATTTACGCCTAGAATATGTAAATCAGCGAGATACGCCTATTCACGAACGTACGCCCAGCCGTCGCAGTAAAGATACGCCCTTTAAGTAAGGCGTTTTCAGGCGTAAAGATAAAGCAACAATAAGATGGCGCAGCCAATCTTAAGTATGGACGTCGGGATCGCGTAAAATTTTTCACGTTTTACGTCGTTTGCGTAACTCGTCCGTGAATGGGGCTGGACGTAAATTACGTTCACGTCGAAACCGATGAGTCTTAGCGGCATAATTTGGAGCATGCGCACTGGGATATGTCCACGGACGGCGCATGCGCCGTTAGTAAAAAACGTCATTTACGTGGGGTCACACTTAATTTAACTAAAACACGCCCACATCAAACACATTTGAATTTGGCGGGGCTTACACCGGCCCAGTTATGCTACGCCGCAGTAACTTAGCTTTGTGAATACAGCACTTGCCTCTCTAATTTACAGCGGCGTAGCGTATCCGAGATGCGCTACGCCCGCACAAAATTACGCCGCTCTACGTGAATCTAGCCAAAAGTGTACATATCTTACCTTGTGTCGTTCTATTTTAGATAGCATCTCTAAGTCAGTAGAATCTGACACTCCTCCATGGGTAATTAATATTTTTTTATCAATTATAGCTGCTAAAGGAAGCCAGCTAAATACACTTTGCAACATTTTGAGAATTTTCTTCCCATGAACCTTTAATGTCAAAATCAAAGGAAAATTATAAGTAAATACTGTACTTACATAGCAATAATGCAGAACAAACATATACTACATTACCAAAAGTATTGGGACACCGGCCTTTAAATGAACTTTAATGGCACACCCCCAGGCTTAGTCCGTAAGGCTCAATATCAAGTTGACCCCCTCTTTGCAACTATAACAGCTTCAACTCTTCTGGGAAGGCTATCCACAAGGTTTATGAGTGTGTCTATGGGAATGTTTGAGCATTCTTCCAGAAGCGCATTTGCAGGAACAGGCACTGATGTGGACGAGAAGGCCTGGCTCACAGTCTGCACTCTAATACATCCCAAAGATGTTCTATTTGGTTGAGGTCATGACTTTGTGCAGGGAAGTCAAATTCCTCCACCACAAACTAGCTTCTCCATGTCTTTATGGACCTTGATTGGTGCACTGGTCCAAATCATTTGGGGGAGGGGGGATTATGGTGTGGGGTTGTTTTTCAGGGGTTGGGCTTGGCCCCTTAGTTCCAGTGAAGGGAACTCTTAAGGCATCAGCATACCAAGACAATTTCATGCTCCTAACTTTGTGGGAACAGTTTGGGGATGGCCCCTTTCTATTCCAACATGATAACATGACTACGAACCAGTGCACAAAGCAAGGTCCATAAAGACATGGATGAGCGAGTTTGTGGTGGAGGAACTTGACTGGCCTGCACAGAGTCCTGATCTCAACCCGATAGAACACCTTTGGGATGAATTAAAGCCAGTGCTTTCTTGTCCAACATCAGTACCTGACCTCACAAATGCGATTCTGGAAGAACGGTCAAACATTCCCATAGACACAGTCCTAAACCTTGTGGACAGCCTTCCAAGAAGAGTTGAAGCTGTTATAGTTGCAGAGGGTGGACCAACTCAATATTGAACCCTACGGACTAAGACTGGGATGCCATTAAAGTTCATGTGCCTGTAAAGCAGGCGTCCCAATACCTTTGGTAATATAGTGTATGTTACTGCTACTACCTACACAGAACAAACTCTACAAATAAAAATAATGCAATAAACTAATAAAGTTTTACAGTCAATACTGTAAGGATCCATTCACACCCGAGCGATCACTGCGTTCCTGCCCATGATTCCAGAATTATGGCAAAATGCAGAATGCATTTGGGATGCCATTATTTCCTAATGGCACCCCAAACATGGTGTGAATGTCGAGCGACAAAACATGCTACAATCGCAGCAAAAAACGCAGCGGAAAACGCTCCTAGCTCTGTGGCAAGATTTAGTACATGAGCTTCTTTGGAACGTTTTAGGAGCCGAGGGAGGCTCAGTCAAATGAATGGTGCTGCTCCAAAAACAAAAAAGAACTAAAAATAACACGCTGCAGCAGGTGTCACTGCGCAATGCTCAGGTGTGAACGGAGGCCTAATTGTTAGAAGTACTTTTTTTTATCTTCTTCCTCTACCTTTTAGTAAAAAACTGGCATGTCACATTTTTATCTGTCATCAAAAGATTCTGTCAATTTAAATTTGGTTCCACATCAGTATTGAGCACATGCTGGTCACCCTGAAAAAATAACTAGCATAATTGAATGCTGCCCACTGTATGCTTAAAGCGGAGTTCCAACCAAAATTAGCATTTTTTTAATGTACTGTATGTCCTTTCAGCATGCGTTTTTATAATATAAATCCGGTCACTTACTATTTTACAATCCGCCACCGCTCCGCATAGTTATTCAAAAAATATAGTTTATAAAACTATGTCCACACCGTTGTCATTTTGCTTGTGGGCATTGTGAAGCCCACAAGCACTTACTTCCTGGAAGTCTTGGATGGGGAGTGATAATTGGACAGCACACTGCATCCTGGGAAATTATGACACACATTTCCCAGGAGCATTAGAGGGAGATGATGTCAGGATCCTAGGTGATTACAAAGGTAGATTTTGTGGGACCGCATAGCAACAGGCATTTCCAGATAAGTAAAAAACATTTTTTTCTTTCCTTTTTTAGGTCTAATGAGCGCAATAATGAAAAAAATATTTTGGGATGGAAACTCCACTTTAAAGCTGATCTCCTGGTAGATATAAAATACACAAATTAAAGTGGCATTAAACCTAAACATGGATTTCAGCTTACAATCATTAGATGTGGTGGCTGCATCCACTTTCTTTTGTTTGTTTTTTTCTACTCTATTTTCACCCAATGATCTGGCCAGTAACTAGGGTTGCCATCTTTTTTTCAAGCCAAACCCACACACTTTAGCGGCCTGGGACACCTTTGGGTGCCTCAAGTAGAGTAGTAATGCGGTGAGCAGTGGGTGTGGCCAGATTTCTCTTGCTAATATCATTGCCCTGCCCCCCAGTGGTGCTGAACCTGCCCCCAGACAAACGCCCGCAGCTCCTGGATGTGTGCGATTATCTTGGGTACTTGGGGAGCCACAATCCAAGCTAAATAATGTGTCCAGGTTTCAGTCCACCTGAAACCTGGACTCATGATTCAAACCCAGACTGTCTGAGTAAATCCCGAACAGGTGGCAACCCTACCAGTAGTACACCTCCTGTATTAAGGAGAAACAACTCTGGATTAATGAAAACAGGAGGCACAGCAGAGACAGCAGCTTTATCAGTCAGGGGCTTAAGTGTTTTAGCTGATCAAAATACACTTAACGCATTGAAGCCAAACTTCGGCTCACACTTAGTAATCAGTTACAGCTACACTTAGAAGGTTTTTCACCTAAAGCCTGTAGAACCACTTTAAAGTAAAACTATAGGCAAAACTTTCTTTCTCATTTTAGATAGAGTAATGCCTCGTACACACGATCAGATAATCAGATGATAAAAATCACTTTCCGATTGATCACACGACAGTCTGATCGTTAGTACACAGCTTTCGACAGCTGATCAGTTCGTCCAAACAATATCCGAAGGGACAAACGTGAAAACATTGCTCAGACGATAGCCCAGAGAATGACAACCATTTAAACAGTACAGTATACGTCTGCTAAAAATCGATAGACAAACACCATTCCTGATCGGAAACCTGGGATGAAATGGGAGAACGTAAACCATGTTCGTACCGCAAAAATGCTCCAACATACCAACAGAAAATCCTTTGCAGCCTATCATGAATATGCCTCTACCAAAAAACGGAAATAGCCTAAAGGTGTGGCAGACACAGGGGTTCTGTTCTCAGCTGCATAAGAGTTGGGGGAGGAGAAGCAGCAGCACACTGAGCTTTCCAGTGAAAGGCTGTGCAAAGGGGAGGATGTCAGGACATGTCTGATCATTGGAGGAGAGCAGACTGAGTTCCGAGCATAGCTAGAGAACTGACCACGTTGTGTTCTTCTGTTTAGTGTGGTCAGCAGGGCCGGCCTTAGGTGTTCAGGCGCCCTGTGTGAGCTAATCCTGTGGCGCCCCCCCCATCTTCACCTCTCGCCCCCTGGTCACCTAAACATATACAAAGAGGAAAAAAATATTTGTAGTTAGTAGACGCAATGAGCCAGATTCAGGTAGAGTTATGCCGGCGTATCAGTGATACGCCGGCATAACTCTGACTTTGCGTCGGCGTATTCAGAACACAAGATACGCCGGTTTGCAGGAAAGATCCGACAGGCGTAATTGTATTACGCCGTCAGATCTTAAATGCAATTTTAAAATGGCCGCCAGGGGCGTTCCCACTAATTTACGAATATGTAAGTCAGCGAAATACGCCAAATCCCAAACTTACGCCCGCCCGACGCAGTGACTTTACGCCGTTTCCGTAAGGGGTTTCCTGGCGTAAAGTTAAAGCACCAAAAAGATGGCGCATCCTATGTTAAGTATGGACGTCGTGACCGCGGGAAATTTGAAAATGTTTACGTCGTTTGCGTAACTCGTCCGTGAATGGGGATTTACGTCGATTACGTTCACGTCGAAAACACAGTCATAATTCGGAGAGTGCGCACTGGAATTTTTCAATGGTCGACGCATGCGCAGTACGTTCGGCGCGGGGACGCGCCTAATTTAAATAGCATACGCCCCCTACCCGCCGAATTTGAATTAGGCCGCCCAATTTACGCTACGCCGCTGCAACTTTACAAGTAAGTGCTTTGTGAATACAGCACTTGCGCGTAAAGTTGCGGCGGCGTAACGTAAATAGGAAAAGTTATGCCGCCGCAAAGAACCCCTCGCCATCCTGAATCTGGCCCAATAACTTTTTCTTCTGTGTGCAGGCTGGCTATAAAAAGTAAATACTTTTTACTTTTATCTGAGCCAGGGGCTCAGTGTGACTTACCTTTTGGTGGACGGTGCGTCTTTGCATTTAAAAATGGCGCCGCCCAGCACTTAGACGCCGTTGCACATGCTCCGTCTGACTGAGAATAGCAAAGCGTTTTCAGGCTTTCCCGAGCAGCGGCGGCGCATGCGCAGTGTGCCTGTCGAGGCTGGTAGCACCCTTTTTTTTTTTAGGTGCCGCAGCCGATGCGTTGCTCTTCACCCAGTCCCAGGGCAGGGGGACCTGGCAGCGCCTGCTGCTGTGACTCATAGGAGTCGGATGCCTGTGATGATCATGTGAGTAACTTACTGCGACTCACATTCTGCGAGCTGTGATGGCCAGCACAGCGCCCCTGTTGCCCATGGCGCCCTGTGCGGCCGCACAGCTCGCACACCCCAAAGGCCCTGGTGGTCAGTTTGAAATAGGAAAGCAGAAAGACTGGCAGGAACAACAGGGATGTCACACAATGAAAGCAATACAATAAGAACAGGAGACTTTCACATAAAAGTCAGGAATATGAAGTGTTGAGGTAACAAATGCTTTAATAAAGCGAACCTTGCAGTACAGATGATAACACCGGCTTTTGTTGGAAGATTTCTGGGGGAATGCAAAGCAGGCAAAATCCAGTGAGAAAACATTTTAGTCCATTGCAAGAGTGTCTTCTCGCAAGATTTTGGCTGCTGTGTATTCTCCGAGAACTTGCTGACGCCATTTTCCTTTAAAGTTACATTTTGCATTCAGGAACATCATGTGAGTTTTCAAAGGGGGAGGGGTCTTGGACAATATATGTAGACCTTGCATTTTACTGCAAGGTACGCTTGAAATTTATTTTTTTAAATGTAATACATTTCACATGCATACCTTATATTTTTTCATTACTTCTTTTGTAAATCCATACCTGAAAAATACAATATAAATCACTATTTTATTTCAAATACATATATCATATGGAATAAAATACTGATTTACTGTTTTGTAGACCCTACCTTAAATTGACTATATAGTCTTCATGATTTCCTCGGTTTAAATGGACAGACTTTGGGTAGACCAGCAGGAATGCAAAAAGGATCATCAAGATTTCAATCGACTGTTTCCCTCTATCTACAAAGTCCCCATTGAATATATAAGGCTTCTCTGCTGATGGGAGACCATTCTGAGAACACCAAGAGAACATTTTTTTAGGTAACAGCACAAAACACTTTTATGTACAGTTTCTTAACATTTCTGATTTAAACCTGGTTCTAAATGCATTCCCTGCATTAGGATAAAAAAATGTCCCATTGGTTATATCAACCCCTCACTTCCCTTAGGCTACTTTCACACTGAGGCGCTTTTCAGGCACTTTAGCGCTAGAAATAACCTCTGAAAAGCGCCTACAGGACTACTGAATAAGAGAAGAGCACTATTAGACCCTTATGGTGTTAATCATTTTGGAATATTACCTTAAAGGGGTTGTAAAGGTTTGTGTTTTTTCACCTTAACCACTTAAGCCCCGGTTCAATATGCTGCTAAATGCCCAAAGGTGTTTTTACAATTCGGCACTGCGTCGCTTTAACAGACAATTGCGTGGTCGTGCAACGTGGCTCCCAAACAAAATTTGCATCCTTTTCTTCCCACAAATAGAGCTTTATTTTGATAGTATTTGATTGCCTCTGCGATTTTTATTTTTTGCGCTATAAACAAAAATAGAGCGACATTTTTGAAAAAAAATCTATATTTGTTTCTTTTTGTTATAAGAAAAATCGAATAAACAAAATTTTAGTCAGACATTTAGGCCAAAATGTATTCAGCCACATGGCTTTAGTAAAAAAAAAAATCGCAATATAAAAAAAAAAATTAGCCTAGCGGCAACAGTGACACTAATACTGCGATCAGAAAAACGATCGCTAATGCCGCGTACACACGATCACTTTTTGTGATGAAAAAAAATGACGTTTTTAAAAACGTCAATTTCATTGACCGTGTGTAGGGGAAAACATCGTTTTATGTCTTGCAAAAAACGACAAAAAAAAATTGAAGCATGCTTCAATTTTATGTGTCGTTTTTCAAAATGTCGTTTTTTGTTTCACAAAAAGTCACCGTGTGTAGTAAAAAACATTGTTTAAAATGACGTTTTTCAACCCGCGCATGCCCAGAAGCTAGTTATGAAGCGAGCTTCAATGGAAAAGAGTGGTGAACGTAACCTTGCTTTTTGTGAAAAAACGATGGTGTGTATGCAACAATTGTCTTTGAAAAGTGAAGTTTCAAATACGTCGTTTTTTTACTTCACAGAAAACGTCGTTTTTTTTCATCACATAAAGTGATCGTGTGTACGCGGCATTAGAGACACTGGCAATAGGGGGTGAATGGGTTAACTAGGGTGGTGATCAAGGGGTTAAACCTTTATTAAGGGGGGTACGGGGCTATCCTGGACCTAACACTAACTGCCTGTCACACTAACTGTCACACTGACACTAAATGCAGTGATCAGTAAATATATGATCACTGCATTCAGTGACACTGTGACAGGGGGCTGGGGGGGTGATCGGAAGGGGTTAAGTGTGCCTATGTGTGTGGTGTCAGTGTAGTGTTGGTGCGACTTACTTCTGATGTCTTCTCTCCTCTCGTCGTTTGAAAATACTGCCGAGAGGAGAGCTGACATCACTTCCTCTGCCAGTGTTTACATTACACAGGCAGAGGAAGTGCAGGGCGGAGGCTCGGCGGATTGGCTGGGAGCGATCACGAGGGGGCGGACAAAAACGAACAGCCGCCCCCTCATCCCGGATCGCTCCCACAGGTAAGACGGAGGGGGTTGGCTATTGTGTGGAGAAGCAGTGAGAGCCGCCGTGGGACACCAAAACAGCAGGATCGGGGCCACACATGTTTGTTATTAAATAAAAATAACCATGACAACCCTTTTAATAGAGTTGATTGCTGTATATTGGCTAAGACTTTCTCCAATTTACAGTGCCATAATGTTTAAGCACTGGTGTCACTGTGGCAACACCCAGCACAGGTTATTTGTTGTCTGCTATGTGGATGGGGGCGTGTGTGTCTCTGCCCCGTAGCTGGACTTAGTTGCAGAGTGGAAATCCATCCACAGCATTAGACTCCTGTGTAGGCGGTTTTGTCTCCAATATGGCCACTGGACATTCTCCGGATGTTGTCATTAGCGGAGACTGGATATGACGCAGATATAACACAGAGGCATGTGACGTCAAATTGACGCACATGCGCAGTATATTGAGACACCAGGGACCACACCGGCCGCCATTTCTCCTTCTCCTCTGGACGATGTGGGCAGATAATAGCCTCACAAAAGAAATAAAAGGAGAAGACCAGCCTGAGCTCATCTGGCTGGACTTCTCCTTTGGGTCACAGGAGTGCAATTCATTTTGCACTCCTGTGACCCGTTTTTAGCAGAGGGAGCTGAGAGAACCGATCCATCGGCAGTGTTCAGTGGCTCGGTTCTCAGTGCAGACTGATGCTGCATCCACTGAGGTAAGTATGATTAGGGGAAAAAATGGATTCCATACTTTTCTTTTAAGGCAGCCATTTGTTATCCACCGGCTGCCAGTGGATCTCTACTGGGACACAATATACCTTATAAAGGCAATTGAAACTCCACATCCCTTACAGGATCTAACTTACAGTACATGTAAGTGTTCTTCTTTTTTAAGCATGTGAAAGTGTCTAGCACCTATTGTTTAGTGATTGACCATCTTTGAACACGTGATGTTTTTATGAATATTAAAGAAATTTCTTATTTTATTTAAAAATATAATAATAAAGAAATGTAAAATATATATATATATTTTTTGCATTTCATTAATTGGTTGCCTAAAACAATCCCAAAAAGAGAGGATTTACAATTTGTCAACCCTTGACAAGTTTTAAAGTTGGGCCCCATGGAAGGATACCCCACTCTCTCAGCCATGAGGGGCTGTGGGCAGGGGGGTTCTGGTAATTTCTGGGTGGCTGGGGGGTGGATGGTGTGAGAACAGTCTGGGGTGGGGGTGATGGGGCTGGTAGAGGGTCAGGATGGATGCTTGGGGGTGCGTGGGTGTGTGTGTTGTGTTAAGGGTTCTGTATCTAATAGGTGTTTCCACTGTTAGTTGTGTATGTATGATAATGGGCCCAGTGTGGTCCACTTGGGATACCCTGGAGCAAATGTTGATATTATTCCTCGGTTGAGGGACCTGGATACTTATTCTCAGGGAAGGGAAAATTGTTGTTTGATATGGGATTGGTGAATTCTGTGTCATTTTATGCCGGTGTTGTAACAGTTACTGTGCCTTCTGATGATTGTAATAGCAGAAAACTAATAAACAACGTTTTAAAAGTTGGGCCCCATGAGCTTTTAGCCATAATGTGCTAGTATGCACAGCATATTATGGCAGATTTACCAAGTGACCCCTCCAGCAATTTGCTGTCATTGTTCCTGTCAGTCCTATACACTTGGTTGGCCAGGCCATGATGACATCACTCTCAAACATGGATGTCATATCAACAAGGCACAGAGCAGTGCCATAAATGTATGTTGAGCTGCACATGCGCGGCTCAATGTATATAAATACTGACAGGCAGGGAGAAGGGTTTATGTCAGAAGAGACCTACGGGGTCCCTTCTGTCATAAAAATCCTACCTGTCAGCCTTTTTTTTTATTGCCACTTTAAAACCCAAATGAACTATTAGTTTAAATCGGATAAATATCTTCCAGGTGCATAAAAAGTGTGCAAAGTCTTAAGCCTCGGACACACGCACGGTTTACTCTGGCAGAGCTTTCTTGCCGAGTAAACCGAGCGTGTGTACGAGGCTTTCAGGTTTCTCGTCAAGAAAACTGCCTAAAATCTCATTGGGATTCTCGGCATAGGGCCAGATTCTTGTATATTGGCGTAAATGGACGCAAGTGCCATATTCTCAAAGCACTTACGTCCTAAGTCACGTTGGCGTATCGTAAATGGCCCGGCATAAGCCCAGGTAATTCAAATGTGGATGAGGTGGGCATGTTTTATTGAAATGAATCGTGACCCCATGTTTTTGATGCTTTTTTTGAACTGCGCATTCGCCGTCCGTGGACGTATCCCAGTGTGCATGCTCCAAATTACGCCGCAAATAATCATTGGTTTTGACGTCAACGTAACTTAGGCATAGGTAGGGTGCAGCAAGATGGCGGCGATGGCATCGAATGTGACGACCGTATGCTATTTTTTAACGTCGTACGCGATGCTGGCGTAGATTTGAAATTACGTCACAGCTTTAAGTTCTTGCCCTGTCACCGTGGAAACCCACGCATCAAAAGACTTTGACGTTGCTTCCTAGTTAGGGTGCAGCAGGACGGCGGCGATTTTGAATGGAGTGTCACAGCGTGTACGGCGGTTCTTTTGAATGGAGTGTCTGTACACTTGGCCGGCAAGAGATTCTTGCCAAGAATCTCGTCAGGAAAAACAACGTTTTTTTTCCTGACGAGATTCTGACCCGTGTGTACAGGGCTTGACTGTTAATTTTCCTTTGTCTTTATTTCTTTAATTTCCTATTCTTTCTATAATTATATTAATTAAATAAATGATTGAAAAGGCAAATATTCTTCCTATTTTTATTCAGGTAAATCGCCTTTATCTGTAGACACGGCTTGAAAAATTATTTTATGTTTGCTTGCTGAAATATGTTGAAAAAAATAACAATTCCCATAGTGGTAGTCATTTTTACAAATAGATCCATAAAGGGTATACAGATACGATAACTGAAGTGGATCGAGAGAGCTGACAAAGATAATTTATAATCAGAAATGGGTTGGAACATTGTTTGCCTATGTGAGCTCAGCGATAAAGCACATTTTAGAACAGTACCATAAAAACATTTATTCTTACCACACACCTTATAAAATATCAAAAATAAATCATCCAGACGCCCATGCAGGTCCCCTTGAAAAAAAAAACAGAACATTAAAATTAGCAAGCATTCTTTTGTTACAAATATGGAAGTAAGCATTAATAATAACTCTATACAATATATTATGCGTTTTCCCTTACCCATCATTTAGAAAATGTATAGTTAATGTTTTAAAAAGAAAGATTAAATGCAGAAAACAATTCAAGACTTGGCGATAATATTTTTCTATGGTATATTTTGTCTTTTTATATGAATCTGAGCCATAACTTACACCCAATTACAATATACAGTGTACATATGCACATAATACACATATACTAAGATATACACATACTGGATATTGGATACTGGATATAATATACAATGTTGTAAGGTGTTATAAGCTTTGTAGAGGAGGGAGGGATCTTATGATTATTGGCTTTGGCCTTCCATTAGCTTTGGCCTGACCATTATGTTTCTTGGTTATTAAGGAGCGGGAAGCCACCCGCTCCTTGACAACCGGTACACGCTCCACAAATACTGCATGCCTGGAGCACTACTTAATTTCTGCATGCATTTAATTATTTATTTCCTTTTGCGAATGGAGTTTAACCGCATGCTGACCATCGCACGACGATATACATGAATGGCACAGGCAGGCAGATGGACGTATATATACGTCCCCTTTAAGAAGCAGTATTGTGGACGCACGTGCGCCACAACAAGCTCCGTGACTCCGACCGCCGGTCATCGAGTCCGCGGGGATACCCGCGATCGTGTCACGGTGAGGAAGAACGGGGAAATGCTGATGTAAACAATAATTTCCCCAGTCTTCCTAGTGACAGGACACTGATCACGGCTTCCTGTAATCGGAAGCGGTGATCAGTTTTGTGTCACACACAGCCCATCCCCCTTACAGTTAGACGCACTCCCTAGGACACACTTAAGCCCTTCACCGCCACCTAGTGGTTAACCCCTTCACTGCCAGTGTCATTTTCACAGTAATCAGTGCATTTTTATAGCACTGATCGCTGTAAAAATGACAATGGTCCTAAAAATGTGTTAACAGTGTCTAATGTGTCCGCCATAAAGTCGCAGTCATGATAAAATTGCCTCCATTACTAGTAAAAAAACAAAATTAATAATAAAAATGCCATAAAACTATCCCCTATTTTGAAGACGCTATAACTTTTGCGCAAACAAGTCAATAAACGCTTTTTTACCAACAAATATGTAGAAAAATACATATCGGCCTAAACTGAGGATTTTTTTTTTATATCTTTTTGGGGGATATTTATTATAGCAAAAAGTAAAAAATATTGCTTCTTTTCAAAATTGTTGCTCTATTTTTGTTTATAGTGCAAAAAATAAAAACCGCAGAGGTGATCAAATACCATTAAAAGAAAGCTCTATTTGTGGGGAAAAAAGGACGTCAATTTAGTTTGGGAGCCACATCGCACGACCGTGCAA
The DNA here is from genome assembly GCA_029574335.1 of Rana kukunoris. Taxonomy (NCBI): domain Eukaryota; kingdom Metazoa; phylum Chordata; class Amphibia; order Anura; family Ranidae; genus Rana; species Rana kukunoris. The sequence goes on along the minus strand of CM056049.1, from coordinate 502,870,912 downwards.
TTGTCAGCTAAAGCGCAGTGTAGAATTGCAAAAAGTGCTCTGGTCTTTGGCCAGCAAAATGGGCTTAAGTGGTTAATGCCTGTTCATGTAGTGTTTGCAGGCTCTTTCGGGAAATACTCCACAAACAGTCTAATGAATTGCAAGTTTCAGGATCTTAAAGCGGAGGTCCGTTCAAAAAAATAAAAATTAAAAGTCAGCAGCTTCTAACACTGTAGCTGCTGACTTTTAATAAGGACACTTACCTGTCCTAGTCGCCAGCGATGTCGGCCCCCGCCGAGGCCGATCCTCGATCCGGGCAGCTCCAGGCGCCACCATCCACAGTAAGGGAAACAGGCAGTGAAGCCGTGCGCCTTCACTGCCCGTTTCCTACTGCGCATGCGCGAGCAGCGCGGCGCTTTGTGAATGGGCAGGCTGCTTTCTGGGAAACACACAGTTCCCAGAATGCAGCGCGCCCCATTCACAGGAAGAAACCGAGTTCAGGAGGAGGAAGAGAATCCACGCGGAGGATGAAGAGGCAGATTCGGCACGTCCGCATAGCAACAGCTATTTAGGGTAAGTATATATTTTTTTTTTTTTTTTCATTATATTTATTTTTTTATTTCGATTTTTTGGTGAAAAAAACATTTCAGGGTGGAACTCCACTTTAATGTAATTGCAAATAAAGCCTTTTTCCCACTGTTTCTTTGCTGAACAGAATGATTGTTCATGTAGTTAATGCGGAGCTCCACCCAAAAGGTGCCTCCTACCTACTTGATGTCTCTTTACCTGCACTGTCTCCATTGTAGGGGCTCCAGAGCATTACTTTGCCCAGGGGCCCATGATGCTACTTAGGCGGCGTACACACGACCGAGGTTCTCGCTGGAAACCAGCGAGAACCTCGCTGGAAGCTGCATTCCAGCGAGGACCTCGTCCGTGTGTAAACTCTCGGCGAGCATCCCGTCAGGAATCCCGTCGAGCAGAAATAGAGAGCATGCTCTCTATTTGCTTGACGGCCCGCCTGGATGAATGGCTGGTTGCCATTCCCGACGGGCGGGTCGCCGATTTTGACGGCCGGCAGAGAACCTCGACGGGCGGAACGATGTGTTCTGCCCGTCGAGGTTCTCTGCCGTGTGTACACGGCCTAAGACGGCCCTGCCTGCTCACAGTCTGCTTTGGAATATACACTGAGCTGCAGTTTATATTCCAACACAGCACCCATATTTTGGAATGATTGTATTCCAGCACATGTGCAGGAGTGATGTCATCCCTTGCCGGCCAATGAAGAAGGCCACAGCCTGCCACCCGGAAGAAGCCGGACAGAAGATGCTGATGTTGTCAAGGAACGTTGGACTGTTGAATGAGAACTAAGTACAGTATCGTGGACTTTAGCTCCACTTTAATACTTGAGCTTAGCAAGCATACTAAAAGCAATCTTTAAGAATATTTTCTTACCACAAATAGTTATTTCTTTGCTGTAACTTGTCATGATGTGTTTTATATTTGGCAGTTGTTTGAGATGCTTTCTTGTCTCATTTAAAAGATGTAGCACATAACGAGCGTGGAGCTGCTACTAGGAGGAAAAGTTTGAGAATCAGATAATGACATAACAGCCAAGAACAGTTTCTCAGTTTCAAACACTTGAGTTCAGAGGTGTTGATTTACTAAAGGCAAGTGGGCTGTTCACATTACAAGGGAATTTTCATTTGGCTTAGTGAAGTGAATATTCACTTCACAAAGATTTTTTTAATGTTTTTTTTTATGTTTTGCTTGGAGTTTGCAATTTGCAGTTTGGAAAAAAATAGTTTTCATAGTTTGTCATAACATTTTTCAAACAGGTAACTTTTCACCTTTATTAATGTGCGCTGATGAGGCTGCACTGATGGGCACTGATAGGCACAGACGGGCACTGATGAGGCAGCACTCATCAGAGGCACTGATGAGGCTGCGCTGATAGGTGAACACACTGAAGGGCATTGGTTGGCGGCTTTGAGAGGTGGCACTGAGAGGCAGCACTGATGGGCACTGATATGTGGCACTGATAGACACTGGTAGGTGGCACTGATAGGCAGCACTGATAGGTGGCACTGATGATGAGACACTGATAGGTGACACTGGTGAGCACTAATTAGCACTACTGATGGGCACTGGTAGGTGACACTGGTGGGCACTGGTTAGCAGCACTGGTGGTCACTGTGTGGGACCTGTGCATGTCCCTCTTACAGAAGCTGGTAATCCACTTTATTCTTTTCTCCTCACGCTGCCAGATGACCGGCTTCTGTTTACATCATGTGATCAGCTGATTGACCCTTTAATCCAATCTATGATCAGCCAAATCCCAAGGGAGGATGCAAGCGGCACGCGGGCAGCATGAGCATGAGAGGAAGACCATTTACGCCCTCCCGGCATTTTAAACCTGTGCTGTTGCTGACTTTCGGTTATAGTGCGTGTACCAAGTGGTTAAAAAAGAATCAACACTTTACAAAGAAAACATTCACTTTCCTGTGAACAGTGTCTACTCCTTTAGTAAATAAGCACCACTGCCTTCTTATATCTCTAGGGACTTAAACATTTACTAAACACAGGGCCCTGCATTCACTATATCTGGTATTCAATAATACACAGAACATAAAAATGCACTGGTTAGTAAATACAAACTGCTAATTACCTTTTTTCATCAGCAGTAAGAGCGGTCTTGGGACTTCTATCAATGTCTAGTTTAAGCTTGTAGGAGGAGTTTTAATTCTACTCTGGCTGTCCTATAAGGCTGCAGTTCCCTGACCATCTGTCTGGACATTGCTGATTGGCCCTGTGCTGATCACATGCACTCGCCCAAGAAAAAAAAATCCTTTTATTTTATTTTTATTTTTGCCTACTTTCCAGTATTTTAAAGTGCAGCAGTCTGTTATAAATTATTTTAGCACAAGGTTGTTTTTATATATACTTTACTGCATATACAGACTGAATTTAGTCTTGTGTGTTTAGTAGCACTTTAAGTGGAAGGATCTGTTTGGTTGCATTCCTCCTATGCGGCAATAGGGGGACTGCAACCGTTTATCCATAGCTGAACTATTAGGCCGCGTACACACGATCAAATTTATCTGCTGAAACTGGTCCGCCGACCAGTTTCAGTGGACATCTCCGATCGTGTGTACGACCTAGCGGACAGGTTTGTCCAGCGGACAAATTTCAAAGCATGCTTTGAAATTTGTCCGCTGCAAACCTGTCCGTCGGATATGTCCGCTGGTTAGTACGCCTAACCAGCGGACAGAAATCCCCCGCATGCGCTGAATGCATGCGTGGAAGTATTTTACTTCCTGGATTGGTGATGTGGCGGCGTCAACGTCACTGCCACGTCACTGCGTCCTCAGTCAGAGGGGATTTTCGTCCACGCCATCGGACCAAAATCCGAGGAGACATGTCCGCTGGAAACGGTCCATCGGACAGTCTCCTGTCTCTTCGGTCTCCTCGTCTTTACGCGGCCTAAGAGTAGGCTAAAGTTTAAGTAACCCCTTGTGAGGTTGTCAACTTAGCTTTCAAAGATCTTGTATCCTTTAATGTATTATACAATAATTAATACAGAATAATACAAATAAATGTTGAAATGGTGCATTATGAAATGCACTAGAATAAGTTATCAAGTTGTACTTACTTGCTTCTGTTTAAAAGACTCCACTAAGGCCGCTGCATGGCTTGGCTTTAAAGGAAAGGTCAGTTTAGGACCCGTGTAAGACTCTGGCACCTCAATAGATTCATAATCACAGTATTTCTCCAACTCAGTGTCTTTCAAGTTTTCTTCTTCAGTGAACATACGGCAGATAAAATTCCCTTTAGGAAGTTAGAATGTCACATAATAATTTAAAAAAAGGGTGTAATAAGGCAGGATAGCCCGCTAATACACAAAACATTCTAGCTATCCATTTATTTAATTCTTATTGTTATTTTTAATTAGAATGTATTTATCAACCCATATGTCTGAAGATGGGAGAGTGCAAGAGTTCATTGTTGTTTACTGGAGAATGATCCAAGCATTAGAATCGCAATAAAGTTCAATATATACAAGAATCATGCACAATTTAAAATGGTTGCATGGCAGCCTTTTATTCCCCTAGGCATGACGACACAAGGAAATCATGCGTCTTTCCCCTGAGGAAGACACGTGATCGCCCTGTGTCGTCACGCGTTGGGGAGGGGCCAGGATGGTGGAGGAGACAGTCACTTGCTCTCTGAGCTAGCTGCTGATTCACACAAGCCTGCAAACCATTGGAGGAGTATATTTTTAATAGCCTGGTGCGCTACAAGCACCTTTAAAGTGTGAGTACCCTGATGTTTACCTACATTTCTATATTTAAACAATAATGCACTGCATCTGGCCTCTTTTGTATTTTAAATTGAGGATACCATGTTTGGATTACACCTGGGGGAGTCTGAAAATCCTGCTACTTAGTGCCCAGAGGTTGTTCAGCTGCTGTTGTGGACCAAACCTAATTGTGCGGTCACACAATTGGAGGTGAGTGCAGTCACACTGGGGGAGCATGTGTGTGAAGTCACTGTTAATATTATTTGGGTCATCATCACCTTACCAGCCAGCATTCGGCTGGAGGAGAACTACTTAGTCTTCAGGAGAAAGATTAAGACTCATCTCTTTTGATCTCAAAGGAGACAGGAACAACAAGCGCCCAGAGGCGATTTACTTTGCATGTGCTGCGCTATATAAGTTTTCATTCATTCATTCATTCATCACAGAGTCACTTTATGGGACATTATATTATATATTTTTTTTCATTGTGGACTTGCTGAAAATAAGTTTTGAATATTATATGGTTTTGGTAAATCTGAAGTCAAAAATCTGCAAAAAAAATAACAAACATTTTATACTTACCTCCATGGGCGTCCACTCCATAGGCCAAGGGGGGTCATTTGCCCCCCCCTGAAATCGCCAGGGAGAGCCAGGAGCAGGGCCGAACTGGCCCTGAGGCCGATTTAAGCGGTGACTGCAGTGCTCCCTGCCCCTCTAGTTGTCCCTTATTTAGACTGCCTGTCCCTCTTCTGGAATCAAATCCATTTGTCCCTCATTCCAAAAGGTTCCTCTTTTAGACCTGAAATAAATATACTGTCAATATAGTGTAGTGTGTCAGTCAAGGGAAAGAGGTGCTGTGTAATGTAAAGGGGGCCAGTGGTGCAGAGTGCTGTGTAATGTAAAGGGGACCAGTGACGCAGGGTGCTGTGTAATGTAAAGGGGTCCAGTGATACAGGGTGCTGTGTAATGTTAAGGGGTCCAGTGATGCAGGGTGCTGTGTAATGTAAAAGGGTCCAGAGGTGCAGGGTGCTGTGTAATGTAAAAGGGTCCAGAGGTGCAGGGTGCTGTGTAATGTAAAGGGGCCCAGAGGTGCTGTGTAATGTAAAGGGGCCCAGAGGTACAGGGTGCGTTGTAATGTAAAGGGGTCCAGGGGTGCAGGGTGCTGTGTAGTGAAAAGGGGTCCAGGGTGCTGTGTAGTGTAAAGGGGTCCAGAGGTGCAGGGTGCTGTGTAATGTAAAGGGGACCAGTGGTGCAGGGTGCTGTGTAATGTAAAGGGGACCAGTGGTGCAGGGTGCTGTGTAATGTAAAGGGGTCCAGTGATGCAGGGTGCTGTGTAATGTAAAGGGGACCAGTGGTGCAGGGTGCTGTGTAATGTAAAAGGGTCCAGATGTGCAGGGTGCTGTGTAATGTAAAGGGGTCCAGAGGTGCAGGGTGCTGTGTAATGTAAAGGGGTCCAGAGCTGTGGGGTGTTGTGTAATGTAAAGGGGTCCAGAGGTGCAGTTGTGGAGAGGGGGTACACAGTAGTGACAAAGATGCAGGGGGGACAGTGGGGTGTTTTTACATTTTAACGTGGGGGGGTACATTTAACCCCCGCTAGCGGTCGAAGAAAGGGTAAAATGTGACTGCCCCCCTCTGAAAAAATTTCAGCGGACGCCCATGCTTACCTCCACTGTTCAGCTCGTTTTGCAGTGTCCCCGAATCCTGTCGGCTCCTCCTCACAAAAGCTTTCCACCTTCATGCGAGCTTGCATGGTGGAAAGCTTTTGCGTGAGCGCTACCGTGATACAGCGGCGGGCATAGCCGCCAGCTGTATCACTCGGCACCGCCCCCCGGCGAGCCGCGTCATTGGATGTGATTGACAGCAGCGCCAGCCAATGGCTGCGCTGCTATCAATCCATCCAGTCTAGCCAATCAACGGCCAGGCTGGGAACCGAAGAGGATCACGAGGACGCGCGCGGGACTTTCGAGGGGTGAGGTAAGTAAAACAGGGAATCGTTTTTTTACCTTAATGCATAGGATGCATTAAGGTGAAAAAACATTTACCTTTACAACCCCTTTAAGGCTAGCCATTGACAAGAAGCACCAAATGTAGGGTGCCTCCAATAAAAGAGTTTTCCCCACAAAGCATATAACAATTCACAAACATTTCTGACCCTCTAGTAAACAGATCCGGGGAGAAAATGTCTTCCTTGTTACATACACTTCAATTCAATTGATTAGAAACTTACTCTCCTTGCTATCTGGAGTGAAGTGGTCCATGAGAAAGTTGAAGAAATCATAAAGCTGCATAAAATTAAAACAAAAGTTGGAGAAAACAAACAGGAAGGAAAAACATTAACATGAACTAGAATATAGACACATGCTTAACTTCACTCTTTTTATAACTTCCATAGTTCATTTAGTACTTATCTGAATGCTTTACCAAATGATAATTATAATAATAATTAAAAAAAATAATACACTTTAAAAACATAAAGTTACGCTGTGTCATTGGGGTGTTTTGTACTGAGATTGGAATATAATTTTTTTAACCACTTAAGGACCGCCGCACGACTATATACGTCGACAGAATGACACGGCTAAGCACATAGACGTATATATACGTCCTCTTTAAGAAACCAGCCGTAGCTGGTCCGAAGCTCAGTGACCGCGCCCGCGGGACCTGCGGACCCGATCGCTGCGGGTGTCCCGCGATCGTGTCACAGGAGCTGAACAACGGGGAGAGGTGAATGTAAACAAACCTTCTCCGTTCTTCTCTGTGGCAATGTCAATGATCCTCTGTTCCCTGATATAGGGAGTGACGATCACTGACGTCACACGTCCAGCCCCGCCCCCGTAGAGTCAGAAACACACATGAGGTCACACTTAACCCCTACAGCCCCTCCTAGTGGTTAACCCCTTCACTGCCATTGTCATTTTTTCAGTAATCACTGCATTTGTATAGCACTTTTTGCTGTGAAAATGACAATGGTCCCAAAAAAGTGTTAAAAGTGTCCGATGTGTCCGCCATAATGTCGCAGTCACAAAAACAATTTCTGATCGCCGCCATTAGTAGTAAATAAAAAACTATTAATAAACATGCCATAAAACGATCCCCTATTTTGTAAACGCTATACATTTTGCGCAAACCAATCGATTAACCCGTATTGCGATTTTTGTAATATGTAGAAGAATACGTATCGGCCTAAACTGAGGAAAAAAAAAATTATATATTTTTTTGGGATATTTATTATATCAAAAAGTAAAAAATATTTTGTTTATAGCGCAAAAAATAAAAACCGCAGAGGTGATCAAATACCACCAAAAGAAAGCTCTATTTGTGGGGAAATAAGGACACCAATTGTATCTGCCTTGTCATTTAGGGATTGGGATAAATGATTGCATTATATTGTTTGATTCTTATAATCATTTGTGTATTTTTATATGCCCCTCCAGACTGGTCCTTTAGCCTATCGCCAGCATTACAGTACATGGCTTGGTACATGAGTGTTTGATATAGAATATCTTCCCCTCTCTATGGTACACCAAGTGGCTCCATATAAAGGTTCCTCTCCTGATGCTGCTCTAAGAAATGTATTTTACACATTTCTTGAATGTTTCTATCCATATTTTCAGGTAAAGTCTATATACCCTAATGTTCCCTTATATATATTTTTTCATCTCTATATTGTATTTTACTTAATTTTTTTCTGTTATTGTATATACCCGTTAGGCATCCTGATTATGATCTGGTCATCATCTTTACATTATTGTGCATATTTGATTGTGTTTAATTTTTTGTTTCATGTGTCTATATTATGTCATCCTTTAATTTATATTTGAGTAGTGCGATACAATCTCCTGAAGAAGCCAAACTATACGGCGAAACATGTCGAGAAAATTGTCTGCTTGCATTTATATAATTCTATTGACTATATGATGGATTTTTATATCTTTTCTATTTTTGTATTATAACATTTTTTTTGATATACATTTTTGTATTTTGTTCAGCACCTTAAAAATCCAGTTTAATTCCTATATTTATTCTTTTTTTTTCTGTTCAGCCAACAGATTCCTCCATCCTCAAGGAATCCTCCCTTCCTGCCATCGGCGCTGTGACATTGTATTCTGACAGCAGGAGCCACATTTGTTGGTGATAAAGATTTTTTTCCCAAAATGTCTCTTCAACAGAGGTAATTTAATGATCAACTTCTATTGAGTGGGCATGGCCATTATATTTGGCTATTCCCTGATGAACCAGCCACATTTGGAACAGGGTATGACCAGCTTTGGCTGAGCTCAGAAGTGTGTTGACAAGATTAAAGTCTCTTGAATGAATCATACCTGGAAATCTGGGTCATCAAGGCATTAATAAGGCTTATTGCTAAGTAAACAATGATAATGATAAGGTGAGCAGGCATGTTCACCTTAACATGTCTCCTTCCTAGATAACACATATCTGGACCTAGGGCAAAAGTATACTTATAGTGGCCCTACATAAAATGTAGACATGTGAAAGTAAATAAGTATTTATATAGGCATATCTGTATTTGATTTAGGATATTTTATTATCACATTGGTTTTGAAAGTAAGGCCCCTTTTACACAAGCACCTCCGCTTAACAGAATCCAGTTGCTCAGGGAGGAATCACTCCGTTGATCTCTGCTGAGCAGAGTGGACATGGACACAGTCCAGCTCTCCTCTATGGAGAAATCAGATGGAAACGGTCCATTTTTATTTGATTCGATTTGCCAGACAGATGGGGAATATGTCAGCGGAAATCTGTCGCTTCATTGAGGACAATACAGTGTCAGATCATGTCCACCTAAAAAACGAACAGGCAGACTTGATCTGACAGCCCGTGTGAAAGGGCCCTAAAGCAGATCTTTTAGGCCGGAATCACACTTGTGCGGTGCGAATTTCAGCTCTGTAATCTCTGCAGATAGATAAGAGAAGTGTTCAGCAGATCCATTGCGTTTTAGCTGCGGATTTGGAGACCTGGGAGAAGTTCCGGGTGAGAGGAGAGTGGGGGAGAAATGTATTGAGCTGAATGAGAGAAATTCCTGAAGAGAACTGAACACATCTGCGAATCAGCTGCGTACCCATAAAAGATAATGGGTCTGAATTCGCACCTGAGCCGCACCGCAAGGCATAAAATCCGCATGCGTTTTTTCTGCAATGCGCAGTGCGAATGCATCGCACATATGTGAACCAGCCTCATTGAAAACAATGTATTTAGAAATGTTCTGCGTATTAGATGCGGTTTAAGCCGCAACCAATTCGCATAGGTGTGAATCCGGCCTTAAAAGTGGAGTAGCACTTAGCTGATACCCTTAAAGCAAACCAGTCACAACCAGGCTTATGCAAGAGTCTGAATATTTGGCCTCAAATTACTATAATTGGTTATTGGTCTATATTGGTCTATATTGGTTGAACTAGATAGACTTTTTTTCAACCAAACTAACTATGTAACTATGTAAATGTGTCTCTTTATTTAGCTTTATTTACTTTATCTTTGTTTGACACTTCAGCTTCAGGGAATTTATCAAATGATCAAAGGTCATCTGAAGTTATGCACATTTTGCTGGTTCAACTATGGACTACCTCTACCATACAAACTGTTCACTCAGAAGCTAGGTTAAGCAGGGAATTCAAGACTGAATTCTCTTTAAGTTTACCTAATTCCCAAAACAGTTTTTCCTTGCTGGATGAAATTTGTATAATTTCAGAAAACATAGTATAGCAGTTAAAGTGTAAGTTCACCTTTTACAGAAAAATCTGTAAGGTGAACTTACACAGGATCCCCTCCTCACCACCCCTCCCCTCCGGTCCCACTGACCTGGACCATGGCAATCTCCCATTCTAGGCCCCGGTATTTCCGCATCAGGTGTCCGGGGCTTATAAATCCCCCATTCTAATTGGTCGGTGCTATCACATGGGTGGCACCGACCAATTGGCAGCCACATAGTCCATCTGGTCAGCTGGAAAGAAAATGCGTGAATGCAAAGTGGATTTCTAAGCTCCAGACTCCTGATCCAGATATACCAGGGCTCAGAGCCGGAAATTGCCCTGGTACTCAGTAATCAGTAGGTCAGTATGACCGGGGGGGGGGGCGAGGAGGGGGTCGTGTGTAAGTTCACTTTACAGATATTTAAAGGGTAAGTTCACCCTTTAAATATGTTTTGTGAACCAGTGAATTTGACACAACATGAAGACTTAAGAGGTTTTGATGCTTCTTCTAAGATCAGCTGACATTGTTGACAGAATTAAGTCAAGCAGGTTGGAATTTTTGGTTGCCTCAAACCTTTTATTTCTCTTAATTTTCACCTGGTGATCCTGCCAGTCAGTCTGTTATTTTTCGACATCCTTTACTGGAACAAGCTGTCCAGCAAAAGTTTCAGTTAGAGTATTGAGACAAATCATTTACCACTGACAAAAGTGCTAACAATGATCAGCTTTTATTTATGTAAAACCTTTATCACAAAAGAATAAAATGTTGCTGTAACTGCTTATAAAGTTTTAGCTAGAGTTCAGCTTTAATTTGTTGGTGAAGTCCATTAAAATTTGCCAGTCCATCTAAAACTACCCTCTCCCCAGATTGATAACACTGCTGTTCGAGGGTTGCTCAGTGGTGGTGGAGACACCTTAGGGCAGAAAGTGTCTAAAGCCGCGTACACACGATAGGTTAACCATAGGACAAAACCGATCGTGTGTGGGGCCATCGGTTAAAAAGAAGAAAACCTGCTTTAAAATTTAACCGATGGATTGATAACCGAAAGGTCAAAACCGATCGTTAGTATGCAAAACCATCGGTTAAAAACCTGTGCATGCTCAGAATCAAGTCGACGCATGCTTGGAAGCATTGAACTTTATTTTTTTCAGCACGTCGTTGTGTTTTACGTCACCGCGTTCTGACACAATCGTTTTTTTAACTGATGGTGTGTAGGCACATCAGACCATCAGTCAGCTTCATCGGATAACCTAAGACAACTGTCCTTCAGACCATTCTCATCGGTTTGACCGATCGTGTGTACAAGGCTTAACCAGGTAAAAATAAAAAAAAAGCTTAAAAAATAAAAAAAATGAAGCCACCATTGGCCTGCAATATATTTTTTTTCTGGGGGGTTTACATGCGCTTTAACTAGTAGTGTTGATTTATAGCAAACCACTGAATAGTTCAGATCTTTCTCTATTACCTTGATTTGGTCTTGCTCTCCTGTGTATTCTATGGACTGGAAGATACTCCAAGTACATCTCCTTCTGACTTCTAACTGGGCCACATAACGCCGGTACCAACGTTGGATGAGGACAGCCGACTTGAAAGCTTCACAATTTAAGAATGCGCATTAAAAAATTTCATACTGGAGCATCACAGCTACATATTCCCTCTACACCATACAGGTTTTGTATAGAGTGTGGAAGGGTTGCAACCACTGTCATGTCTTTATTTTTGTGTTTGTCCCTGCTAGATTCCCCCTGTCCATTGTCAAGGTGACAATCATGAATTCACCAGAACAAAAGCTGAGGGAAATCTTTCAGAAGGGACACCTGTTCATGTGACAACTGTGCAAAGGAAAATCACCTCACACAGAGCAGGAATTGTGGGGGAAATCTGTCAAATGGGACACAGACAGGAAAAATATAAACTGGCAGGGTTTCCAACTCTTCCGTCCTATAATCTAAACTAAAATAAAGACATTAGCTATGCAAATATTTACATTTTAAAACAGGAATAGACATGAACACAGTAGGGATTACAATATTTACCACAGTATTATGTAGTGTTCATAGACCGGGGATCAGCAACTAGTAGATCACAGCCAGGTGACTGGTAGACCACAGTCTGGGCTTGCTGACCTGCCATCCCAGAGCATCAAACACGGTGAAATGCAGAGGAATTACTAAAGATGGAGCTGTAGTAGGGAGCAAGAGCCGCATAAGCCAATGCCTCCTCTGTAGTGCTAGCTCCTGTCCCATGCAGAGTGATATCAACTGCACTCCATTTGTTATCCCGGCTAGCGGTCTCCAGAGTGGGGCCAGCAGTGGAAAAGAAGAGATGTTCAGATCAGTATGAAGCTGATTTAAACCCATATTTGCCGTGCAAATCATGCGATTGTGACGCGGTAGTACGGCATTTAGAGGTTTTAAATCAGGTGAGAGGAGGTGACACTGTGCCTGGTGATCTTCGACTTCTCCCATGTTGTTCAGGTAGATCTCCACCTCTTTAAGGTTGTCTACTCCTGTCATAGACTATATACTATAATAAGCACACCAAGAAGATATATTTTCATAATGATCTAACTATCAGTAGGACTAAAAATAATAATCTGCCATCATATTATACAACGTCTTTCACATGTAGTACACAAGGAACATCAAAGTTCCCAACTGTCCCTCTCTGGGTACCAAAACTTTCTGTCCCTTTCTCCAACCGCTGTCCCTCTTTCTAGACTTATATCACTGTAAAAAATGCACTATATAACTACAAAATGCAAAATGGCATTGGAAACAGATCTGTAGTGTGTTTTGTTGGTGTAAACCGGCCCTAATAAAGGAGGTGTGTTACTGGCCATATCACCAGGTGAAAACAGATAAAAAGAAGATTGAAAAAAAAAAAAAAAAGGAATCAGCCACCACATTTAATGAATGAAAGTTTATTACATTTTTGGTTTTGTGTCTAATACCGCTTTAAAGCTGCCAGACATCACTTTCCCACCATGCCTAGTATGGTTAGTCGTTCTAGTTGTTAGAATTCTCAGGGATGCTTTTAATTCCCAATCCAGCCTTGGTATTGTTAATTGTCTGCAAATTCTTTAAAATGCTACATATTATAACAATACATTTTGTTTGAATTTTTTTTTATCTGAACATTTATTCATATAGAGTAAATCCTTGGTTTGCAAGCATAGGGCCAGATCCACATAGAAATAGATCGGCGCAGTGTATCAGAGATACACTATACCGCCGTACCTTACCTGGCGTAATTTTGAATCCTGAAAGATTTTGCGTTGTAAGTTACGGCGGCGTAGTGTATTTCTGGCGGTTCAAATCGGCGATTAGGGGGCGTGATTCATTTAAATGAAGCATGCTCCATTCAGAAATGTCCCGCCGTGCATTGCGCTAAATTACGTCGCAACAACGTTATTTTTTTTACTAGCGTAAATTACGTACATTGCTATTCATGGACGACTTACGCAAAATTAAAAAAAAATTCTAATTTCAACTCGGGAACGACGGCCATACTTCACATGGCAACTATAGGCTGCAAAAAAGCAGCTTTAACTATACGCTGGAAAAAGCCGACTAGAGACGCCGTAAGAGAATGCGACGGCCGCGCGTACGTTCGTGGATCGTCGGAAAAAGCTCATTTGCATACTCAACGCGGAAAACGATGAGAACTCCACCCAGCGGACACCGAAGTATTGCATCTACCATCCGAAGGCGTACGAAGGCGTACGCCTGTCGTATCGAACCAAGATGCCGTCATATCTTGGTTTGAGGATATCAGTATATACGCCAGCGTACTCTCTCTGTGGATCTGGCCCATAATTTGTTCCAGAAACATGCTTGTAATCCAAAGCACTTGTATATCAAAGCATTTTTTTTACAGGGTATAAAAGAGAAGAGAGGCACCTCTAAGGCCGCGTACACGCGATCAGTCCATCCGACGAGAACAGTCCGAAGGACCGTTTTCATTGGTTAACCGACAAAGCCGACTGACGGTCTGATGTGCCTACACATCGGTTAAAAAAACGATCGTGTCAGAACGCGGTGACATAAAACACACGACGTGCTGAAAAAAACGAAGTTCAATACTTCCAAGCATGCGTACACTTGATTCTGAGCATGCGCGGCCTTTTGACCGATGCCTTTGCATACTAACGATTGGTTTTGACCCATCGGTCAGACGTCCATCGGTTAAATTTTAAAGCAAGTTCTCTGTTTTTCAACCCAGGAAGAACTGACCCATGGGGCCTACACACGATCGGTTTGGACCGATGAAACTGAACTTCAGTCCGTTTTCACCGGTTTTGACCGATCGTGTGTACGCGGCCTAAGTGTAGCAAAAAGTTGCTAAATGTTGTACCTTCATTAATTGTAACCATATTGCTACAATTGGAGGCTCCTTTCTTCTCTTTTATACTCAGTTGTGACATGACGCTACTCTTATATCAAGACATCGCTTGTATATCAAGGAAAAATGTATTAAAACATTTTGCCCATCTTGCAAAACGCTCTCAAACCAAGTTACTCTCATACCAAGGTTTTACTGTCCGCAGACCAGTTTCAGCAGACATATCCGATCGTGTGTACGGGCTAGCAGCTAGGTTTCCAGCAGACAAAAGTTTTAAAACATGCTTTAAAACTTGTCCGCTGGAAACCTGTCTGTCGGACATGTCCGCTGGTTAGTACGCCTAACCAGCGGACCGAAATCTCCCGCATGCGTCGAATGGATTTGACGCATGCATGGAAGCATTTTACTTCCTGGTTTGCTGACGTGGCGGCGTCAACGTCACCTCCACGTCACCGCGCTGTCTGTCCGTGGGGATTTTGGTTTGATCGTGTACACACACATCAGACCAAAATCTCACAGGAAACATGTCCGATGAAAGCGGTCCGTCGGACTGTTTTTTTTTTTTTTTTTTAAAAGAAATCTTTTATTGAACAAGAGAAATATATACAGTACAGTCAAAAGGAAATCATGACAACTAAGAAGCGTATCTGACAGTATCTTTAACAATTAAGTAGGACATCAATCTATCATGAGAGAAACGTATGTCAAAACCTCAAAATCAGTGCCAGTAACATATCACTGTTGCGGGGGGTTAACATCGCGTGCCGTTCGGGTCCCTGTCCCCACCAGACATATACCTTCCTCCCATGGCCGCAAGACGGAGCAAGTGTATTGGGACGTGTCCCATCTATTTACACACATGTTTCCACGGCCTTGAGCCATTTGTCCCATATCTTCCCGTACTTAGCGGGACAACCCCTATGAGAATATATCAATTTTTTGTAAGGTAGGGTTGTATTAACCTCAATGATCCATTGCAACATGGTGGGGGGATCGGGTCTCATCCATACCCTAGCGATCACCTTTCGGGCAGAGAAGAGCGTTTCATGCAGAAATATTTTAGAGAATTTATTAATGTCAGGGTTAGGGAAGATTCCCAAGAGACATGACTTTGGCTCCAGGGTTATAGGGGACCCCATGGTATCGTGGAGGAACTTTACAACCTGGGACCAGAAGGCCCGTATCCTAGGGCAACTCCATAAGAGGTGGAAGAAAGTACCTGTCTCACGGCCGCACATCGGGCATGCGTCCGAGGAGTCTCTTCTGTATTTTGACACTCTTAACGGCGTAAGATATGCTCTGTGAGTTATAAAGACCTGAGTCAGCCGGTCAGATAGCTTGGGGGAGGTCAGTTTGCACGTGTCTAGGGCGTCACTCCATTCGTCATCTGCTATAGGGCCCATGTCCCCCTCCCACCTAGTTTTCAGGGCATACGCCCCCACAGTTGCTGTCGGAAGCGTCAGCATAGTGTAAAAGTTTGAGATGAGCTTCTTGGGGTCCGGGTATTTAACAGCTCCCATAAGGGGATTAGTCCCTATAGAGGGGTTGTCCATGGGGAATTGTGCACGAAAAGCGTGTTCGAGTTGCAAATACCTGAAGGACATATAGTCTGGGAGTGAGAACTCCACCTGTAGGTGCTCAAAAGTTTTTAACGTTCCGTTCAGGGTAATATGGGAAAGATAGAAAATGCCCCTCGCACACCAAAGATCACTATCAGGGAGTGTACTAAATTCGGGAAGGGTCTCATTATGCCATAAAGGGGTGAAGTTGTGGAAGGGCTGTATATGTAGTTTACTAGACGCAAGTGACCAGATTCTCCTATATTGGTACATAAGGGTCTTACGGTCAGTCCGTCCATCCGCCCTCTCCGCCTTTCCAATTATCGCCACCATGGAGTCCATCGTTGGCCTCGTCCATTTTGGGCACAAGAAACTCAAAAATCTGTCCCTGTCGGTCTTGTCAATGTGAAAAATTTGAGAGAGTTGTGCCGCTATGTAATAAAGACCGAGGTCAGGAAGGGCCATTCCCGCCAGGTCGGTGGGGTTCTTAAGCCTATGCCATGGGAGTTTGTGTCGGCTGCCTCCCCACACGAACGGTTTCAAAAGAGCTTCCATAGATTTGAAAAGCCTTAGCACCAGATACACAGGCGAGTGCCAGATCACGTATAAGATTTTAGGCAACAAAATCATTTTAATGAGACTCACTCGGCCCATGACACCCAGGGGTAAGCGTGCCCACACCTGTATCCTGCTTTTGAGTATGTCAAACAGTGGTGTCACGTTCAGTGATATGTAGTCAGCTGGGTCTCTGGTGGTATGGATTCCAAGATATTTGATACGGTCAACCCGTTGTAGAGGAAGTAGTGCTCTGTCTCCTGGTGCTGGGAAACTGTCCAAGGGGAGTATCTGGGATTTATTCCAATTAATTTTAAGGCCAGAGAAAGCGCCAAACCGCTCTATTAGGGCCAGGGCTTGGGGCAGGGAGGTGTCCGAGTCGTCCAAGTAAAGAAGGGTATCATCTGCATACGTGCTGACTTTCTCCACCACCCCCGCCCTGCCTAGTCCTACAATCCCTGGATGGGCCCGGATCGCTATGGCTAGGGGTTCCGCTGCCAGGGCGTACAGCAGTGGTGACAGCGGGCACCCTGTCTAGTACCTCTAGATAGAGAGAATTGGTCTGAGGGCCACCCATTGGCCAAGACTTTGGCCACTGGATTTTGGTACAGGAGTTGGACCCATTTTATAAATCTAGGCCCGAGGCCAAATTCGCCTAGGCATGTCCACAGATACCTCCACTCAACGGAGTCGAACGCCTTGGCAGTGTCCAAGGCCACAATCATTCTGGATCCCGGGTTGTCATGTGTAGTTTGAAGGTTAATAAACAGTCTACGAAGGTTGAAGGAAGTGTTTCTACCTGGCATGAAGCCTGCCTGATCCCCATGAATTAGCGAGAGAATAACCTTGTTCAGCCGGATAGCAAGCACCTTAGCAAGGATTTTGATATCCACCTGAAGCAGTGAGATGGGGCGGTAAGATTCCGGCAGATGCGGATCTTTCCCGGGTTTGGGGATGAGCACTATAGTGGCCTCTCTCATCGTGGGCGGTAGCTCAGAGTGTTCGAATATGGAGTTGTATAGTGCTAATAATCGGGGTGCCAATTGGTCCGAGTATGTAGAATAAAACTCCACAGGGAGACCATCGGAGCCTGGGGCCTTAGATGCGGGGAAGGCTGCCAACGCTATAGATATCTCCTCCTGCGACAGGGGTTCCTCAAGTTCCTGCCTCTGCTCGGGCGAGAGTCTAGGGATCTGCAGCCCAGCCAAGAATGATTCTATAAGAGAGGGGTCATCCGAGACAGCGGTAGTATACAGAGAGGCGAAAAAGTCCCGGAACATCGTCGCGATCTGAACTGGTTCAGACACGAGGACGTCACCCGGGGCGCGGAGAGATATCACCACGGGGGGCCTCTCCTCATTATGGACCATGTATGCGAGCAGTTTTCCCGCCCTTTCGCCGTGTTCAAATGACCTCTGCCTGAGGAAAAAAAGCTTTTGTTTGGATTTTTCATAGATCAGCTGATCTAGGGTTCTCGAGCACATTTTAAGCGTCCCTGCCCTGTCATCGGTAGGGTCGTCAAGGAATGCCCTCTCTGCTGTCAGGAGGGTTTCTGTCGCTGCGTCAAGAGCCACTGTGGAGGTCCGCTTCAGTCGGTTTATACGGGCAGTGAGGGTCATACGTGCATGGAGCTTGAATGCCTCCCACACAACGTTAGGCCGTGCCGAGCCTTCGTTGTTCTCAAAAAAAGTTTCCCACTCGGCTCCGAGATCATCATCTTCCGGTAACAAAGTTAACCAGAAAGGGTTCAAACGCCAGGTTAGTGGAGGGCGGGAGTGCGGTAGGGAGAACTCAGCCCAGCAGGGGCAGTGATCAGAGAGGGATCTCGGATAGAAGCCCGCGTCTGTGAGCCTGGGGAGGAGGGATCTGGAGACCAGTATAAGGTCTATGCGCGACATGGAGTGGTGGGACGCAGAGAAGCAGGAATAGGCCCGCTCCGTAGGATGTCTGTGCCTCCACGTGTCCGTAAGGTTAAAGTCACTAAGTATGCGGGCAAATCTCGTCACGTGGGCGGGCAGCTGTGACTGTGGGGGTCTAGTCAACCTGTCCAGTGATGTATCTAAGACATTATTGAAGTCCCCTAGCCAAATGGCTGGTACAGTAGGGTGTAGTGACATGAAATTAAATCCCTCATTTAATATATCAAACTGGAACGGTGGAGGTATGTAAAAAGCCAGTATAAGTATCATATCCCCATGTAATTTAGCCCTAAGAAACACATATCGGCCCAGCGGGTCCATCACCGAGTCCTGGAGTTCGAAGTGGGTATGTTTAGCTATAAGCAGGGATACTCCACGAGAGTGGGTGGTATATACGGCATGATATGACCAACCTATCCATGGACGTTTAAGGGAACCTAGCACAGGACCTTCGGCGTGCGTCTCTACCAGGGCCACTACGTCCGCTCTGTGTTTCTTAAGTTGTCCGAATACGGCTGCCCTTTTAATGGGGTCTCTCAGCCCCCTCACATTCCATGTGAGAAACTTTAGCGTGGCCATGGGTTGTAGTACCACCAATACGAGACTCCAGGACCCGGGGTGTCCCGGCAGGCAACTTCCCCGCATGACCTCCCCCAGCCGGGGGCACCGTCGGACTGTTTTAATCGGATATGTCTCCTAGTACGCACCAGCCGGATGTCGGGAGGCATCAGTCGGTTCAATAGAAACCGGCCAACGTTTGAACCGTGTGTGCAGCCGGTCTGACAGGCCAGATGGCTGGCTTCTATCGAATGGGCATGACTGCAAAAAGGTCTCCCAATCGGTTGTCGATGGCTGAGAGTGCTGAATGGTGTGTTCTGGCAAGGGGGGCGTCCCTCTGTCAGAACACAATAGATCAATCCAATGTTAGTATGGCGACTCCTCCCAAACTGTCAGGTTTTTTTGTTCAGCCAGCTGGCTTGAACGAAAAAAAAAATAGTAGTGTGTTCCAGGCTTCAGTCTAATAATTTTACTTGATCTCTCTGCATATTAGGTAAATCTTGCTGAATTGCATTAGGATTAATAAAATATCTTCACAAATATATTTACAACTACAAAGGATGAAAAATATCAGAAAAAAAAGAAAGCAAGCAGCAGGTTAAATTGCAGAACCTATTAATCATTATCTGCTTGTGCTCATCAGCTGCTATATCTTTGGTAAACATCTTTTTTATATTTGTTCTCTATAATATATTCTGAAAACATACCAGTTCCTGCCGGTGTAATAGGACCTGTAAGGCAATTGATAAAAAGGTGTGTTACTTTGCCTAATATTAGTTTCAGTATTCAATCAACTAAAGCTGAGCTCTATTGTACAAGGGATTGGACAAGAGGCTGATATCAAGTTGATTCAGGTAATTACGTTGCTTTAATCAGTTTGGAATTTATGAATATTGAGCTACAATGATTTTTGTCTTTTATATCTGTCTGCAGATCAACTTTAAAATACAAAGTGGAAACCCTTTAAAAAAAAGAAAAGAAAAATATGATCTGTTTTAAGTTGCAACACTGACTTAAAGCGGAATTTCACCCTAAATATAAGATCTCCCGTGTGCGTCAGCGCCAGTATGCTGTTTTTTTTATTTTTATCCCACACTTACTGTATTATCCTGTAATTTCATTTTTTTCCCCCGCAGTGGACGGCGCCAGTACAGCGCGTCACATCTTCCGAAAATACCCAGTATGGACTCGGGTAATCTCGGCGAAAATGCGGCGCCTGCGCACAGACCTAGGAGCTGACTGCGCAGGCGCCGTATTTTTCCGAGTCCTACGGCTATGGCGCGTCACGCCCTCCGAAATAGAACTCGGAGAAATACGGCGCCTGCGCAGTCAGCTCCTAGGTCTGTGCGCAGGCGCCGCATTTTCGCCGAGATTACCCAAATCCATATTGGGTATTTTCGGAAGATGTGACGCACTGTACTGGCGCCGTCCACCGCGGGGGAAAAAAATGAAATTACTGGATAATACAGTAAGTGTGGGATAAAAAAAAAAAAAAAACAGCATACTGGCGCTGACGCCAGTATGCTGAATCACATGGGAGATCTTATATTTAGGGTGAAATTCCGCTTTAAAGCGGATGGTTCACTAGAAAAAAATATTAAAAGCCAGCAGCAACAAATACTGCAGCTGCTGACTTTTAATATTAGGACACTTACCTGTCCTGGAGTCCAGCGGCGTCCGCAGCAGAGGATGAGCGATCGCTCGTCACCCTGCTGCTCCCCCCTCCATCCACGGTGAGGGAACCAGGAAGTGAAGCGCTGCGGCTTCACTGCCCGGTTCCCTACGGCGCATGCACGAGTCGCGCTGCGCCCGGCGATTGGCTCCCGCTGTGTGCTGGGAGCCGAGAGTTCCCAGCACACAACAGGGGGGCGACGGGATGTCGCCAAAAAACCCGTCTTTTGCCTGAGACTGCGGGCCGGAAGTGGTTGCAGATACCTGTCTTTAGACAGGTATCTGCACCCCCCTCCCCCCTGAAAGGTGTCAATTGTGACACCGGAGGGGGGAGGGTTCCGATCAGCGGATCTTCACTTTAGGGTGGAGATCCGCTTTAAATAAGAAGGTAAAAACAAATAAAAAATAGTGCAAAAATATACTGTACAGTAGTTTCCCCAATTTCTCAACATCAAAAATATTTGTGCATAGTTTTCTTATGGTAGCCACCAACCTTGAAACCGTGGTATGGAAGTTGGATATTTATATCTACATTAGAAGCAATATCAGTGCTACAGTGCTATCAGTGGAGCTCCTGGTACAGTTGACACCAAGAATTCCCATCATTTATTATCTGCCGAAGGAGCACAAGAGTTTAAATAATCCACCCGAGAGACCTATTGTTAGTGGGATTAACTCTGTGACCTTACGGATTGGTAAATATGTTGATTTGTTCTTACAGCCCTTGGTTAACAATACTCCAGCCTTTTTAAGAGATTCTATGCAAATAACAAGATAAACCTCGAAATTGACACTTGAGGATGGTGTAATCTTAGTGAAAGACAATGTTTCATCGCTGTACACTATCATACCCCATCAAAGGGGGTACCAAGCCACTAATGCCTCGTTTCCACTGAGCGGATCGGTTCGGTACGGTTCGGTACGGTACGCTTCGGTACGCTTCGGTACGGTACCCCCTATCCCCAGTAGCATGTATTCACCTTTTCTTGCTCCATTGCTGCTTCATTTGTGGTTTGGCCACTGTGGAGAAATACCAGGTACTTCCAGGTATGGATCAGTATGTGACTGACTTTCCTTCTCCATGGTCTTAGTGCTTGGTGTCACATGATTGGCTCAATATTGTCAGGTGGGTCCAAGAAAGGATTCTCAAGCCCTGTGTAAGCTCATACAAGTCAGTTTGCAGCTTGCACAGGGCTTTCCTTCCCTCCCATAGTCTCAACAGCCAAGAGCTGCATGGGAGGAGGGAAAGGTACTATTGGGAAGAGGGAAGTTTTGTTTAGTGACCCTTCCTTTGTTCTGTATTGCATGCAAGCAGATAAATAGCTCACCTTACTTGGACTAAAGTAGAAAGAATCACTGTGTGATCTTCAGTATCTCACAAAATTGTTTACACCCCTCACATTTTTGTAAATATTTTATTCCATCTTTTCATGTGACAACACTGAAGAAATTATACTTTGCTGCAATGTAGTGAGTGTACAGCTTGTATAACAGTGTCAATTTGCAGACCCCTAAAAATAACTCAACACGCATCCATTAATGTCTAAACCGCTGGCAACAAAAGTGAGTACAACCCTAAGTGAAAATGTCCATATTGGGCCCAATTAGCCATTTTCCCTCCAGTGTCATGTGACTCGTTAGTGTTAGGCCGCGTATACACGAGGGGATATGTCCGCTGAAAACGGTCCGATGGACCGTTTCAGCAGACATCTCCGCTCGTGTGTATGGGCTAGCGGACAGATTTCTCCACCCGACAGATTTCAAAGCAAGCTTTGAAATCTATCCGGTGGGAATCTGTCCGCCCGACATGTCTGCTGGTTAGTACACTTACCAGCAGACATGTCGGCCCCCACCGCCGCCGCGCCGCTGCCGAATGGATTCGGCGCATGCGCGGAAGTGTTTTACTTCCTGGTGCGGTGACGTGGCGGTGACGCGGCGGCGTCAACGTCACCGCCGCGTCACCGCCACATCACCGCGCCGTCCGGCGGCGGGGAATTTGATCCGATGGTGTGTACACACCATCGGATCAAACTCCCGATCGGACATATCCGATGGAAATGGTCCGCGGACCATTTTCATCGGATATGTCCGATCGTGTGTACGCGGCCTTAGGGGAATAGTTGCGCTATGTAAATATATGAAAAGTATATAATGTGATATTAAATATGCTCTTTAACAAAAATATGGTGTACCTTAGATAGAGCAATGTATCCAACAAAATAAAAACACAAAAAATATGTACAATAAATTCAATGGAAAAAATAAAAACAACAGTAACATATATCTGAGATAGTCCACCAAAATATCTGTGTACTGAACAGATGACAAGTGCTCAGAAAGTTTGATAAAGGGATGTTGTGACAAAATAAATCAATACAGAGTCCACTCAATCCCCAAGAAATTACATCCAATTCCACAGAGTGAACAAGGAGTTAAGGTTGAGAGTAGAGTTGTATATGGTTATCCACCAACACCAAGGGATGACCTCCTTCTCATCGGGGGGCACACTACAGAAAACAGGGGCCCTTACCGGATTGGGTGAACCTCCCGATAGTAGCAAGGTCACAGATACCTGCAGATTTAACCCTCTGCAGGGTCTTGGGCTCATCTGCGAAGACAGAGTCACCAGGCTCCTATTGGTGTCATGTGACTCATTAGTGTTACAAGGTCTTAGGTGTTATTGGGGAGCAAGTGTGTTAAATTTAGTGTTATCGTTCTCCCTATTTTTTATACTGGTCACTGGAAGTTCAACATGGCACCTCATGGCAAAGAACTCTCTGGAGATCTGAAAAAATAATTGTTGCTCTACATAAAGATGGCCAAGGCTATAAGAAAATTGCCAGTAACTGAACTGCAGCACGGGGGCCAAGACCATACAGCGGTTTAACAGAACATTTTCCACTTAGAACAGGCCTTGCCATGGTCGACCAAAGAAGTTGAGTGCACTTGCTCAGTGTCGTATCCAGAGGTTGTCTTTGGGAAATAGACGTATGAGTGCTGCCAGCATTGCTACAGAGGTTGAAAGGGTGGGGGGTCAGCCTGTCAGTGCTCAGACCATACGCTGCACACTGCATCAAATTGGTCTGCATGGCTGTCGTCCCTGAAGAAAGCCTCCTCTAAAGATGATGCACAAGAAAACCTGCAAACGGTCTGCTGAAGACAAGCAGACTAAGGACATGGATTACTGGAACCGTGTCCTGTGGTCTGATGAGACCAAGATAAACTTATTTGGTTCAGATGGTGTCAAGTGTGTGTGGTCGCAACCAGGTGAGGAGTACAAAGACGAGTGTGTTTTGCCTACAGTCAAGCATTGACCTGGGAGTGTCATGGTCTGGAACTGCATAAGTGTGCCGGCACTGGGGAGCTACAGTTCATTGAGGGAACCATGAATACCAACATGTACTGTGACATACTGAAGCCAAGCATGATCCCCTTTCCTTTGGAAACTGTGCCACAGGTCAGTATTCCAACAAAAAGACCCCGAACACACCTCCAAGATGACCACTGTCTTGCTAAAGAAGCTGAGGGTAAAGGTGATGGACTGGCCAAGCATGACTCTAGACCTCAAATGGAAGGTGGAGGAGCGCAAGATCTCTAACATCCACCAGCTCCGTGATGTCATCATGGAGGAGTGGAAGGCAACCTGTGAAGCTTTGGTGAACTCCATGCCCAAGAGGGTTAAGACAGTGCTGGAAAATAATGGTGGCCACACTAAATATTGACACTTTGGGCCCAATTTGGACACTTTCAATTAGGGGTGTACTCACTTTTGTTGCCAGCGGTTTAGACATTATTGGGCTGTGCTTTGAGTTATTTTGAGGGGAAAGCAAATTTACACTGTTATACAAGCTGTACACTCACTACTTTACATTGTAGCAAAGTGTCATTTCTTCAATGTTGTCACATGAAAAGATATAATAAAATATTTACAAAAATGTGAGGGGTGTACTCACTTTTGTGAAATACTGTACATGAATGGACATTGCCCTTTAAAAACATGCTTATAGTCAGTAACAAATATCCTTACCTTGATTGATGGATTGAGCTGTGGAAAGGCAGAAAAGAAACGTTACACATAAGACTTTACACAATAGATTTTTTCATTACATTTTATTTTTTTATGTAAACTTTAATTAAAATTATTACTAATTGTCTAAATGAAAACTTCCCTTGCTGAATTTGTCCCACACCAGAGTTATGTGCCACGCAAACTGAATTCAGTAATAGAGAGGAGAGAAGCAGCAAGGGGAGAGATTTCTAGAGGAACTTCATAGTGCTGGAGCATGGACTTTAATGTGTGAATTACACACAGGCCGCTCTCATTATATTAAACCTCTAACAAAACTATAGTTATGGGTTTAATGAGTAAAATATGCAAAATATAATGTAAGAGCTGCACACATTACATTTTGTCTTTGAGACAAGGTTTAAAAACATCTCTCTACCATGTAAGTGGGCCAAAGGCAAAGTAGAAATGATTGTACCACACAAGCTGGAAAAACATCTCATGAATAAAATGACCTTTATACTGGGAGTATGCAAACTCTACATGTCACACGGAAATTAAAGCTTTTGCACAGTTTGAGACCAAATAAGCTTTTGTCAATCCATATTCACATTGGAAATGTTGTTGCCTATATGGGTTTGTGAATGGCATAAACCTATATATCTAGTAAATAGGTGTTTGTGCCTGGGCACTGGGCAGTAGTTTAAAGGGAGGCCTAAAATGTGTTTTCATACAGAGACCCTTTGGTGACTTTGTTTTTGATTAATGCCTTTATATTCTACAGATCACAAATAATCATGAAATACCTTCATGATAATGGGTATTATAAGTTACAGTGGGTACGGAAAGTATTCCGACCCCCTTACATTTTTCACTCTTTGTTATATTGCAGCCATTTGCTAAAATCATTTAAGTTCATTTTTCTTCATTAATGTACACACAGCACCCCATATTGACAGAAAAACACAGAATTGTTGACATTTTTGCCGTAGGAGCTCAGAGACAGAATTGTGGCAAGGCACAGATCTGGCCAAGGTTACAAAAAAGATTTCTGCTGCACTTAAGGTTCCTAAGAGCACCGTGGCCTTCATAATTCTTAACTGGAAGACATTTGGGACGACCAAAACCCTTCCTATAGCTGGCCGTCTGGCCAAACTAAGCTATCGGGGGAGAAGAGCCTTGGTGAGAGAGCTAAAGAAAAACATATATCACTGTGGCTGAGCTCCAGAGATGCAATCAGGAGATGGGAGAAGGTTGTATAAAGTTAACTATCACTGTAGCCCTCCACCAGTCGGGGCTTTATGGCAGAATGGCCCGACGGAAGCCTCTCCTTGGTGCAAGACACATGAAAGCCTGCTTGGAGTTTGCTAAAAAAAACACCTAAAGGACTCCAAGATGGTGAGAAATAAGATTAAACAATGTAGGATAATCTTGATAAACCGCCCCCCTAAGATTACCTCCGCTGCGCTAAAAAAGATCCCCTAGCAGCTGTTTAAATGTAGAATATGGGAATAGATATAGGATAAGTCACTTAAAATGAAGTGTAAACCTATAAACAGCGCTGTGACATGTGTACAAATCACAAAAAAATTAAAAGACAATAAAAGTGTAAAATAAATTACCAATAAAATGTATTTTACACTTTTATTGAGAAATACGATTCTCTGGTCTGATGAGACCAAGATAGAACTTTTCGGCCTTAATTCTAACCAGGCAAGGTTTACCTTCCAACAAGACAATGACCCTAAGCACACAGCTAAAATAACAAAGGAGTGGCTTCACAACAACTCCGTAACTGTTCTTGAATTGCCCAGCCAGAGCCCTGACTTAAACCCAATTGAGCATCTCAGGAGAGACCTAAAAATGGCTGTCCACCAACGTTTATGGAAATCTGTAGGAGAAGAAAGTCCCTGGGATGGTACGGATTGTAATAATGGAATGGAATTGTCAAAAGGTATACAGTATAAAAAACATTTACCATCCAACCTGACAGAACTGGAGAGGATCTGCGAGAAGGTATGGCAGAGGATCCCCAAATCCAGGTGTGAAAAACTTGTTGCATCTTTCCCAAAAAGTCTCATGGCTGTATTAGATCAAAAGGGTGCATCTACTAAATACTGAGCAAAGGGTCTAAATACTTAGGACCATGTGATATTTCAGTTTTTCTCTTTTAATAAATCTGCAAAAATGTCAACAATTCTGTGTATTTCTGTCAATATGGGGTGCTGTGTGTACATTAATGAGGGGAAAAAAATGAACTTAAATGATTTTAGCAAATGGCTGCAATATAACAAAGAGTGAAAAATTTAAGGGGGTCTGAATACTTTCCGTACCCACTGTATATTTGTATTCCATTTAATTCCATTTTGTGAGGGTTGTCTTTTCTATATACCTTTATATTAAATTGTTCCTTAAAAAGTTTTCCAAACATAAAAACAAAAACAAAGAGTGAGGTCCAACCAATCTTAAATTGATGCATCATTTCTATTTGTGTAGATACCTACTCAAAGTGAAACATAACATAAAGTTATTAACCACCACCCGACGGCCGTACGACTTAGTACGACCAAAGGGTGGCTCTAAATCTCTAACTGACCGTGTTTTTACGGCCTGCGCTCCGCCAGGCCACTGGGGAGCGCGCGAGCACCGCCGTCGGCGGCGTGTGCGTGCCCGCCGAATCGCTGACATGCCGATGCGCGTGCCTGGCGGCCGTGATGTCCGCCAGGCACTCGGGATCGGCGGCTACAGGGACAAGACGTGGATCTCTGTGTGCAAACACAGAGATCCACGTCCTGTCAGAGGAGAGGAGGAGACCGATCTGTGTCCCTTGTACATAGGGACACAGCATCGGTCACCTCCCCCAGTCACCCCCCTCCCCCTACACAGTTAGAACACTATGCAGGTACACATAAACCCCTTCCTTACCCCCTAGTGTTAACCCCTTCAATGCCAGTCACATTTATACTGTAATTAGTGCATTTTTATAGCACTGATCGCTGTATAAATGTGAATGGCGCCAAAAATGTGTCAAAAGTGTCCGATGTCTCCGCCATAATGTCGCAGTCACGAAAAAAATGCTGATCGCCGCCATTAGTAGTAAAAAAATAAATAATAAAAAATAATAATAATTATGTCCCCTATTTTGTAAGTGCAATAACTTTTGCGCAAACCAGACGCTTATTGCGATATTTTAATTTTTTTTACCAAAAATATGTAGAAGAATAGTATCGCCTAGACTGAGAAAAAAAATGTTTATTTAAAAAAATTGGGCTATGTATTACAGCAACAAGTAAAAAATATTGTTTTTTTTCCGCAAAAAATAAAAACCGCAGAGGCAATCAAATACCACCAAAAGAAAGCTCTATTTGTGGGGAAAAAAGGACGTCAATTTTCTTTGGGAGCCACATCACACGACCGCGGAATTGTCAGTTAAAGTGACGCAGTGCCACAAGCTGAAATTTCCCCTGGTCAGGAAGGGGTATATGTGCCCAGTAAGGAAGTGGTTAAGCTATAACATCTTGCATTGGCCCTTTAATAAAATGACCCACAATTTTAATCTTACCGTATAATGTGAGCTTACCTTTTTTAGATTTTCGAATGGAATGGTTGTGTGGAGGAGGGGTACTGGATGTTCCACATCCCATTGTCTTTTCTAAAAAGTCACCAAATAACAAAAAAAGAGTTAGCATACAAAGACATTTTAGCTGTTGTATGCTTCCAGCCTTGTGGCAACAGATTTAAGTCTATTCTGTTCCAGCAAGATGGTACCACAAAAAACCAGCTCCATAATGACATGGCTTGATGAGTTTGGGAAACTTCACAGAGACCTAAACTCACCATAACTGAAAAGCTTTGTGATGAACAGGAATAGAGATTGCAAGCTTGGTCTTGGCCTAAAAATAACTCAACACACAGCCATTAATGTCTAAACCACTGGCAACAAAAGTGAGTACACCCCTAAGTAAAAATGTCGAAATTGGGCCCAATTAGCCATTTTCCCTTCCCGGTGTCATGTGACTCATTAGTGTTACAAGATCTAAGGTGTGAATGGGGAGCAGGTGTGTTACATTTGGTGTTATCGCTCTCACTCTCATACTGGTCACTGGAAGTTCAACATGGCACCTCATGGCAAAGAACTCTCTGAGGATCTAAAAAAAAAAAGAGTCGTTGCTCTACATAAAGATGGCAGATTGCCAAGACCCTGAAACTGAACTGCAGCATGGCCAAGATCATACAGCAGTTAAAAAGGACAGATTCCACTCAGAACAGGCCTCGCCATGGTTGACCAAAGGGGTTGAGTCCAAATACAAGTCCAAAGGAGAAAGAAGATTTGCGCTCCAAGGTCCCAGACTATGGAACGCTTTACCAACCAGGATTCGGTTGGAGGAGAACCACTTGGCCTTCAGAAGAAAGATCAAAACTCACCTCTTTTGATATCAAAGAAGAAAGGAACAACGAGCGCCCAGAGGCGATTAAGTTCGCATGTGCTGCGCTATATAAGTTCTTCACTCACTCACTCACTTACTCACGTGCTCAGCATCATATCCAAAGGTTATCTTTGGGAAATAGACATATGAGTGCTGCCAGCATTGCTGCAGAGGTTGAAGTGGTGGGGGATCAGCCTGTCAGTGCTCAGACCATACGCTGCACGCTGCATCAAATCGGTCTGCCTGGCTGTCACCCCAGAAGGAAGCCTCTTCTAAAGATGATGCACAAGAAAGTGTAAGGCCGTGTACACACGGCAGAGAACCTCGACGGGCAGAACACATCGTTCCGCCCGTCGAGGTTCTCTGCCGGCCGTCGAAATCGGCGACCCGCCCGTCGGGAATGGCAACCAGCCATTCATCCAGGCGGGCCGTCAAGCAAATAGAGAGTGTGCTCTCTATTTCTGCTCGACGGGCTTCCCGACTGGATGCTCGCCGAGAGCGTACACACGGCCGAGGTCCTCGCTGGAATGCAGCTTCCAGCGAGGTTCTCGCTGGTTTCCAGCAAGAACCTCGGTCGTGTGTACGCCGCCTAAGAGAACTCCAGTGGCAAACTGTGAAGCTCTTGTGAACTCTATGTCCCAAAAGGTTAAGGCAGTGCTGGAAAATAATGGTGACCACACTAAATATTGACACTTTGGGCCCAATTTGGACATTTTCACTTAGGGGTGTATTTACTTTTGTTGCCAGCGGTTTAGACATTAATGGGCTATGTGTTGAGTTATTTTGAGGGGACAACCAATTTACGCTGTTATACAAGCTGTCTACTTTACATTGTAGCAAAGTGTAATTTCTTCAGTGTTGTCACATGAAAAGATATAATAAAATATTTACAAAAATGTGAGGGGTGTACTCACTTTTGTGAGATACTGTATGTAATCTGTAAAATACTAAACATTTCTAAAATATGTCTCATTTATAAGGCAACTAACTAGTGGTATGTTTTATAAATTCTGTATTAATTTATGATTGTGGACCAGCAGTAAACGTTTCTCTTCAAGGTTTTCCAATACCTTTTCTTTGCCCACATCATTCATTCTGGTTAGAAATGACCTAATATCTATTTAGGTTATGGTCTGCAAAAGTACTATAGCCTGGGCAGCTACGAGAAGACCATGGACAAACAAATGCAAACCTTGCTTAGATGAAGCCCTTGAGAATATCATACAATATTTTCTATTTTTCAGTCTCTCTTTGGGAACTACCGGTAATTCAATTAAAAAACAAATTTGCAACAGATTTCGATTTTTCTATTAATGGGGTTGTAAAGGTTTGTTTTTTATTTTCTAAATAGGTTCCTTTAAGCTAGTGTATTGTTGGTTCACTTACCTTTTCCTTTGATTTCCCTTCTAAGGCTCCATGCACACTGGAAGCTAAAAAAAAGCTATAAAAATGGCAACGTTTTTTTTGCGTTTTTTTAGTGTAGCGTTTTTTAGCTTTTTTTTTCTCCAATGGATAAAAAAACGCAAAAAAAACGCTGGCGAGCTGTGTTTTTGAGCATTTATTAGTATTTATTTATGTTTTTCTGCACTTTGTGTTTTTTTCCCGCTGAAAAACTGCACTTTGAACTTGGTTTTTGGGTGTTCAGAAAAAAGCCCATAATCTCCACTGCTCGTTAACGCTAGAAAACTTCCATGTGCGCATGGACACATAGGCTAACATAGAGTGCAGTTTATGGGCGTTTAACCACTTAATCACCAAGAACGTCCAAGGACGTCCTCGGTTTGTGTCTTATTAACCCCACATCTCTCCATAAAGAGGACCTGTCACAGTGATTCCTATTACAAGGGATGTTTACAATTAAAGTGATAAAACATTTTTTATTTTTTTTTAAAGTGTAAAAAAAAAATGAAGTAAAAAATAAAATAAAAATTAAAACGCCCCTGTCCCGGTCGCTCGTGTGCAGAAGCGAACACGCATGCAAGTCCCGCCCACATATGTAAACACCGTTCAAACCCCACATGTGAGGTAACATCGCGTGCGTTAGAGCGTGTGCAACAATTCTAGCACTAGACCTCCTCTGTAAAAAATATTAACCTGTAAAGAAATTCAAAGCGTCGCCTATGGAGATTTTTAAGTACCGAAGTTTGGCGCCATTCCATGTGTGTGTGCCCAATTTTAAAGCGTGACATGTTGGGTATCTATTTACTCGGCATAACATCGTCTTTCACATTATACAAAAACATTGAGCTAACCTTACTGTTTTGTTATTTTTTAATTCATGAAACAGTTTTTTTCCCTAAAAAAGGCGTTTGAAAAATTATTGCGCAAATACCGTGCGAGAAAAAAAGTTGCAATGACCGCCATTTTATTCCCTAGAGTGTCTGCTAAAAAATATATATAATGTTTGGGGGTTCTGATTAATTTTCTAGCAGAGAAATTCAGATTTTTACATGAAGGATAAAAGTGCCAAAATAGGCCCGATGATCAAGTGGGTAAAAAAACACCAAAACGCCAATAAACTGCAGTTTATGAGCTTCAGTGTGCATGGAGCCTAAATGTTTTTTTTTTTCTTTGTCTGAATTCCTCACTTCATGTTCCTCCTCAGTAAGCTGTTCTGGCTGACTAACCCCCAGCCAGAACGGCTCGGATGATGGGGGCAAGTTTACTGAGGAGGAACAGGAAGTAAGAAATTCAGACAAAGAAAAAAAAACATTTAGAAGGGAAATTGAAGGAAAAGATAAGTGAACCAACAATGCACTAGCTTAAAGGAACCTATTTAGAAAAAAAAAAATCTTTTGAAACCCCTTTAATTTTCTGTTTGTATATTTTTTTTTTGAAAGAACTATGTTAATATATTTTGAATGCGTATGTTTATCTGTTGAGCACCACCATAAATTTTAGGAATTTGATAAAAATGATTTCATCTGTTTTTAAAGGCATAGCAAAACCATTTTGCTGCCCTTTAGTTTTCTTGGGGTTGTTTATAAACCAGTCAGGGCATTCCAAATGTCATGGAAAAATACAAATGGATTTTGACTTCACCTTTTTATATAATGCGAATCTAATAGATGATATATTGAAATAATATTGATAAATCAAGAACTGTACAGTAAATCTAATAAACACTAACTAAAAATGTAGTTTGATGTGGTATATACTTCTTGTAAATGTAGTTTTCATCATTCATTGTGTGAAATTTGACAAGTCTGATTTGGTAAGTCACTGACCTCAAACCAACCCAAATATATTTGTTTACACCAAATGCAATTTTATATGGTTTGTAAATACAGTACAAACACATATGCAAGAAAAATTGTATGTATTCCCATGAGTCTAGTTTACAGGTGTTTTCATGTGCGTTTAAAAAAGTACAGCATGATGCCTTTTTTCACACTTAAACGTACTGTAACGCACAGATATATATGTGACCGCACTGCAAATGCATGTAAATTCCACTACGTAAAAAAAAAAACATAAAAAAATATTTAATAAATACACTGCAAATGTTACAAAAAAAAAAACACTGCAAACGCAATACAAATGCATGTAAACACATAAGTGGAACTGCACACTGAAAACAGAAATTGTGGTGTAAATAAGCCCATTAATAATGCAATTGCCCTAATAGTTTCAACAATTAACTATTCTATTTTTGTCAAGCGCTGTGTTTAAACAAATGACTATAAAAAACATACCTTCCTTTAAGCTTTTTCACACCAGCACTATTTTTTCAAGATCCCCAATGCTGTAAGAGGGAATTTTCGTAGCTGAAAGAGAAATATCCAGCATAATCTTGAAAAAGTCATCATTATTGAGACTATGGGTTTCATCTGCTGGGCAAAGTGCACCTTTGGTTTATTTACAAAACTGCAGATCTATGTTAGCCCACGTGACTCTTAAGACACTGAAAGGATCTGTAATGGATTAGGATTATACAGGGCTCTGAAACAAATACTCTGCAGACTTTTCCCTAATAGCTATGTATTGCCACACTGACTAAGCGTTGCTTCTATTGGTATTAGAAGAAAAGCAAAAAGTACACTGTAATTTCAGCATACGATAAGATTCATCATTTGTTTGGTCAGTTTTAACCAAAAATGTTATCAGCAGTTAGATAAGAGATTCTTTTTTCATCAAATTTTCATATTAGCAGGTTATTTCTCACACACAGCATATGCATACCACAAATTACACCCCAAAACACATTCTGCTATTCCTCCCGAGTATGGCGATACCACATGTGTGAGACTTTTACACAGTGTGGCCACATACAGAGGCCCAACATGCAGGGAGCACCCAGGCTAATTCTGACATTTCTCTTCTACATGTAAAAATCATCATTTATTTGCTAGAAAATTACATAGAACCCAAAACATTATGTCATGGATCTTGGAAGACAGAAGTGTTCCTCCTTGAAATCGGTTACACAGACATTTCATTGTCCATTGTGTGATAACCCTATTTAAAGCCTTTTGATTATCAGGTGTAAATGTCTTCTGCACTGTCTCAACTCTCCAGACGGTTCGATTGTTCTGTGGCTGGCTATTGTGTACATTGATTGCCCTGGAGCTTCTGTCTCAATACACATAACAGGCTTTCTATTCAAACCTTTCTGACCAATCTCTGCTGTGTCATTTTCAAGTTCTCATTTGCATGGTTAAGGAGGACCTGAGTGAAGACTGCATACTTTACAATGGACCAATAGGAAAGCGGTTGTTGGGGGCGGAATGTTCCAAATTCTGTATAAAAGTGTGCTGTGTACTTTCAATAAATGAGTTCTGTCTGAACATACATACAACTCGCTTGGTGTGTGTTCTAATGAGTTCGACCGGCACATAGCTGTAGGTCGGACCCCGGAATCTTGGATGACTGGACCATCAGAGGTTGCAATCTGCAAGCTGATCCGATAGAAGCAGAGGAGTGTCGGGAGAGCAGGATCTGGGCGAGCAAGGGTCTCGTCACATTGGTTGGCAGCGGTGGGATTTTCTCTCCAGTTACTGGGACAACTCCAAACCACCACCATGAATGACCAGCTATGCAGCCTACAGGAGAACCATACTAAAAGTCTTGCTTGAGAGCCGTGGAGGGACCGGTGGGAATAACAAGGCCACCCTGATCATTGCGCTAGCCGAGATGGATCAGGGGTATGGTGATGCAGGACCCCGGTCAGTTGAAGACTTGTTCCAGCAGCGAGTTCAACAGCAGTTGGCATTATATGATGCTAACCCATCAGAGACCGCCATACAGGATGCCATTAGAGACATCCAGCTGCAGGATGAGCGACAACAGAAAGAACGAAATCGCCAAGAGAGAGAACGAGAGCGGCAACATGAGCTGAGAATTGCAGAAATACGGCAATCGGTGACAACGCCTAAAGAAGCAGCACCAAATGAAAGAAGAGGAGAGGTACAGATACCAGTAACCATGGAAGAGGAATTCAGAAGGAGGTTGCGAGAAAAGAAGATACAGCACAGAGGACCAGTATCAGAGGAGGTCCTGCTTGGATGGTCTGATTGGATCTGCTGCGAACTCTGGAAAGAAGCGCTAGCCTGCGAGCAGCAACACCAGGGAAAAGCTCTCCCCTCCATCCACAGAAGGTACTGGTCACAGTATGAAGTACTAATGCTGTTATTGGGGGAACAGCCGAAGCAGGAGTGGACAGCAGAGTTAAGCAGCCTGATCCGGGCAGAGATGCGGTTGGCGGAGAGCTACAGAGCCCTCCGGTGGTATGCAGTCCAAGAGTGCCCATGGTCAGCGGATGACAGCCCCACGGAAGGCTTTGACTATGATGGCCTGGGATTGTTGTATTGGAAGATGTCCAGGGATCCCGACTTTGGAAATGATCGGGAGTGGCGCTTGGAGGACATAATGGAGCACAGAGAGGAAAAGTTGAATATCTCAGAAGGCCAATGGTTACAGGAATATTTGGAATTTCTGGCCGTTCAGGAATGGGAGCTGGAATTTGCCTACAAACAGCTGCTAGACTCCCCTCAGCAGCAGGATGGGGCTCCCTTTGCCTGAGACTATGAGGAAATATCAGCTGACAGTGCTGAAATCCTGGCTGAAGAATCAGCAATGTGGCAGAGTAACAGCGGGCTTTGCCAACCTGCCCCTGGAGCTATGAACCCGGAGGTCTTATGTCGGATGCAGCAAGTGCTGACTGACCTTGATGATCCTGTTTCTGCATGGGATGATCTTGAATGGAGACATGTGCCTGTCCAGCAGTATGGCAGTGAATTGGCAGTGGAAAATCTGGAGATTGCCGTTCCCAAAGCTGAAGTACTGACCACAGGGCCAAGCTCTGCTAACCTCTGCTCAGTACCTATAGCATCTTCTGGGTTTCATGGACAGGCGATGGTGAACTTCTATCCCCAGACCCCAGTTGCAGAGACAGGGGACTTAATAGATTTTTCTGCTGAGGAAGAACAACCTGATGAGCCTCCAGCAGAAGAGCTGGGATCAGGGCCAAACTTCACTGTCCTCTGCCCATCACCAAGGGCAGCATTTGTGGAATTACAAGGAACTTCCCCAGCTGAAGCGCTGGTCACCGGACAGAGGGTTCAAGACCTCTACCCCACCCCTGTGGCAGTTCCGGAGGCTCAGGGTGAGAAGATGGCGATCACTCCCCAGCCGCAGATTACAGAATGTATGGACTGTTCAGAGGATGTTATGGATTATGCCCCCCCAGCAGAAGTGCTGGCAACAGGGCAGAGTGCTAACAATCTCTGCCCAGCACCGGAACCAACTGTGGAGTTCCAGGGAGCCGGAGCAGTTGGTCCCCCTCCCCAGCAACAAGCTGAGATGGTAAAGCTCTTACTCTCAGCTGAATCACTGGCAGCAGGACAGGATGCTACTGGCGGCTGCACCCCACTACAACTTGAGCTGATATCGGTGGATGGGAATGTGGTCTCCACTCACAGCAACCCAGCACAAGAGATGGCAACAGAGCAGAGTGCCCCGAGCCTCTGCTTTCACCTAACATCCTAGTGGATGGGACTTCGATCTTCACTGACTCAACCCCAGAAAATTATACGGCCCTGAGAACCTTAAGACTACTTGTCCAACATCCTCGAGTTGACCTGTGTGGGTCCTACTGCGGCTGTTGGACTGTTTCCCAGGGGAAGTAATGTCATGGATCTTGGAAGACAGAAGTGTTCCTCCTTGAAATCGGTTACACAGGCTTTTGTGAGGTGTTAATTACATCTACCCCTAGACATTTTATTGTCCATTGTGTGATAACCCTATTTAAAGCCTTTTGATTATCAGGTGTAAATGTCTTCTGCCCTGTCTCAACTCTCCAGACGGTTCGATTGTTCTGTGGCTGGCAATTGCGTACATTGATTGCCCTGGGGCTTTTGTCTCAATGCACATAACAGGCTTTCTATTCAAACCTTTCTGACCAATCTCTGCTGTGTCATTTTCAAGTCCTCATTTGCATGGTTAAGGAGGACCTGAGTGAAGACTGCATACTTTACAATGGACCAATAGGAAAGCGGTTGTTGGGGGCGGGATGTTCCAAATTCTGTATAAAAGTGTGCTGTGTACTTTCAATAAATGAGTTCTGTCTGAACATACATACAACTCGCTTGGTGTGTGTTCTAATGGGTTCGACCGGCACATAGCTGTAGGTCGAACCCCGGAATCTTGGATGACTAGACCATCAGAGGTTGCAATCTGCAAGCTGATCCAATAGAAGCAGAGGAGTGTCGGGAGAGCAGGACCTGGGCGAGCAAGGGTCTCGTTACACATTATATATGCTTTTTAGCAAAGACCCTAGAGAATACAATGGCGGTTTTTCGCAACTTTTCATCGCGCATGGTATTTGCACAGCAATTTTTCAAACGTGTTTTTCTTGGAAATAAAACAGTTTTGTGCTTTTAAAAAAAAAACATTAAAGTTAGCTCAATGTTTTTGAATAATATGAAAGATAAAGTTACACCGAGTAAATAGATACCTAACATGTCACCCTTCAAAATTGCTCATGCTTGTGGAATGGCGCCAAACTTCGGTACTTAAAAATTCCCATAGGCGACGCTTTAAATATTTTTACTAGTTACATGTTTTTAGTTACAGAGAAGGTTTAGGGCCAAAATTATTGCTCTCGCTCTAACGTTCGCAGAGATACCTCACATGTGTGGTTTGAACACCATTTTCATATGTGGGCGGGACTTGCGTATGCGTTCGCTTGTGCATGCAAGCTCACAGGGACAGGGGCGCTGTATGCCTAGAGTATTGCAGAGTATGCCCAGAGTATTGCGGAGTATGCCCAGAGTATTGCGAAGTATGCCCAGAGTATTGCGAAGTATGCCCAGAGTATTGCAGAGTATGCCCAGAGTATGCCCAGAGTATGCCCAGAGTATTGCAGAGTATACCCAGAGTTTTGCAGAGTATGCCCAGAGTATTGCAGAGTATGCCCAGAGTATGCCCAGAGTATTGCGGAGTATGCCCAGAGTATGCCCAGAGTATTGCCAGAGTATTGCAGAGTATGCCCAAAATATGCCCAGAGTATTGCAAAGTAGGCCCAGAGTATGCCCAGAGTATTGTGGAGTATGGCCAGAGTATTGCCAGAGTATGCCCAGAGTATGCCCAGAGTATTGCCAGAGTATGCCCAGAGTATTGCTGAGAGTATTGCCCAGAGTATGGCCAGAGTATTGCAGAGTATGCCCCAGTATTGCAGAGTATTGCAGCAGGGATGGCTAAGCAGGGAGGGATGGATAGATGGATCTGTGACTACATTTGTCACAGATCCAGCCCACAGCACTGCCGCTGCCATCCGCTTCCTCCCCTCTCCTCTCACACTGTACCGATCGGTACAGAGAGAGGAGGGAGGAACCGGCGTCAGCACATGACGCCGGTTTGTTTACAAGTGATCGCTCCGTCATTGGACGGAGCGATCACGTGGTAAACCACCGCTATCAGCAGCGATTTACCGTGATCCATGATGCGCCGGGTCCAGAGGGTCACGGATGCTCCTGTGTGCGCGCCTCAGGGGGTGCGCAGGAGCGCGATTCTAAGAAGCCGTTAATTAACGACCACTTAGAGTTAAGCAACCGCCCTGTAGACTTACTTTGTCTATAGGGCGGTTGCAAAGTGGTTAAATAGCACAATCACCTGCCTGCCAGTAAATTAGGAATAGCTGATCTAGCTAAGCTATACAGTGTATACATATATGTACAACTCCTAAGGATGTATATATATCCTCTACACCCTGTAATAAAGCTAAACTAACTAGCCTGCTAAAAAGACAATCTCTCTGTCTCTCTGACTGCTCTCATTAACAAGCCGGAACACACTACACGAGGCCGCCCAGCAGGCGGCCTTATATAGTGTGGGGCGTGTGCTAAAGCCCTGAGCCATAATTGGCCAAAGCCACCCAGGCTTTGGCCAATTATGGCTCTCCTTTTTTTGCGTGCTGTGATTGGCCAAGCATGCAGGGTCATAGTGCATGTTTGGCCAATCATCAGGGCACAATGCCACAATGAATTATGGGCTGTTTCGTTTCACTCGAATTTGCCGCGAACGATCGTTTTTGTTCGAAATTCGTCGAACGATCGAACGGACGATGTTCGAGTCGAACATACGTTCGCTTCAAACGCGAAGCTCATCCCTAGTGGTGGCCTGTGATGCACGCCCCCCCCTTATCTATGTGTCTGGGCCCCCTAATCCACATGCGGGGCGCCGGATGTATGGGTTCCAATGTTTGTTTGTTTTTTTGAAGCACGAGGCAGATGCTCTAATAGGCTTCAAAAAAGGATGGAATCCCACCCAGTTGTGTGACAATAGTGAATGAAGCTGTCCATTTTCTGATTGGCCGAAAGGAGAAGCAATCCTTTCGGCCTTGGTGCCGTGAGGAGACGCACGGAGGGAAGCACTGCCTGTGCTATAGATGGTGTAAGTATGGGGTCGACCGACTGACCAATGGGGGGGTTGCAGGTGACCCAACCGACTGGGGGTGATGACTGATTGTGGGTGCATTGTTTGCCGCCTGCCCCCCCCCAAAAAAAAAAACACCAGCTGCCACTGTTGCTGATCAGTAGAAAGTGAAAAAGCCACAATGACAGTGCAGCACACAAATCTGTTGTCTGTTCATTGCATATATCTGCATTACCTGCATAAATTCAAGCTTCTGAAGTACTGATTTTAAGCCTAAAGCCCGACTTTTACCTACATCACAAAAGGTGCCCCAGCTCCTTTCTGACAATATCCCCACGTTAATTTTAAGGCCGCGTACACACGATCGGATATGTCCGCTGAAACTGGACGGCAGACCAGTTTCAGCGGACATATCCGATCATGTGTACGACCTAGTGGACAGGTTGCTTTGAAGCATGCTTTGAAATTTATCCGCTGGAAACCTGTCCGTCGGACATGTCCGCTGGTTAGCACGCCTAACCAGCGGACATAAATCTCCCGCATGGATTCGACGCATGCGTGGAAGTATTTTACTTCCTGGAGTGATGACGTGGCGGAGTCAACGTCACTGCCACGTCACCGCGTCCTCAGTCCGAGGGAATTTTCGTCCGATGGTGTGTACACTAATAAGATGTCATCACCGTGTATTTCCCCACAGTGTAATGTGCTAATATAATCATATCGATGCCACTCTCTGGATCACTGAGGTCCACCTCCTAAAATGAAGACCTCTGGGGACAGAACCATAAGTTGACCTTTAATTTCCTGACAGTAGGCTTGATTTAAAAAAGCATATTAAAAGCATATTAAGTACAGAAACATTGGTAACTTAAAGGCCATAACAATCTTGGGGCTAGTAAATGCCAGTATTGGTAAGTTTTTATTTCCCCTCACCGTGGAGAGATTTTCTCACTTGCTGCTGCTTCCACAGGACAGAAAACAAAGAGCAATATCTAAAATCCATGGAGTAACCCTCAGGAAGTACAAAAAGGTAATCCAACTGTCAAAAAGAGACAAGAGCTGAGAGTTAAACTCTCACAGCCTGTACGATGTCAAGACAGTGGCGAGAAATTTTCTTTGGATGTTTTGGAGCAAGACATAAAAAAGGAAAGACAGTATCCTGGTTGAGGCAAAAAGAAGTGACCACCATAGGTTATTTAGGCCTCAAGACAACCTTGTCCACGAATATCATTAGCAATGGCTCCTTACAGGCTAAGGCCACTAACTCAGAGACCCTCTGTGCAAAGGTGATAGCAGCAAGAAAGGCCACCTTGCAAAAAAAAAGCCTAGACAAAGAAATATCCCTCAGAGGTTCAAAAGGAAGAACCAAGAGAATCTGATTAGGGTCCAAAGGAGATATAGGAGATTGTTTAAATTGAGAAATGTGTGTGACACACTACACAAAAGCCTTAACTAGCTACTCAGAGGCCAATAGGGATGAGCCGAACACCCCCGCGTTCGGTTCGCACCAGAACCGTCGAACAGACCGACCGTTCGCGCAAACATTTAGAACCCCATTGAAGTCTATGGGACTCGAACGTTCGAATTCAAAAACGCTCATTTTAAAGACCAATGTTTAAGTTATTGTTGGAAAACGTCTTTGAGAACCTGGGTCTTGCCCCAGGGAACATGTATCAATGGAAAAAAAGTTTAAAAAACGGTTGACTTTTCAGGAGCAGGACTCCTAAAAAAAAAGACTCTTTTTAAAACTTTTTTCCATTGATACATGTTCCCTCGGGCAAGACCCGGGTTCTCAAAGACGTTTTCACAGGCAAACTATAGACACCCAGCAGGTACAATATTTAAAGGTATTTTTCATTTTTTTTTTATTTAAACATTATTAAAAACACTGCTCCAGGAGCAGTGATTTTAATGATGCTTAAATAAAAAATAAAAAAATTAAAAATTCCTTTAAATATTGTACCTGCTGGGTGTCTATACCTGTGATAAGTCTTTAAATAGCACAATCACCTGCCTGCCAGTAAATTAGGAATAGCTGATCTAGCTAAGCTATACAGTGTATAAATATATGTACAACTCCTAGGGATGTATATATATCCTCTACACACTGTAAATTAAGCTAAACTGACTAGCCTGCCTGCCTGCTCGATCTAGCTATATAAAAAGACTATCTCTCTGTCTCTCTGACTGCTCTCATTAACAACCGCAACACACTACACAAGGCCGCCCAGCAGGCGGCCTTATATAGTGTGGGGCGTGTGCTAAAGCCCTGAGCCATAATTGGCCAAAGCCAGCCTGGCTTTGGCCAATTATGGCTCTCCGTTTTTTGAGTGCTGTGATTGGCCAAGCATGCAGGATCATAGTGCATGTTTGGCAAATCATCAGCGCGCAATGCCGCAGTGAATTATGGGCCATTGCGCGTCACTCGAATTTGGCGCGAACGACCCGTTTTGTTCGAATTTCGTCGAACGTACGAACAGACAATGTTCGAGTCGAACATACGTTCGTATCGAACGCGGAGCTCATCCCTAGAGGCCAATGGTCTCTGAAGCAAAACGAACAAGGCCTAGACTTGATGGTACTTAAAGCTAGATGCTGATCCAGACCAGACTGGAAGAAGGATAGAACAGGTCTCGCTGAGTACTTACACCAAATAAAATAGGCCTTTCAGCTGAGATGGTAAACTTTGCAAAAAGTCAAGTCGGATTTCTTTTGATTGTATAATCATGTAGCCTTTTGGATCCACATGCAACATTTTTTATTGTCGTGGGTGACATTTGAGTAATAATACAAGTACCATACTACCTGAAATTCCTCCTTTATGCTCTCTTTTGATTTACATATATACTGCTGTATTTACATTTACCTGTATATGAAATTGGAAATTCAAATTAAACTATCAATAACCATGAAAGTTTTGGCTGGTATGCACCTTTTTGCCCTCCTTTTACATGCATTTTTTTCTGTTACGCACAGTGCCAATCAGTCTGTACCTAAATTTCTGGTCAGTTTGAAGCATGTGTTACATATTACAGTTAATAATGTAAACTTAATAATAGTCTACAGGCTTATTTTCAATACTTTTGAATATACATACTGTACATTCGTATACAGGCTATGTTTATGAAATTTGTCATCAAAACTGTTTTCTGATTTGTGATTTTACAAACGCAGTTCCTATAAAACTTGAACCCCCAGGGTTACAGGAAAGTATTCACTTTCACTTCACAGTGTATATTTACCTGTCTGATGATGCAGTGTTCAGAAAAAAAAAATTAGGTCGCAGTCTTAATATCTGTTTATCCATGTGAAGCAAATCGTGTGAGTAAGCAGGTAACCGTGCTTAAGACGCTATTAATACTAAAAGGTCAAGCACCGAACGTACCTACAGGTTCATAAATACAGCTGTCCTTTATTTAATTAAAACTTTCTATATGTCATTGTTTATTTTGATACTGTTTGTTATGCAATAATGTAAATGTATAGATTAAATTATACATTTTGCATATAACTAGCCAAAATTGGCATTGATTGCATTCAGAAAGTTGACTCTGATCATTTTAAGTAAGGCCTCGTACAAACGACCGTTTTCCTCGACAGAATCCATCAGGAAACTTGGTGGCAGAGCTTTTTTGCAGAGGAAAACGGTCATGTGTATGCTTTTCATCGAGAAAACTGACGTGGAACTCCATGAGAAAAAAAGAGAACACGTTCTCCTTTTCCTCGTCGGGAGTCTCAATTTCCTTGTCGTGTTCCTCGTCGGGCTGATTTTCGACGAGAAACACGTTTGTGTGTATGCTTAGAAACCCGCACATGCTCAGAAGGGTGGCACCAGTGGAATCAAACTTCCCCTTAAGGGTCCTTTCACAGGGAGCGGACCGTTTTTCGGTCCGCTCCGTGTGTCCGTCAGCTCAGCGGGGGGGTCTCCGCTCAGCTGTCGGCGGACAGGGCGGTCCCCGCACACTGTGCAGGGACCGCCCTGTCCCTCCTCTGCTCTCCCCTATGGGGAGTCGGATGGAAACGGACCGTCTGTCCGTTTGCATCCGATCCGTTTGGCCGGACGGAAGAAAAATAGGACATTCTTCCGTCCGAAAAAACGGATGCGGATCTGGCGGACGTTAGCAGATGCATCATCCGCTAACAGATCCGCTCCCATAGGGGCCCATTACAAGTCCGTTAACGGACTTGTAATTAGCGGACCGTTCGTCCGCTAGTGTGAAAGGACCCTTATAGTGTTGTCGTACATGTTTTACGTCACTGCGTTTGAGAACGACGAGATTTTGTCTTGACAGTGTGTATGCAAAGAAAGCTTGACAAGATTCTCGACAAGTCTAACAAGGAACTTGTCGAGGAAAACAATGTTTCATTTACGACAAGTTCCTCTGTCGTGTGTACAAGGCCTGACACTAAAATTATCTTTCCTCTTAACTCAAAAATTCACTTTTTTTTGCTGCTGTGATCTGACTTCCAGTTAGAGGATAGCTATGTTCATTCTCTATTGTCCCATTGTCCCAGAAAGTTAGCCACCCTCTTGCTTTCAAGATGGACTAGGAACTAGTCTTGGGATTATGGGATTTGTAGTATGAGCAGTGCACATAACCACAACTAACGTGAACTGCCATGGGCGTCCATAAAACTTTTTTAGGGGGGGGGGCATAATTTTATGATCA
This sequence comes from Rana kukunoris, assembly GCA_029574335.1. Taxonomy (NCBI): domain Eukaryota; kingdom Metazoa; phylum Chordata; class Amphibia; order Anura; family Ranidae; genus Rana; species Rana kukunoris. The sequence continues at coordinate 502,827,345 of CM056049.1, read as the reverse complement.
CCCATGTGCCCCTCATAAAGGGGAGGGCTTAGTCATTATCACATAAAGCACAGGCATGCAAAGGTTTAAGAAACCTGATGCAAAAGCTTAGTAGAAAGATCAAGCTGCCATTGTCTGATTAGCAATTTCTAACCTGGTTTTAACCTGATAAATCAAGAAGATTACAGTATAATCGAGTTCCATGTAAAATCTTAACAAGAGTCCAAAAGTCACAGATTAAGAGAGCTCAAGTGTCCTGATTGTACCGTACAGTAAGCTAGAAACAGAACAATCCGGAACTTTTGATGTAGAATCCCAGAACATAGGAGCTCATTAAAGTGAAACATCCGAGTAGGGAAATTATTTAATTATATTCTAAATGCAATGATAAAGTCCATACACCGCCTCCATTCAAGTGAAAGTGAAATATACCTTGTTTTAATGCGAGGAATGGAATTGCCTTAAAACATCCTACTCACCAAACCGACATGACACCCATTACAGGTAGTCAAAAAAAGCATAGGTAACGAAGAGATGGCTCCTCCAATGGAAACATTTCCCAAAGCGCAATATATCCGCCAATGAAGATTAGGTTCATAAATATTAAGGAGAGAAGAGAAAACTCCTCGTGGTGTAGCTTTTAACTTTTATTACTCCAAAAATATATATGCACTTACAGTTCAGTAAAACTTAAAATGCCCATAAAACACTGAGCAGGTAAGCCGATCGCATTTCACCTGCGTTTCAAAGGGATTGGCGGAAGTGACATGTCACGCACTAACTGCGCTAACGTGTTTCGTCAGCAGCGTCTGATGTCAGCAACTTTCCTTAAACCTTTCTGATGTGGATACAGGCTCTGGCTTAGAAAGCATTTAGACCCATGGGTCAGCATTACAGCCACGTAAAAGCATTTTTAGAAGGTTAGCAATGATATTTCCCGCATATCTATCATGAAATTAATTTAACACATTGACCTTAATTATACAAGTAGTGCTGTTAGATAAGCTCCAGAACATGTACACTGGCTGCTTCACCTCAGGCAGGTGCTGGTGCAGGCGGACAGCTTACACTCAGGTCTTCAGGCATGCTCCCTTTTTTCCCTCAGGCTCTGAGCCTGAGAAGATGTAGGAGGTGGGTGGCTCCAAAATTCACCAGGCGCGAAGAAGGAAAAAGTTCCTCCTCCGCTCTAAATGCTGGGGCCTCGCCTCAGCCTCATGACGTGACATAACTGTTTGCTAGTTGCAAGGCGGCAGGCGAGTCTAGCAACCAGTGCAGCGGGCAGCAGAGAGGCCAGGGGACGGTGCAATAAGAGAGTCCAGAGATGTGAGTTTTTATGTAAGAAAACTATTGTTTTCTTTGTGCCTTGTTCACTACTTGCAATACTCACAATCGTGCATATTTTAGCAGCAGTGTTGTAATGTGAACAGGACACATAGAAAACATTTGTCTTCAATATGTTCTTGCAGAGACCTACATCAGAAATATGCATGTCTCTGCAAATGGTGTGAACAAACCCATAATATTCTATGCAAGTCAAATCTGCATGTTTTTATGCACATATGGTGTGAACGTGGCCTTAAGCCAGCCACTGAGGAACGAGGTGACAAACAAAAAGTCTGGACTATTCAGGAGTGCCCACGGGGAGTCTGCCAGGACCTGATGAGGTCCAGATACCATGTCTTCCTAGGCCAGTTGGTGCAATGAGAATCACCAGAATGCCTTCTATCTCCTGCAAAGTAGGCAAGGAAGGAGTTTTAGAGGGAGGATGAAGGATGTGCATCATGTTGATATTTAGCAACAGAGGTGTGAAATGTTTGTAAAGCTTCCTTTTTTCTTTAAAAATAACAAACATGTCATACTTACCTGCTCTGTGCAATTGTTTTGCACAGAGCAGCCCTGATCCTCCTCTTCTCGATTCCTCCTCTTGGCTCCTCCGCTCTGCAGAATGCCCCGATAGGAAGCCACTTCCTATTGGGGCAATTCTGCGGGCTCACTCCAAAGCCTTAATGCATAGAAGGGTCTGTCAGGATTGAATCAGGATCTTGGGACATGTTTTTGGCAGATGGACATGGTCAAAATGGTATGTTGCAGGGCAGGGCCGGCAATTGAGAACAAGGCCTTAGAAAGGGCTTCCTGCCTTTTATCCATAGAGTCTTTAAACACTGGAATGTGCAGTGAGCAGTGAAAGTGATTGCAAATGATCAGCTTGTAGAACAACAAATTCAGTTTAAAACAGAAATGAAAGGCAAAACATTTTTGTATAGATATAAAAAAAACATTATAAATACTTTTTTTTACCTTTTTTTAATAAATTATTACATTACCTCTGTTCTCAGCTGCATAAGAGCTGGGGGAGGAGAAGCAGCAGCACACACTCAGTGAATAGCTATGCAGTTGGGGCGTGTCCGGACAAGACTGATCATTGGAGGAGAGCAGGTTGAGTTCCCAGCATAGCTAGAGAACTGACCATGCTGTGCTCTCCTGCTTAGTGCTGTCAGTTTTTAATAGGAAAGTAAAGGAACTAGCAGGAACACCAGGGAGTTCACATAAAGAAAACAATACAAAGAGAACGGGATTCTTCCTCATACAAGTACATAGCACAGCAGGCCCATATCTTGAATATGAAGTGTTGGGGTAACAAACGCTTCAAGGCCAGCCAGTAGCAAAGATCATCACCATCACAATGAGAAAGCATGGAGCGGGAGCAGGCTGTTTATTAGGAGAGCTTGTTAAATTTGGATATCAGAGCTCCTGGGATCAGAATTCCTAAGAGTATCAACAGTAAATATAAAGTAATATTCCTTCATCTCAACACTGTATATACGTTAAAAATCACAACACCTCAAGAGCTCAAGTATGACACTACAGTTAAAAGTAATGCATATTTAGCATCTTTTTACTTTAAAATCATTTCAACAATGATTCAAAATCATAGCAGATACTGTCAAGTAGGTAATTTACATTTTATTTGTTACTAATAACAATTAGAATTACACTGTAAAGCACAAATCTAAATTTAACAAACATTAAGTAAAAAAATAAAAATTTTACAGTCAAAGTTACATCATTAAAATATATAGGACAGAAAGTTTTAGTTTAAACTACTGCAAGTGGTGTTAGAAAGACTGGAATGATGCAGGTGCAAGAAGTGAAATTTCTCCTTGGACAAAGAAGTAACAGCAGCTAGTGTACCTCCTGTTTTTCTATACAGAGCAGATACTGACCGCCTTATAAAGCCATTGATGTAATAGCAAGCTGGCCAAGAGCAGTTGTGTTTAGGACAGCACCTGTATTACTTCAGTCATCATTTGCGGTGCAGGAGAATATGTTTTTTTATGATATCAGTAATGCAAGCACAGTCTTGCAACGTCTACTTTTAAAGTAATTTTGGGAAAATTTACCTAAAGCAAATAGATTGTTCACTTTGCAAGGGAAGGGTCTCCAACGCTTAGTGAGTGTGGTGAAATTTCACTCTGCAAAGAATGCATAATCACATGTAAGAAAAATAAAAAACAGCATTTTTACTTGCACATGATTGGACAATGGAAGTTAGCAGAGCTCCACCTCAATCACTAAGCTCTGGGGGAACTTCTTAGGCCTCGTACACACGACCGAGGAACTCGTCGGGGAAGACAGATCGTTTACCTCGACGAGTTCCTTGTTAGGCTTGTCGAGAAACTTGACAAGCTGTCTTTGCGTACACACTGTCAAGACCAAATCTCCTCGTTCTCAAACGCGGTCACTCAACACATACAACAGCAGAGGAAGTTGGATTCCACTGGCACAACCCTTGGGGCTGCTTTTGCTAATCTCATGTTACTGCGTGTTAGGTAAAAGTTTGGTAAGAGACATTTGCACTTTTCAGTCTGTTACAGCGTGACAAATGTGCTATCTCCATTACAAATACTACTTTTACCGAAGGTGCGTAAGTTTCTAAGCATACGCACCAATGTGTTTCTCGTCGAAAACTAGCCAGACGAGGAACACGACGAGGAAATTGAGACTCCCGTAGAGGAAAAAGAGAACTTGCTCTCTTTTTTCCTCGTCGAGTTCCTCGGCAGTTTTCTCAATGAAAAGCATACACACGACCGGTTTCCTCGGCAAAAAAGCTCTGCCACCAAGTTTCTTGATGGATTCTGTTGAGGAAACCGGTCGTGTGTACGCAAAGTACAACTTCCTTGTAAAGTCAACAGTCTATTTGTAAATCAACCCGGTTCTGTATGATCCCTAAATGAACCATAACCAACAAATCCTCTCTCAACTTGAATAAACCTAGTTGCAGATAGCAGATTTCTTATCAGCAGCTAGAGGGGCATTTTGATGGTCTTTCCTTCAAATAATAGCTTGTAGAGACTACAAGCTTATTTATTGCACTACATTAACCTTTGTTTTTTTTTTATTACATGTTAAATTAAATACCCTAATTGAAAATAAACTACTAATACACTAAGAACATTAGAAAAGGATTTTTACAAAATATATACATTTATATAAAAGATCAGCTATAATCCAGTGTACTAAATCCTAAATTTTACCCCAAGCATCGATTTTATAACTCACTCGTTTTACTCAAAATAAAAAATCAGGCTTGCAGAAGGTGCAAGGTCCTGAGTTTGGATTTATAGTTTTTACTTTGGGTAACAAGCATTTTTCTTTCTTCCAGTTTGTATAAATAAGCCTCACTGTGTGCTACACTATGAGACTAAGCTGGCCACTGACAGAGAACGTAGTTCATCTTCCCAAAGATGGAGGTTGTAGAAGCAATTTTACACTATGTGCACTCCTATATCCTATATCACTGTGGGTTCACAGTAAGGGCCCTATCTCGGATCTAGTATTCTGGAGTAGGAGTGCAAATAGAGTAAGTTAGTTTGTTGTCTACTTATCCCCACTCGTATCCACATGTATTTTCCTTGAAATCTTATTTTGAAATGTGAAAAAATCTGATGTTAAATATAAATAATGACCAACTTCAAAAAAGCTGAAAAGACATTGCAACATGTAAATACAAAGAGCAGGTTGACAGAACATAAACAATGGCACTTAGAAATTAGTAGTACATGACTCTATAGGCACTTATGAGTGGTTCATTTGTGGCACATCATAGTAAAATGCATAGATGCATTTCAGGTGGATCTTCACAGCAATCATTTTAAACTTTCTGTAGAAAAACAAAAATCACATAGGCACCTATTTAATAACATAGTCCCAAGAGCAATGTTGTAAAGAAGAAAGGGAGGCATAGTAGGGAATGCCAAACGAAATTCAGTCCTTGTCCACACAACTGCTATCTAGAGAAAAGAGATTAAAGGAAAACATTAATGGCTTTAGCTAATTTAAAAAAAGAAAAATTTGTTTACAAAATGTATCTTTCTATATGTTTTTTAATTATTTGTTTAAATTGGGGCTGGGGAAATTAAAGATTAATTCCTCGATTAATCTTTAATTTTTTTTATCGATCAAAATTCTTGACGTCACTGGACAGCCTGGACAGTGAGACTTACCCTGCTGGATGCGAGCAAACTGCACCCCTTGGATTGAGGTACCTTTGCATCTGTGGAGCAGGAGGATGCATCAGGCTCCATCAGGGGAAGGGGGCAAAAATAACCATCGTTTTCCTGTTCTAAGCAGTTTTGTGTAGACTAATCTTTGTGTATCGACAACATCTGTTCCGTGCGAAAGACTGTTCAGTTCTTCAGGGTATATTGTCAATAAAATGCGATCATGTCTGCTTCCAGAAAATATAAACACTCTGGTATGTCTGTGTGACTGGCTAAAGTGATGCCTACTTGCCTACTATAAAGTGACGGACAGACAATATACTAGATACGTTTTATAATTAAAGTTAAACTAACTTTATATGTTTTTCTTAAAGTTTAATAAAAAAAATAAATACTTACATCAGTGCTACAATTTGAATTTAAAACGTATTTGTGTGAACTGTGAAGTTAAGTCATGGATTGTGGAAACTAACTAGTGTCGGGTGATTGTATATAGTGTATACCACATTTACCACTGACTAATGCAGAGTTGCAATGCAAGGAGATCAGTTAAAAGTAGTTGTTATAATTAATCAAAATTAGTCGATTAATCAATAAAAAAACAAAAACGATTAATCGAACACGAAAATTTTAATCAGTAACAGCCCTAGTTCAAATATTACAATAACTAAAAAAGCATTTAATATAGTGGATCCAAAAGCGGAGCATTCTGGGCTTTCTAATAATAAAACCTAACACTTACTGTCCACTTGCTGGTTGCTTCTATTTAACTATAGGTCCATAGCAGCTAGTGAACAGAGAGAGGGATATGTCCCTCCCCTGACTATCCTCAAGATAGGCTATTTAAGTTATTCATAGCATAGTCAGCTTATGATCAGCTGCAGAACCCTCAATTGCATCACCAGTTTGCTGGAAAGGGCAAATATGATTTTTTTTAATATCCAATCCTATAATTACTGTATATACTTGAGTATAAGCCGACCTGAATATAATAACCTAATTTTACCCCAAAAATATGGAAAAAAAGAAATGACTCAAGTATAAGCCTAGGGTATCCATCTGCATGCCTCACTGTGCCCATGCCTCACTGTGCCCATGCCTCACTGTGCATGTGCATGTGTAGCACTACCCCTGGAGGAGCTGCTGGATTTTTGGGCGGCACATTACCTCATGGCTCCTCCGAATTCCTAGGGGTGAATGATGCTTATTGCATATAGTAGAAGTAAAGGAATGTCCACAACAGGTGTTCTTTGCTGTGCTCTTTATTACCCAGCGGGGTAAAAACAGTAAACTTATAGTGAGGAAAATAAAGTTGGGAGAATAGCAGATTCAGGCGTGAGAATAGGAAACAGTCCTTCTCCCAAGCTTAACACTTCTCTGTGCCACTCCTGCCTGAGTGGGTTTCGTGTACCCGGACAGGCCTCACTCACTGACCTGGCAGCCGGAGTATCACTCAGACAATAGGATAAAGTCTCTGCCACAGACCCTCCTTGGTAAACCTGAACTTGAGGATAAGTCTCTGCCACAGACCTACCATAAAGTACACAGGCGCTACACATGTAAAAGGGAATATGATAGGGACCCTATTATAAAGGGTGGTGTCTCTGATAGGGAACCTAACGTAAGGGCAGGAACTCTGATGGAAAAATTTTTCGACCTGAAAATATTTGTATATTGTACGAAAACACCAACATCTTGATTAGTATCAGAAATAAGAATGACAAATGAGTGTCCTACCTTTATATTGGGTTTCTAATTTGAGTTGAGTATTCCTCAGGAAAAGCAGCACTCATTGTTGTTGTATAGATGGTCATACTAAAATGAGCAGACAAATAGAGGCCATTAAATATCTATTACATACACAAGTCCTGTAGTTTTTGTACATGTTCATTGAGGAGTAGGGATGAGCCGAACACCCCTGCGTTCGGTTCGCACCAGAACCATCGAACAGACCGACCGTTTGCGCGAACATTTAGAACCCCATTGAAGTCTATGGGACTCGAACGTTCGAATTCAAAAACGATCATTTTATAGACCAATATTCAAGTTATTGTTGGAAAACGTCTTTGAGAACCCGGGTCTTACCCCAGGGAACATGTATCAATGGAAAAAAGTTTAAAAAAAACGGTTGTTTTTTCAGGAGCAGGACTTTTTTTTCCATTGATACATGTTCCCTCGGACAAGACCCGGGTTCTCAAAGACGTTTTTACAGGCAAGCTATAGACACCCAGCAGGTACAATATTTAAAGTAATTTTTCTTTTTTTTTTTTTTAAGTTAAGCATCATTAAAATCACTGCTCCAGGAGCAGTGATTTTATTGATGCTTAAAGGGGAGTTTCACCCACAATTTCACTTTTTAAATATAAATACCATTGTAATACACAAGCTTAATGTATTCTAATAAAGTTAGTCTGTAAACTAAGGTCCGTTTTGTTAGGTTGTTACAGCATTACAGCATAGTTTATAATCTAGTCATAGACCGTGGCCATCTTAAGTGTGGGCATCATGAAGCCAGACTGTATGACTTCCTGGATTTCAGCTTTGCATATCTCGCACATGCTCAGTGCTGCACAAGCAATGTAATAGGTTTCAGTCAGGTTTGCAAGGACTACTGGGAAATATGTCTATCCCAGAAACCCTTGCAAATAGCCATGTGACTTAATAGCCTAGGCTAATAAGGAGGATAAATAAAAATTGGCCATTCTGAACACTATGAGATTAGGGCATGCAGCACAGACAAACATAAAAAAATGGGTGGAACTCCACTTTAAATTAAAAAAAAGAAAAATTCCTTTAAATATTGTACCTGCTGGGTGTCTATACCTGTGATAACGTCTTTAAATAGCACAATCACCTGCCTGCCAGTAAATTAGAAAGCACTGATCTATCTAAGCTATACAGTGTATAAATATATGTACAACTCCTAGGGATGTATATATATTCTCTACACACTGTAAATTAAGCTAAACTGACTAGCCTGCCTGTCTGCTCTATCTAGCTATCTAAAAAGACAATCTCTCTGTCTCTCTGAGGCCTCGTACACACGATCAAATCTGTCTGCTGGAAACGGTCTGCTAGACCGTTTCAGCAGACAGATTCGATCGTGTGTACGGCCAAACAGACGGATTTGGCCACCCGACAGATTTCAAAGCATGCTTTGAAATCTGTCGGCTGCAAACCCGTCTGCCCGACATGTCTGCTGGTTAGTACACTTACCAGCAGACATGTCGTCTCGCACCGGCGCCAAATGATTTTGGCGCATGCGCGGAAGTGTTTTACTTCCTGATGCGGTGACGTGGCGGCGTCAATGCCACCGCCACGTCACCGACATGTCAGATTTGTTCAAATCGGTCGGACAGACCGTTTTGAACAAATCTATTGCCTCGTGTGTACGAGGCCTGACTGCTTTTATTAACAAGTCGGAACACACTACACGAGGCTGCCCAGCAGGCGGCCTTTTATAGTGTGGGGTGTGTGCTAAAGCACTGAGCCATAATTGGCCAAAGCCATCCAGGCTTTGGCCAATTATGGCTCTTCGTTTTTTGCGCGCTGTGATTGGCCAAGCATGCGGGACATACAGCATGCTTGGCCGTACGAACAGACAATGTTCATATCGAACGCGAAGCTCATCCCTATTGAGGAGGATGAGTATGATGGAATAACGAGGACTTATCATCTCTCATCACTAACTAAACAAGGAACAGACCCTTGTCCCAACAGAAAATATTTGTTTAATTATAAATATATATTTTTTTCTGACTAAATAGATGTAAAAAATAGATATTTCTACTCCTGGACATAATAGCTAAAATATATGGAAAACATGGTTCATTTGTTTTAAATCATCTTTTTGTAAAATATATTGCTCTCATGATAAAACTATTAATAATAATAATAATAATAATAATATTAATAATAGGATAATACTTACTGGTTTAGCACTGGCTCTACAGACAGCACCTGCAAGTTAGAAATGCAAATAAATATTACACTTCATGCTAAAAATGTTAATAATCGGCAATTTAAAATAGAGCATTTAGTTGTCTTATTCTACTATCAGGGCCGTTTGAAGGAATTTGGGGGCCCCAAGCATAGAAAAAAAATGTGTCATTTTCAAGTTGAGAAGCGGGGGTGGGGGGGGGGTGGGGTGTATAGCACTCCTCTCCCCACCATCCAGGATACCGCTATACCCCCGCACAAGACACTCTCTTCTACCTCTATCCTCCGCAGAGCCTCACAAGACGCACGGCAGGAGATTCAGTTTGCTGTTCCCGGGCCGGACTGAAAGGAAGTGAACACTCAGTGGAAGAAGGAAGCAGTGGTGCGGCCAAGCAATTGTTTGGTTTGCCTGTCGGGTTCTGACGGGCTTGTCTACTATACTTATATAAAAAAAGACTATTACCTTAAAAGTTTTGAATAGAATGGAGATAGATTAGAACACCTGTCAGTTTTTATTGCTGTCTGTGCCCCTGTTAGGAAGATTCACCCTATTTTTGTTTACCATTAGCACTGAAAATTAATGAAAATGACAAATTTGGATTTTCTCCAGTACAGTAATCTTCCAATTGGGACACTAGTTCTGGTGCCCTTTGTGACTACCAGAAATTGTCTCACTTTGGAGGGATTTACCCTCGCTTCCTGTTTTGGCTGTGGGACAGGAAGTGAAGGGAAATCTCCAATATGGGACACAGATGGCAAACAAATAGCCCTCCCTTACTCTATCCAAAAAAACAAACAAAATGCCTTTAGTTCTATTTTAAATATTACACGTTTAGGAAAGATCTTTGGAACATCTACGTGTGGGGTTTCCCACAGGCATGCATGAAGACGGTGTCGTTTTGGAGGCCCTGGATCTCTGTTTGTCTGTGCATGCATAGGGAAACTCTGCACATTCACAGATATGCCAAAGGTCTCTGCCAGGTCTCGAAGGCCAGGCAGGACCTTTAGCACATCTGCACATATGCTGCACTTTGAAATATGGCCAGTGAGGGGGGCAGGGCTAGCATTATGGACTGAAGTTACTTTTTAACTATCTGCAATGAGTTATCATTTATTAATATTTATTACAGCTATTCATAAAGTGCTGACAATTTTATGCAGCGCCTAACCTATTATACTTATAGATCAGTCCCTGCATAGCTTACATTCAAACATAGACATACCCATACCAATGTACATATGAAGTATTAATCAAGGGGTAAGGGAAGCAAGGGGAAGCGCAAGTATCCACTAGTGTACTGGCGATGGTTGTCGCCACTTGTACAGGATCATATACCTAATTAGGTGATGTTGCTGTAACCATAAATATGATTTATGAAAAAAAGGGGGAGGAAAGGACCAGGGAAAGGGACTGTATGGCCCACTAGGGGCCTAAAGGGGTTACTTGAAGCAACAAAAGTAATGATCAGAAAACTTAAAGATACAAAACAATATTTATTAATATGTATCAAAGTTAAAATTATGTACAGCACGACTATATTGGAACTCATAAACTGGTCGCCTACCTATGTGGGCTGACCGCTATGCAAATCAAAAAGAAAAGAACAAATAACACTTAGACAAGACTATGGACAAACATAAACACATACAAACTATGCGCGCTGTCCGGACACCCTAGTGTTCAGCCCTCACTATGGATACACTCTTAAAAAATTATATTTTTAATGCGGTCATCATAGTAGATGAAAATTATAAAAAAGGTTGGGGGGGGGGTAATATATATCCCCTCCCAGGAGGTCCGCCAAAAAAAGAAAATTCAAAATTATAGTGTAGTCCTATATGTAGGGGCTGGAGACCGGCTAGATGGATCGGGGTAGGGAGGAGAAGGGAGGGGAGTGTGGAGGTAGAAAGTTGGCTGTGTGACTAATTTTAGTCACGCAGCTAATTAACCAAAATTCATATAGAGCTGTTGTCTATGGAATAAAAACCAACTGAAATAAAGGGCCACAGCGGAACAAAAGAAAGTCTAGCAGTGATTGGCTCTATAAGTGTTTCCGAATGGCCAGTGCTTATTAATTGTCCTTAGGCAGTAGTTGATTCAGAGGTAGTCAAAGCTCAAGAGATGAAGAACTCAGTCCATCATAATCATATATTATTTATGGGCAGATTTTGGTCATTCATAATATTTCCATGTAACGACTACTTTCAGCAAGGTTTATTCTAAGCTGTTAAAATGATTGAGCTCGTTACAAATCATTTATGGGTTCTGTGATGGTAAGAGGAATAACACCATTGATACATTACCACCTCCTTAGCTGCGCGGTCTGCCTCACTCTTTTTGACAATCCATGTATTAGTGAGGCTATGTCAGACGGCATATTTAGCCATGGGGCTGGAGCGTTTGATTGCGCCTCGATGTAGTATGATCAAGTGGTGATCAGGCAGCTTCAACTTGTTGCCTTGAATCATCGGCTTGTATTCCTCCAGCTCCGATGGTGCGGCAGCGTTTGGTGGGGGGCTGGTATTATTCGCCTACAGCTCCCATCTTCCTCCGTTCTCCGTACGAGCCAGCCGGCTTCCGGGGTCACGTGATCACGCTAGCTGGTGACGTCGACGCGTTTCGCCTTGCACACTGGCGTGGCTTCGTCTATAGGACTACACTATAATTTTGAATTTTCTTTTTTTGGCGGACCTCCTGGGAGGGGATATATATTACCCCCCCCCCCCCCAACCTTTTTTATAATTTTCATCTACTATGATGACCGCATTAAAAATATAATTTTTTAAGAGTGTATCCATAGTGAGGGCTGAACACTAGGGTGTCCGGACAGCGCGCATAGTTTGTATGTGTTTATGTTTGTCCATAGTCTTGTCTAAGTGTTATTTGTTCTTTTCTTTTTGATTTGCATAGCGGTCAGCCCACATAGGTAGGCGACCAGTTTATGAGTTCCAATATAGTCGTGCTGTACATAATTTTAACTTTGATACATATTAATAAATATTGTTTTGTATCTTTAAGTTTTCTGATCATTACTTTTGTTGCTTCAAGTAACCCCTTTAGGCCCCTAGTGGGCCATACAATTTACATATGAGCCAATTAAACAACTTCCATGTCTTTGGAGAGAAAGCCAGAGTACCCAGAGGAAACCCATGCAAGAACAAGGAGAACATAAAAACTTAATGCAGGTAGTGTCCTGTTTGCAGTTTTACATGTTTTTATCTTCTTACGCTGTTTTCCTGAAAACCTCAACGTACTCAGTTTCCTGTTTCATACCACCCATTATCCTATAATACAATGTTTAGCCTCAGCAAACAATAGAGAGCTGTCTCATTGTAGAAAGGAGGTTTTAGAGCGCTGAAGGTCTGAGTTGGAGAAAATTAGAAAATTGGAGGAAATTAAGTCAAGATTTGGAGAGGATGGCTCTCCAGCCATATGCAATAAGCTCTGGTTAAATTTACAATACATTCACATGGCTGTAAGAAGAAGAAAAAATATAAATATAAAAATTTAAGTAATTTTATTTACAGATTTGAAGGCAGCTGAATTGCTTTCAATGAAGACATTCAAACAGGTGCTTAGACACACACAGCATCCAAATCTAAAAATCTGTGTCTGAGGATACGTACACCAGATATAAATGCATTCTAGTATTAAATAATAATAATAAAAAAAAAAAACACAGGGAAATTTTACGCATTAAATATTTTTGCTTATCTAAAAGCAAGATACATTTATGCAGGAACTTTTGCTCCAGAAACACCAGTAAAAGTTTTACGGCCATGTGAATATAGACTAATGCCGCGTACACGCGATCGGAAATTCCGACAAAAAAAACGTGGATTTTTTTTCCGACTGAATTTTGGCTCAAACTTGTCTTGCATACACATGGTCACAACAAATTCCGACCGTCAAGAACGCTGTGACGTACAACTCTACGACCAGCCACGAAAAATTAAGTTCAATGCTTCCAAGCATGCGTCGACTTAATTCCGAGCATGCGTAGGATTTTTCTCCATCGGAAATTGCATACAGATGATCGGAATTTCCGACAAAAACTTTTCCCCGTGGGAAAATCTGAGAACCAGCTTTCAAATTTTTCTTGGTGAAAATTCCGACAGAAAAATTTCGTTGGAGCCTACACACGGTCGTAAATTCTGACAAAAGTTAATATCAGACTTTTGTCAGAATTTCCGATGTGTGTATGTGGCAGTAAAGGTAAAGACAGGTACAGTTATGTACAATACAGCTAATATTACATTTCACAGGTTCACTTTAGATCAATCTAAGATAGTTACTGTATTTACATTGACATACTCCCAATACAGTGTGTACAGCCACATCTAATCAATTTCTATAATAAAACAGCAAAATTCTAAAAAACGAATGCCATTTTCTCATCCCCTGCATTATCATCTGTTAGATCAGGTGTCTCCAAACTTTCCAAACAAAGGGCCAGTTTTTTATCCATCAGACTTTATGGGGCAAGACTTTGGCTATAGGGACTGGACATTTTCTTGAAAACAGTGAGAGTAAACATTACATGTGGTAGAACCAGGGCTTTTTTTCAGGGGGAACTTGGGGGAACTCAGTTCCACCACCTCTGGCTCAGACACTTTGGTGCCCGCTCACCACAATCACTTGTAAACACAGAAGTCTGGTTTCTGTGTTTACAAGTGACAGCTCTGCACTCTGTGTGTAACCCCCTGAACTCTGCACTCTGTATGTAATGCAATTCTGGTATTTAATGCCCCTTTAAGACCCTTCTACTGTTTGTGAAATCTGAACGGGTCGTGGTTGAGTTCCTGGACCTATTTTCTGAGAAAAAAAGCTCTGGGTAGAACAGTGCCCCATCATTATTATTGTGAGGAACAGTGCCCTATTGTTAGCATCAATGGGAGAAAATGGTGCCCCGCTGTCACTGTCGGTTGGCAGAATAGTGTCTTGTATCAGTAGAAGGGAATAGTGCCCCGGGGACTGAATAAAGGCAAACAAAGGGCCACAGTTTAAAGACCACTGTGCTAGATCACCATCAACAGCTCCATTCACACAATACCTTAACTCTCAACATTTAAAAAACACCCAAACCTGCAGCTCCATTCACATTATAATGCATGTCAATTATCACACATATACATGTTTTTATTTCTTTTGTGTTGTAGTACATGCAAAAAGACAGCCATGGTTGATTACTCAGAGAGCTGTGCAGAAAAAGGCTGACAGACATTCAGGAGGTGATTCTGCCACCTTCTGAATGCCTGGTTATTCTTTTTTTTTGACAGCTGTAATTTATTTTTGAATGGGAGTACTCGTGACAACTGTAAACCCAGTGTTCGCCTCACAGATGCGGTGTGGCCCCATTCACTTAGGCTCCATTCACACCTTGGCGTATTTACGCCCGACGCTCGTGCCGCTGGAGGGGTGAATTAACATGGTTGTCTATGGAGATGGTTCACATCTCCACACCGAATGCCGAAACGCTGTACGCCTGAAGCTCAAAACAAGTCCCGGACCCTTTTTTTCAGGCGGCTTCGGCGTTCGGCATAGACAAGGTTAAAACGACCCGTTTTGTCGCGGCAAAACGCGGTACAATACGCCGCAATTATAGTGTGAATGCAGCCTTAACCTCCCTGGCGGTGTTCCCGAGTCTGACTCGGGGTTAGATTTCTGCGCTAAGATCGGTAACCCCGAGTCAGACTCGGGTTCGCCTTGCAGCATCCACAGAGACTGTTTACTGTTTTATATAATAAAAACTGTTCTTTCTCCCTGCAAACTGTAGATTGCCCATAGCAACCAAAAGTGTCCCTTTATGGCAAAATTTTTTTAGAGCAGCTAAAAAACAGCGATAATAAATCAGAATCACTTGCAGAATTTAGCGATAGCGATTTGTGGGGAAATTCGTCATAAAAAAATAAATAAATAATGACAGCAAAAATTCTGCAACTGAGCAAATTTCAGTGATTTTGATTTGATTACATTATTGAATAATTTTACTATAATTATATTATTATTTTTTATAATTTTTTATAATTATTTATTATATTATAATTTTTAATTAAAAAAAAAAAAAAAAATCATACCCGGGATGCCTATTAGACTCTTGTTTGGATAGATTTAAGTGAGTTATTCCTAAGAATTACAAGCCTACAGTATAAAACGCCAAATTCCCTTGCAAATAATGGTACCGCTTTCAGCACCTAAAATCTGAAAGAATCATACCGCCAGGGAGGTTAAGTGGGTTGTGCTCATTGGTGGTACAGCCTGCTAAGAGTGACATGAAGATAATATGATATGTGCTTTGCTGTGGAGCAAAACGCATCATGGCCGTGGCATATGCCCAACTCAATCAAGCTGCCTTTACAGCTGCCTTGGAGGGTGGTAACAACTCTTATCACAAAAGCAAGCGTCAACTCAGTTTTACTGTTACATTACGTATTATCTTAAGAAGGCTACAGTGCAAGTAGAGGCTAGACCAGCCTTTCTCAAACTTTTTACCGCTGGGGAACCCTAAAAATAATTTTCAGGTCTCAGGGAACCCCTGATAAAACCCATTCATTGGGAGTCAGTGGGAACAATTCCCCTTACTTTGGTGGTCAGTGAGAAGAATGCCCTTTTTTACAGTAGTAGTAAGAATGCCCCCCTTACAGAGAACTATGAAGATCATTGGTGTAATACCACTGGCTCCTCCAAGTGGAATTGGCTCAGAACTATGTAGGCTCCATCAAACAGGAGGTAAATCAGCCACAGCTCAAGGAACCCCTAGCCACCTCTGGAGGAACCCTGGTTGAGAATGGGTGGGCTAGACAATAAAAATGACCATATACAAATCTCTTTATGTTTAAATGTAAAACCATGAAATCAGAAGAAGTGTATGACATATGATATGTTCAGTATTACTTTTTTTTTTTTTTTTTTTTTTAGCACCAGTTAAAAGAATAAGATGGATCCAACCTTATATAATGAGACTGCATTGATGTTTGCTTGTCCAGTTGCATTCAGGGCTTTTATAGCTGGAGTCCTAAAAAAAAGTAAATGAACAAAATATGTAAATACGAACAAAAAATAACTAAAATCAGAAGCTGACCTGGAGATATAAGAACTTCCTTCTTTTTTTTTTTACCACCTTTAAGTGGTTGTAAACACTTACATATACCAGAGAAGTGTCTAGCCTTAGGTGGTACACAGAGATTAAACAGATTCTCCTACGTATGTTTATCTGTAGCCCTCCTTTCTTTACATCAGTTCAAAGTACACATACCAAATAATTTTTCTCAGCAGTAGAAAGTAGGGGGCAGGGATCTGGCCTCACACGGCTAGTTCACACAGCTCTGTGTAATCTGAGAGCTGAGTGGAGGGATGGGACACACTGGCTCATAGGGAAATATACAGAGCTGAGGCTGTCAGTCATCTGCTGTTTGCTGGCGGGGTGAGGCTGTCATCTGGGATTCTGTTGGGATTCTGTTGTAGCCTAGTAGGAGTGACTCATGCAGATAACAGAGGGAAAAAAATAAAAATAAAATAACAAACATGTTATACTTACCTGCTCTGTTGCAGTGGTTTTGCACAGAGCACCCCGGATCCTCCTCTTCTCTGCTTCTGGCGTCTCCCTCCTGTCGAGTGTCTCCACAGCAAGGAGCTTGGTATGGGGGCACCTGAGTTCAGTCACAGCTTCGTGTGTCCATTCAGACACGGAGCACCGATTTAGCCCGCCCCCTCTCTCTTCTGATTGGCTAACTGACTTTGATTGACAGCCGCAAGAGTCAATGGCACCGCTGCCGTGTCTCAGCCAATCAGGAGGAAAGTCTGCATGGCTAAGACACTTGTGGACATCGCTGAACAGAGATGGGACTCAGGTAAGTATTAGGGGTGCTGAGGAGGCTGCTACACACAAAAGTTTTTTTTTATCTTACTGCATAAAATTCAGTAAGATAAAAAATAATCTGCCTTTACAAATCCTTTAAACCGCCAATGTCACTGAGAATGCACCCTAGCTATTCAAATGTCTCTGGGGAAGAAAAATATTATTTTTCACTGGCAGTAACACTAAAAACTAAGCCTATCATTTTACTAAAGTGGCATCACTGGATCAACAGAGACTGGACAAATTCGGATTCATGTGTGGTAACTCCTGCTTGACTGAAGCCAATCTAACTATCCACTTCTGTCGACCTGGCTTGTTGGAAAAATGTTCAATGTATTCTGACCTTGGAGATTCCTTGATATCAAAATACAATGGGCCAGATTCTCGTATATTGGCGTAAATGCCAGCGGGGCGTAGCGTATCGTATTTACGCTACGCCGCCGCAAGTTTGGATGCAAGTGCCGTATTCTCAAAGCACTTGCGTCCTAAGTTACGGCGGCGTAGCGTAAATGGCCCGGCGTAAGCCTGGGTTATTCAAATGTGGATGAGGTGGGCGTGTTTTATTGAAATGATTCGTGACCCCACGTTTTTGATGCTTTTTTTGAACTGCGCATGCGCCGTCCGTGGATGTATCCCAGTGCTCCAAATTACACCGCAAATAATCATTGCTTTCGACGTGAACGTAACTTACGCAAAACCCTATTCACAAACGATTTACGCAAACAACGTAAATGACGGAAAATTCGACACTGTCCCGACGTCCATACTTAACATTGCGTACGCCTCACCTACGCAAAGTTACCCCTCATAAAGCAGGGGTAACTTTACGCTTACGCAAACGACGTAAAATACGACGACCGGGCGCAAGTACGTTCGTGAATCGGTGTATCTAGCTCATTTGCATATTCAACGGGGCTAATCGACGGAAGCGCCCCTAGCGGGCAGCGTATAATTGCACTCAATTATACGCCGGCGTAGGCAAGTTACGTCGGCGGAAGAAGCCTATTTTTTTAACGTATCTGCCTTTGAGAATTGGCGTAAACATACGCCGGCGCAGATTTTGAAATTACGGCGGCGTATCTGGAGATACGCCGCCGTAACAGCTTTGAGAATCTGGCCCAATGTCTCATCGGGGAAGATTCCTCTGTTATTTTTGAACCTATCTATGGCCCGTTTTAGTGTTCCTTGAGATACTGGAGACTATATTATGAATCCTGGATCTTTACTGAAAATAGGTGGTGATCAATCAGTAGCTGAAGGTCATGGAACAATAGAGGGCATGTGAAGAGCAAAGGCAGAAGAAGAGTCTTTTTTTTCTAATGCGGAGAGTGTGCAGATGCAGATTACCTGTTACTAGACTCTGGGCAGGTGCCTCTGATGTTTTTACTAGGCAAAACAACATCCCCAACAACATTTTTTTAATTGAAACAGCATAACACCCTATTGGATGATATGCAATGCTATGTTTCCATGTGGAAAATTGTCTGCTACCGTTTTAATAAATCTCCTCCATTGCATTATATAACAACTATTTTTGCACAGATACAATTCTGACTGACCCTGTATAAATTACAGTGAACACTGGTATTTGTCCAACCTAATAGAATTTGTTATTTTAAACGAATACATGCTCAATCTAGAATGGGTTTGCTAAAACTCGTAGTTTGCCCATCTTTTATTTAAAAAACATAGCTTGAGCTCAATCATTGCTGCAGGAAAAAAAAAACGGTTGATTTACTAAAACTGGAGAGTGTAAAATCTGACACATCTGTGCATGGTAGCCAATCAGCTTCTAACTAGTTTGTTCAGTTAAAACTTCCCGACTGTAGGACGTCATATGACATCCTGGACTTGAAGTTGAGAAATCTTGATGATTACTACAATTACAGGCATCATCCAGAGATCTTTATTTTCAGACAGCGATTCCCTCTCTTGTAAAAGCAATCCAAATGGCTGATTAACCTCTGGATTGCTTTTACAGGCAGTGGGAGGAAAAGTCTTCTAGCTCCCACGACCCTCCAAGCTTTCCTGTGTGATCGGGGAGCCAGAGGTCAGATCCGGCGGCAACGGGTTACCATAGAGCTAGCCGGGGACTCGATAGTCCCCGGCCAGCTCTATGATCTTGGGAGGCCTCATTGTTGTGATACAGAAGGCATGATTATTATTAATATAATTATTGGGATTATTGTTGTTGAGACAAAAGTTTGGATAGCAAAACTCCTTTCCTAAAAGTGAATTATTCCCGCAGCAACTTGGTGCATCTAGAGCAGGGGTCTCAAAGTACTGGCCTGCGGGCCATTTGCGGCCCGCGTACCGGTTTTAAATGGCCCGCAGGCAGTGCTGGGGGGTGCCGCAGAAGTGTAGATGCAGAGTAGCGCAGAAAGCGTCTGTCATAAGTTCACTTGTCTCTCATGTCACGCTGCTACTCCCTGGCGGCCCCCCCTCTCTTCTCGTCCATCCCCAGTTGCTTGTGACATCATCTGAGATGGACGATAAGAGAGGGGGGAGGGGCCGCCGGGGAGTAGCAGCGTGACATGAGAGACAAGTGAACTTATGACAGACGCTTCCTGCGCTACTCTGCCTTTGAAGAAAACAACAGGTAAATGCTGACCTGTGCCCTGATGTGCTCTCATGTGCCCTGATGTGCTACCATGTGCTCTCATGTGCCCTGGTGTGCCCTGATGTGCTCTCATGTGCCCTCATGTGTCCTGATTGTGTCCTGATGTGCTCCCATGTGCCCTGTTGTGCTCTCATATGCCCTGGTGTGCCCTTATGTGCTCTCATGTGCCCTGATGTGCTCTCATGTGCTCTCATGTGCCCTGATGTGCCCTGATTGTGCCCTGATGGGCTCTGTGTGCCCCATGTACCCTGATGTGCCCCATGTACCCTCATGTGCCTCATGTACCCTGATGTGCTGGGCTCTGTACATCAGGGTACCCTGTGCCCTGTACCCTGATGTGCCCTGTCCTGATGTGCTGTGCCCCATGTGCCCCGATGTGCTCTCATGTGCCCTACGTTCCCTGATTGTGCCCCGAAGTGCTCTTATGTGCTCCATGTGCCCTGATGTGCCCCATGTGCCCTGATTGTGCCCTAATGTGCTCTCATGTGACCTGATTGTGCCCTGGTGTGCCCTGATATGCCCCATGTGCCCTGATATGCCCCATGTGCTCGTATGTGCCCCATGTGCCCTGATGTGCTCGGATTGTGCCCCACATGCCCTGATGTGGCCCATGTACCCTGATGTGCCATGGGGCACATGAGAGCACATCAGGGCACAATCAGGGAACATGGGCCACACCAGGGAACATGGGCCACATGAGAGCACATCAGGGCACATGGGGCACAGCACATCAGGAGAGGGCACATGGCACATCAGGGTACAGGACATGGCACATCAGGACACAGCACATCAGGACAGAGCACATGGCACATCAGGGTACAGGGCACATGAAACAGCACATCAGAGTACAAAGCCAAGCACATCAGGGCACATGGCACATCAGGGTACAGGGCACATGAAACAGCACATCAGGGTACAATGCCCAGCACA
Organism: Rana kukunoris; assembly: GCA_029574335.1. NCBI lineage: Eukaryota > Metazoa > Chordata > Amphibia > Anura > Ranidae > Rana > Rana kukunoris. The sequence goes on along the minus strand of CM056049.1, from coordinate 502,806,517 downwards.
TCAGGGTACATGGGGTACCCTGATGTGTTGGGCTTTGTACCCTGATGTGCTGTTTAATGTGCCCTGTCCTGTACCCTGATGTGCCATGTGCCCTGTCCTGATGTGCTGTGCCCTGATGTGCTCTCATGTGCCCCATGTGCCCTGACATGCCCCATGTGCCCTGGTGTGCTCGTATGTGCCCCATGTGCCCTGGTGTGCCCTGATTGTGCCCTGATGTTCTCTGATTGTGCTCCATGTACCCTGATGTGGCCCATGTACCCTGATGTGGCCCATGTACCCTGATGTGGCCCATGTGCCCCATGTACCCTAATGTGCCATGTGCCCTGTCCTGATGTGCTGTGTCCTGATGTGCCATGTCCTGTACACTGATGTGCCATGTGCCCTGTCCTGATATGACCTGCCCTGATGTGCCGTGCACCCTGATGTGGCCTGTTGTGCTGTATCCCTATGTGCTGTGCTCTGATGTACCCTGATGTGCTGGGCTTTGTACCCTGATGTGCGCTGTGCACTCATGTGCGCTATGCCCTGTGCCCTAATGTGCTGTACCCTGATGGTGAGTGGTCAGTGTGTAGTGTAGTGGTCAGTGTGTAGTGTAGTGGTCAGGGTTAATAATGCGTTCGGTGACACCAGTACTGTTTTTGAAGTTGGAAAGTTTGCATGCGGCCCCCCATGGGATATGAAAACTTGTCTTGTGGCCCTCAGGTAATTTGAGTTTGAGACCCCTGATCTAGAGAGACGCATTTTATTGAGTCATAGCACAGAACAAAGTCCACAAGATTCTTGCAACAGATGACAAAATCCAGCAAAGAATTTGTAAATATTACAATGAACAAAGTCCCATTCGTCATTCATGTCATAGCAAGTATAGAGACACTACACAGCATAATATGTCCAATCAATAATATGCACCTAGGTAGCGTCCATGCATGTAATATGTGTTATATCCTATACCTGTGCTTCCACATTGATGAATGTGTAAACCTAACAGCTAAAAACTTCCCCTAAAATACTAGTGTGAAAATGAAGGGGTTTCTGATTGATTGACACCTTTGATCTAATGTGTGACAAATCATGCCTTCTGGCCTGAGATCTGTTCAGAGATCTCCTGTATTGTTAAGGGCAACATCACATTCCTAACTACCCTTTAGAGGGTAAACAAGTTCCCATTAACAAATACTCAATACATACTTAAGGCCCCTTATGTTCATTAGATACTGGCCAAATTAAAAATTAAATTAAAAGGGCAGCACAGTGGTCAAGTGAGTAGCACTTTCGCCTAGCAGCAAAAGGGTCGCTGGTTCGAATCCCGACCACGACACCATCTGCCTGGAGTTTGCATGTTCTCCCTGTGTCTGCGTGGGTTTCCTCCGGGTACTCCGGTTTCCTCCCACACTCCAAAGACATGCTGGTAGGTAAATTGGATCGTTTAAAAATTGACCCAATATATATGTGTGTATGACTGTGTGTCCATAGCGTGTCATGATCCTACGGGGTAAAAATTGACCGCACCAGCCAAGCAGACACTGGCTGGAATAAGCGCCCAGAGGCGATTCAGTTCGCATGCGTTGCGCTATACAAGTCATTCATTCAAATTGCATTTAACCAAATTGCATTAAAAACACCCATGGTACTTTACTATTTCTTTCAAATTTGATCAAATATTTGACCCTTTTGATATGTAAAATGCAATGTGTTAGCTTCACAAACCATATGTACACATTAAAAAAAAACTTGTGTGTATCTATATATAATATTCTATATAAACAAACCTAAATTCCCCCACTTGGATCGGTTCTTATTAGAACTGTTCCACAAATCAAACAACAACATACATATAGGGGGTTATTTACTAAAGGCAAATCAACTTTGCACTACAAGTGCAGAGTGCACTTTGAAGTCCAATTGCTGTAGATCTGAGAGGGACATGCAAGGAAAATAAAAAACAGCATTTTAGCTTGCACATGATTGGATGATAAAATCAGCAGAGCTTCCCCTTATTTCAGATCTACACCTCAGATTTACACGAATGCACTTCCAAGTGCACTTTCAGTGCAATTTCAAGTGAACTTTGCACTTGTAGTTTAACGTGGATTTGTCTTTTGTAAAAAAAACGAATAAAAAAAAAACATAACATCAACTAGGATTGCATTGTGATTTGAGGCATTAAAGGGGAGGTTCCCCTAAAAAGAAACTTTTAACATTGCCTGTGTCTTGTTAATAACATTTAGAATCGGCTGGTAGTTTAAAAAAAAAACACCCGTACATACCATTTTCGGCATGTACTCTCACCGCCGCTTCCGGGTCTGGCGGCCGGGGATGGGAGGGCCTGCTTCATTGACAGGCATCCGATCGACGCATACAGCGCGTCACGAGATGCCGAAAGAAGCCGAACGTTGGTGCGCATGCGCCGTATAGAGCCGCACCAGCGTTCGGCTTCTTTCGGCATCTCGTGACGCGCTGTATGCGTCGATCGGATGCCTGTCCCCGGCTGCCAGACCCGGAAGCGGCGGTGAGAGTACATGCCGAAAATGGTATGTACGGGTGTTTTTTTTTTAAACTACCAGCCGATTCTAAATGTTATTAACAAGACACAGGCAATGTTAAAAGTTTCTTTTTAGGGGAACCACCCCTTTAAATGCTTTACAGTGGCTCAAATAGAATATGGAATTTAAAAATGGTTATCACCAGCCTCTCAAAATGCATGAAACAGTTATTAAATAATATAACTTTGGACCATGACTGGAAAAGGATTTGTTAAATGTCAGTGGGCACTATAGCTGTCAGGCCTTATTTCATAGCTTGTAGCTCCTTCAGTATATCACACCAAGATCTTGAATATTGTGTAAAGACAAGATGACATCACAGTCCAGCCTTCGGTTGGACACATCAGTCATCTCTCACCATCTCACTGAAAGTAATGCTTGGTATCATGCTCTGGGAGCTCCAAACCACATAAATCCAGGATTTCTCCATCTCCAGGCTCAGGGGTTTCATTTTTAAAGAGGAATTGTTCAGTTTTAGCAATAACACAGCCAAAATGAAACTTCTGCCAGCCACACATTGCTTTTGTAAATTGCTGTAGGCCAGGGGTGGGGAACCCGCAGCCCGCGAAATCATTCCCCTGTGCCGCTGAGTGTGTGTCCGCGGAGCTGTCAGAAGGAGCCAATGTTTACCTTGTAGTTCCGGCTCCTTCTGACAGCGTGAGTCACAGGCGGAGTGCATTCCATATCACTCCGCCTGTGAGAGAAGGCGCCAAACAGATGAAGCAGCGGCTTTCTCTCTACTACAGCTGCTGCTTTCTCTGTACGGCACCTTCTCTCACAGGCGGAGTGCATTTGATATCACTCCGCCTGTGGGCGCTGGGATCAATAAATTTCCACAGTGACGCCGCAGGCCTCAGCCCGCCCACGAAGCCCAGGCCCCAGAAGCACCACAGAGCCCAGCAGCCCCACAAAGCCCATAAGCACCACAGAGCCCAGCAGCCCCACAAAGCCCATAAGCACCACAGAGCCCAGCAGCACCACAGAGCCCAGCAGCACCACAGAGCCCAGCAGCACCACAGAGCCCAGCAGCACCACAGAGCCCAGCAGCACCACAGAGCCCAGCAGCACCACAGAGCCCAGCAGCACCACAGAACTCAGCAGCACCACAGAACTCAGCAGCACCACAGAACTCAGCAGCACCACAGAACTCAGCAGCACCACAGAACTCAGCAGCACCACAGAACTCAGCAGCACCACAGAACTCAGCAGCACCACAGAACTCAGCAGCACCACAGAACTCAGCAGCACCACAGAACTCAGCACCACAGAACTCAGCACCACAGAACTCAGCACCACAGAACTCAGCACCACAGAACTCAGCACCACCGGAACCAGGGATTGAGGTGAGGGATTTCATTGTGCTTTTTGGGGGGTGAGGAACTGCAGATTATGTTTTTGTACGGCCCCCGAATGATGTTACAAAAATACAAATGGCCCTTGGCAGAAAAAAGGTTCCCCACCCCTGCTGTAGGCCAACCCCACATCGAGAGAGTCCATTATTTTTAGTCTTTGTAAGTCCTTGTATAGTGATATATTGTCTATCCAGAGCAGCTTCTACCCCTGAAAAATGTCCCCTGAAATACTAGTGTCTGAAACTGGAGGGGTTCCTGATTGGCTGACCAAACACTTTTGATCTGCTGTGTGCCTCCTGGCCCCAGAGATCTCCTTTATTGTTTAAGGCAAAAATCACATTCTTAAAGTGGTTGTAAACCCTTAGGCTGCGTACACATGATCGGTCCAACCCGATGAGAATGGTCCGACGGACCATTTTTATCGGTTCACCGCTGAAGTGGCCTGATGGTCTGATGTGCGTACACATCATTAGTCCAAAATCTGATCGGGTCAGAACGTGGTGACTTAGAACACAACGACGTGCTGAAAAAACGAAGTTCAATGCTTCCAAGAATGTGTCGACTTGATTCAGAGCATGCGCGGGTTTTTGGTCCGATGCTTTTGCGTCCATCGGTCCGATTTCAAAGCAAGTTTTAAAACTTTGCTCCGACGGACGACGGTCCGATGGGCCGTACACACGCTCAGTTTGGACTGATGAAACTGGCCTTAAGGCCAGTTTCAACGGACAAAACCGATCGTGTGTACGCGGCCTTACACACCACTTTTACCTACAGGTAAGCCTATAATAAGGCTTACCTGTAGGTACTAGAAATATCTCCTAAACCTGCACGGTTTAGGACATATTTACCATATACGCTTGCGCCGACGTCATCAGTGCATGCGCACTAAGGAAAAGGCACGATTGTGACGTTTCCATAGGGCCCGTGCCATGACCGTCGGCTCCTGCCCGCATGCACACGACTCCTGGCAGTCAGAGAACCAAAGTCCACAGCCCTGGAAGGATGAGGGGTGAAAATGGACGCGGTCACCAGCGTGGGCATTGTGGACATCGCAGGCTTAGTTTTCAGGTAAGTGGCACATAATGCAATGCATACTAGCCCATTATGCTTTTACTTTGCAGGTGAATAAAGAGGAAGTAAAACCAATCAAGGTTTACTTTCTCTTTAACTATCCTTAAGTGGGTAAACAAGTTCCCCTTTGAAAAATGCTATTGACAAATACTTAAATACTCAAGGACCCTTTTCATATCATCATTAGACATTATAAGCAGAGATTGATGTGTTTTTTTTTTTAATCTCAGGCTTTCCAGGGTATTATTGACCCCAGATGTCTACATAAAGAGGACCTGTCAAGCCTTTTCATATTACATTTCTTGTAATAGGAATAAAGGCGATAAAAAATAAAATAAAAATAAAGGAACAGTTTAAAAAATAAATAAATACAATAATAATAAAAAAAAAAATGTTAAAGTGCCCCTGGCCCCCTGTGCTCGCATACAGTAACAAATTCATACCCAAGTCATGCCCGTAAATGTAAACAGCGTTCGCACCACACATGTGAGGTATTGCTGCAAAAGTTATAACGAGTGCAATAATTCTAGTGCTAAACCTCCTCGGTAACTCTAAACTGGTAACCTGTAAAAAGTTTTAAAGCATCGCCTATGGAGATTTGTAAGTATCGTAGTTTGGCGCCATTCCACTAGTGTGTACAATTTTAAAGCGTGACATGTAACACGTAACATCATCTTTTATATTTTACCAAAAAATTGGGTTATATAGGGTTATATGTCAGCAAATCAACCCCACGTGTCCATGTTTAGTAATGAGCACTTCTGAATGGGGGAAATTGTTATTACTCAAAAAATATTTTTAACATTTGGAACTGATAGTTGATCATTTCCCTTTTGTGCTGAGAATAGAGAAGCAGGTTTTTTCACCGCAACTGTTGACTGAACTGGAAACAAGAACCGTGGTGGTGTGTGTAAGTTAATCATAAGAAGGTTAAAGTGGATGTAAACCCCCAAAAAAAAATTTTTTTTGATGTCACAATGTAGAGTATAAGATTTCCTATCATCTGTGCCCAGTCTTGCCACACAGAGTAAATCCAGATCTGAGTAATCCTCATTCAATGTTCAGTAAAATGAACAGCCTTCCAGATAAAAACCTGCCTAAATAAAAAGTCAGTTTTCTCTCTTCTTGCTTTGAGTGACAGGTTATTTACATATCTAGCTTGGACATGTTTATCATATGTTATGTTATGTTTATCATAACATGAGGTATAAAAAGTGAGAAATCCACCCCTCCCCCACATAACACATCCTGGTAATATACAATGAACTTTGGATCACCTCATGTTATGATAAACATGCCCAAGCTAGATATGTAAATAACCTGTCACTGAAAGCAAAAACAGAGAAACGGACTTTATAATTTGGCAAGTTTTTATCTGGAATTCTGTTAATTTGCACTGAACATTACAAGAGGATTTCTCAGCGCTGGATTAACTCTGTGTGGCAAGACTGGGCACAGATGATAGGAAATCTTATACTCTACATTGTGACATGAAAAAAAAAAAAATTGGGGTTTACATCCACTTTAAAGATTGAACCACAAATCTTCTGAATATCTCTATAATTCAGCCATTATCAACTTGGTATTGATTGACCCTACTATGAATGACCGTGCCTCTTTCAATAGTGCATTCAGATAGACATGGCCATAGCTGAATTTACCATTAGACACAGTAAACCTGAACCTACAGGCAACAGAGAAAAATAAGCTGCTTTTCCCTTTTATCACATTAGTGATTAATCTGACTGAATATTGCAGCTCTGACTCATACCGTCGGTCATCATATGGTGGTGGGGTGGTCCAGTGGTCATAGTTTGTTTCTACGTGGAACCATCTGTAATGAGAGATAAAACATAGATTTAACATATCTGATATGTTTTTACAGCGAAATCACGTTTGCTAATTTGCACCACAGAAGTCATTCATTAAAGCAGAGTTCCACCCAAAAGTCCACTTATACGATTCCTCCCCCCTTCAGTGCCACATTTGGGGGAGGGGAACGGGAGACCTGTTTTTGACAGGCCCCTTTCTCCACTTCCGGAGAAGGGCCGCGGCTCGATCTCCTCGAAGTTTGTCCCCTCTCCTCCTTCCCCTGCTGCCAGACCAATTAGAAAAGCGCAGCGTGCTTCACGCATGTGCAGTAGGGAATAGTGTTGAGCAGAATATGCCATATTCGATTTCGCGATATATCTCGAATATATAGTCGAATATTCGAGATATATTCGTTAAATGCGAATATTCGCGATATTTTTTGGAAATGAAATGATTGCGAAATTTCGCTATTGCGAATGCAAATAAAATTTCGAGACATGCGGAAGGAGCACTCTGATTGGCTCAGAATATTCGTGATATATTACAATACAAAATAATTGAGAATATTCGGCAAATGCGGAAGGAGCACTCTGATTGGCTCAGAATATTCGTGATATATTACAATACAAAATAATTGCGAATATTCGGCAAATGCGGAAGGAGCACTCTGATTGGCTCAGAATATTCGTGATATTTTATAATACAAAATAATTGCGAAATTTCGAGAAATGCGGAATGGAGCACTCTGATTGGCTCAGAATGTTCGTGATATATTACAATACAAAATAATTGCGAATATTCGGCAAATGCGGAAGGAGCACTCTGATTGGCTCAGAATATTCGTGATATATTACAATACAAAATAATTGCGAATATTCGGCAAATGCGGAAGGAGCACTCTGATTGGCTCAGAATATTCGTGATATTTTATCGTAATTTCGCAAAAATGCGAATGAGAAATTGATTGCGGAATTTCGACAGTAACACTCTGAAATCGAATATATGTGTTATTTTAGCTAAAAACAATATTGCGAATTTCTCGAAAATAATCGCGCGATATCGCTATTGCCGAATAATCGCATTGCGATTTTTCGGCAATATAAAATGATCGCTGTAGCTACTCGGCCCAAGGTCTCTAATCATACCAGCAATGCTTTTAGATGTCGATGGGGATCTCTAGGATGTGATCTGTTCTAAAAAAAATTTGAAAAAATACGAATATTCGAAATAGCGAATATTCACCGCGAAATTCGGAATATATCGCGAATACTCGAATATGCCATATTCGAGCCGAATATTCGCAATACGAATATTCGTGAGCAACACTAGTAGGGAACCCGCTTTGAAGCTGAAGGGCTTCACTACCGGGTTTCCTTACCAGGAATTGCAGCGGCAGCACCCAGGAGTTGATCCGATGATCAGCTGGGGTGCCGACAACAAGGGATCCCTGGATAGGTGAGTGCCATAATATTAAAAGTCAGCAGCTACAGAATTTGTAGCTGCTGACTTAATTTTTTTTTTAAATGTGTCGCCACACCCCTCTCCTTTGATTGACAGACATGCAGAGTAGACTCATGTGCGAGCATGAGTGAAGGGTGCGTGCCTCCTGCTACCTCAGCCTGAGTGAAAGTGTGTTTAGTTTTAAGTGGTTGTAAACCTCATATCCATCAGTTCCCAAATACAGTACATGCACCATTTTATAGTTTGTTTTGTAAAATAAAAAGAGCTGTATTTTTACCTCTGTATATTTTCATCTCCAAGCCTATCACAGCTCTCGGAAAATCTCCGGTCCGAGGGTGGCAGAGTCGGGACATCACTGGTCCCAACTCCCAGCTGTACAATCCACCTACAATCAGGGAGTGATGTGCACACATTACGTGATCTGACACTTCCGAGTCTGGGGTGTGCACGCGTGCTGCCGGTGACCCACTCCTGCTGTGATCACACACAGCGCTGGGTACCGCAGACTCGATATCCACAGGCACCTGCCGATTACACAGGACGCAGGCAGATTGACAATCTGCCTATGTAAACAAGGCAGATTGTCGTTCTCTCAGAAGGGCAGGCATTAATCCTGTGTTTTATTGCTAAGCAGGAACATGGATCTTTGCCGTCCCCTAGTTAGAGCACCTCTCCCACAGTAAGTAAGCATTTCCCAGGCACACAGTTAACCCTTTAATCACCCTTGATGGTAACCACTTCCCAGCCAGTGTCTTTAGTAAAGTGACAGTGCATATTTTTAAGCACTGGTCACTGTATTAGTGTCATTGGCCCCCAAAAAAGTGTCAGGTTGGGTCCTGACTAGCTGCCGCAATATCGCAGTCCCGCTTTAAGTCACTGATCGGGAAAAGATTGCTGCTCACTAAACCTCTGACTAAACCTCGGACCTTTACGAACACACGCCCTATGATAAATTCACGGGTGCCGACTCTTCACAAACTTGAAGGAAGAAAAAAAAATCCTGGGCGGCCGCACGCCGTTGAAGGCATCTTTATTAATAATATAAAATCCAATACAGTCACTTCAAGGGTAGAAAGAACAGGAAAAAAACTGCTAATGTGTTTCACACCGTAAGCTGGCGCTTAATCATAGCTCATTGCTGCCTTTACGAGTAAAAAAACAAAAAATAGTTTGTAGACGCTATAACTTTTGCGCAAACCAATCAATATAAGCTTATTGGGATTTTTTTTTTACCAAAAACATGTAGCAGAATACATATTGGCCTAAATTGATGAAGAATTTTTTTTCAAAATTTTCTGTATTTTTTTGCTTTTTTAGCACAAAAAATGTAATCCGCAGATGTGACCGAACACCACCAAAAGAAAGCTCTATTTGTGATAGAAAAAGGACATTAATTTTATTTGGGTACAGCGTTGCACGGCCGTGCAATTGTCAGTTAAAGGAACGCAGTGCCGTATTGCAAAGAATGGCCTGGTCAGGAAGGGGGTAATACTTACCGAAGGTCAAGTTTGTGAGTAATGGATTGTAATTAAGCTTCACTTACTCTCCTCTTTGGGGATCCAAAGGCCAGAGGTCTGCAGGTCCATTCCTATTTCTGGTGATGACCAATCCTTCTCTTGACTGAGTGCCACCCATGATGTAATACGTATCAGCGATAATTGGAGTCTTTGAAAGCTGCAGTGCAGCATTCTCAAAATCTCTGGCATTATACAATACCTGATGGAAAGAAAGATACAGCAGACGTAAAAAAGGGATTTTTAATAACAGCTTACCTGTAAAATCCTTTTCTTGAAGTACATCACGGGACACAGAGCGCATAGCCATTACATATGGGTTATATGGGTACCTTCAGGTGTGGACACTGGTGTAATCAACTTCACAGGAAGTTCCTCCCTATATAACCCCCTCCCACTGAGAGTGCTTCAGTTTTGTAGCAAGCAATTTCTCCGAGGTTACACAATGTTCCCCAAAAGAGGGGTGGGAGCTCTGTGTCCCGTGATGTACTTCAAGAAAAGGATTTTACAGGTAAGCTGTTATTAAAAATCCCTTTTTCTTTATCGTACATCACGGGACACAGAGCGCATAGTCATTACATATGGGATGTCCCAAAGCAATGCTCCAAAATTAGCCAAACAGAAAATATATCAGGAGGTAAAAAATAGCTCCACCAACAGAAAAAAAGGGGGCGTGAACCGGGCCAGAGGATTCTATATTGCTGCCCGAAGGACCGCCTGCCCAAATGCTGCGTCCGTAGCTTTTGTGACGTCCAACTTATAAAATTTAGTAATCGTATGTACGGAAGACCAGGTTGCCGCTTTGCAAACCTGTGCCATAGAGATCTGATGGTGTGCCGCCCAAGAGGCACTCATGGCCCTCGTAGAATGGGCCTTAATTGATAAGGGAGGTGGAACGCGCTTCAGACCATAGGCCTGAAAAATCAGCTGCTTAATCCACCTAGCCAAGAAAGACTTGGCAGCCGGCTGACCCTTCTTGGGGCCATCCGGGAGAACGAAAAGCACATCTGTTTTCCGAATCTTTTCTGTAGCCTTGAGATAAACCCTCATGGCTCGGACCACGTCCAAAGTATGAAGCAATCTTTCCTCTCTGGACTGGGGAGTAGGAAAGAAGGATGGTAGGACTAGGTCCTGATTCCAGTGAAAACTGGATATGAACTTTAGGAAGGAAAGAAGGCTGAGGCCGCAGCACCACTCTGTCCTTATGCAGAATCAGGTACGGTTCCCTGCAAGACAAGGCTGCCAGCTCGGAGACCCTTCTGGCCGAAGCCATAGTCACCAAGAAAACCAACTTTCGGGTTAGCAGTACAAGAGGGATTTCTGTCAGAGGTTCAAACGGCTGCCTTTGTAAAGCTGACAAGACCAGATTTAAATTCCAGGGGCAGAGGGAGCTCTAATAGGGGGATTCACATGCAAGACCCCCTGCAAGAAGGTTTTCACAAGCGAATGCGTGGCAAAAGGCCTTTGAAACCATATCGATAAGGCAGACACCTGCCCCTTTAGAGTACTAAGAGCCAACCCCTTGTCAACGCCAACCTGGAGGAATCGCAAGATCCTGTCAATAAAAATTTGCGAGGATGCTCTCCTTGAGACTCGCACCACTCCACATAGGTCCTCCAGACTCTGTAATAGATATTTCTAGAGACTGGCTTTTCTAGTCTGAATTAACGTAGATATGACCTGGGCTGAGAGGCCTCTGCCCTTAAGAATTAGGGATTCAGCCGCCAAGCCATCAAATTTAGCTGCTGTGAAGCAGGGTGGTAGATCGGGCCCTGAGACAGCAGATCTGGGCGCAGGGGGAGTGGCCACGGTGCCCCTACTGACATCCTCACGATGGGCGCGTACCAAGCCCTTCTGGGCCAGGCTGGGGCCACCAGGATCACCGGCCTGCGCTCCACCCTGATCCTTCGTAGAAGGCGGGGAATCATCTGTAGTGGAGGGAACGCATACAGGAGAGAAAACTGGTGCCAGGGGCAAACCAACGCATCGGTCCCGTAGGCCGAGGGGTCCCTGGCTCGGGATAGGAATTTGTCCAATTTCTTGTTGAATCTTGTTGCCATGATGTCCACATCGGGAACTCCGAATCTTTGGCAAATCTCTTGGAATACCTGGGGGTGAAGAGACCACTCTCCCGGGAGTAACTGTTGACGACTCAAAAATCTGCTTGAGAATTGTCTATCCCTGGGATGAACACTGCTGAGATGCAGGGTACATGGGCTTCGGCCCATGAAAAAAATCAGGTTTACTTCCCTTTGAGCCGCTAGGCTCCTTGTGCCCCCCTGGTGGTTTATGTATGCCACCGCCGTGGCATTGTCGGACTGTATCCTTACTGGCAGACCCTGCAGGGGGAGAGTCCAGGCGACCAGGGCCAACCGAGCAGCTCTGATCTCTAGGACATTGATGGGAAGCAGACTTTCTGCCTCTGACCACTGTCCCTGCTGGGTCCTGTTTTCCTAAGATTGCCCCCCAACCTGTTAGGCTGGCATCTGTGATTACTATTTTCCACGTGATGGGGCAAAAGGTCTAATGCCTGTATGGACTTGTTCCAAGCAGAGAGAATAGCTGCCTGAAGAACTCTGGTAAGGATCTGGGCATAGGGCGCTGCTTCGAAGGCGGCCACCATGTTTCCCAGCAGTCGCATGCATAGGCGAATAGTCGGCTTCTTTTTGCCTAAGACTATTTGAATCGTTTGAATCAACGACCTGATCCTTGAGGTAAAAATACCCTCTGGCATTCTGTATCTTAACCGAAAGCCTAGATATTCCAACTGTCTTGTGGGTTGTAACCTTGATTTTTCTTGGTTCACAATCCACCCGAATTCTTCTAGATGCCGTACTGTGCGGACTACTGCATGATTGAGGTTGGAGGCTGATCTGTCGATAACCAGGAGATCGTCCAGGTATGCCAGGACCAAGATGCCTTCTGTCCTTAGGACGGCTAGCACCGGGGCTAACACCTTTGTGAATACCCGCGGAGCTGTTGCCAACCCGAAAGGGAGGGCTACGAACTGGAAATGACTTTGATCTATCATAAAACGAAGAAACTTGTGATGTGCTGGGTAGATCGGCCCATGCAGACATGCATCCTTTATGTCTATAGATGCTAGAAAGTCGCCTTGATGCAGGCTGGCTGTCACTGAACGTATGGAATCCATACGAGAGGTCTGAAACTTTAGAAAGCGATTTAGGCGTTTGCGGTCTAGGATAGGCCTGACGTCGCCACTGGGTTTTGGTATAATAAAAAGGTTGGAGTAGAATCCCAGACCCTTTTCTTGGGTTGGTACTACAATTACTCCTTGGAGCAAGAGGCGGTCCAACGCCTTTACGAGAGAGGCCCTCTTTAACGGGTCGCTTGGAAGACTTGACCCCTGAAAATGAGGAGGGGGGATTTCTCGAAACTCTAGTTTGTAGCCTGTGGCTACCACGGACCGAACCCAAGAGTCGGGATTCTGGCCTTCCAGACTTCGGAGAAAAACTGAAGTCTTCCCCCCACCCAAGAGAGTGGGGGCGCCCCTTCATGAATCTGACTTGATGACTGGTTTAGCCGGCTTGCGAGACCAGGGCCTCTTGTTTGCCGCGGCTTGTCCCTGTGGGCGGCTATTAACTGCTGAACGCCCGGGAGGCCGTCGATACTGACGGGAAGTCGAAGGGGCCAAGCCTGCAAGGGCCTGTCGTTTAAACGCGGGCCCACGCGGTCTCTTCTTGACCGGTAAGGAAGAACCTTTACCACTTGATATGGTTTGGATATATTTATCTAGGTCTTCACCGAATAGTCTTCCCCCATGAAAGGGAAACCCTGCTAAAAGCTTTTTGCAGGGTGCCTCTGCTGACCAGTTCTTTAGCCACGAAAGACGACGCATGTGAACCACCAGCAGAGATAACCGGGATGCCTGTTGGATAGAGTCCTTAATAGCATCTACTGCAAAGCAGAGAGCCCTAGGGAAATCTGCTAATTCCCGAGTTTGCTGAGCCGGCATGTCCTTTAATATCTGTTTTGCCTGATCCTTTAAGGCCTGACAAACGCCAATGGCTGCCACCCCTGGCTGAACCATGGCACCTACTGTGGTGAAAGAAGCCTTCAGTAGGGTCTCTAATTTTTTGTCGACCAGATCCTTGAACATCTGGACATTTTCAACCGGACAGGTCAGGGATTTATTCACGCAGGAAATGGCCGCGTCCACTGTGGGGAGCCCATTTCTTTTAAAAATTTCTCCTCCATAGGATAGAGAATAGAGAACCTCTTAGGAGGGATAAAGATCCTATCAGGTCGAGCCCAATCCTGGTAAATCAGGCCCCGCAGAAGGGGATAGATCGGAAAAGGCACACAAGTTAATGGAGCCTTTAAAGAACCCAATGAGGATACCACAGGGGCTACTAGTTCTGGCACTGGAAGTTTAAAAGCAGTGCGAACTATATCGGTCAAAGACTGGATCCACAGGCTCTCCGCTTGAGAGGCCGAAAAATATTCATCTACAGTGGAACCCTCCATGTCTGAACCTTCGGGACTTGGGTCTGCTTGATCCCCTTGTGGGTCCCGTTCCTCCGAAGAGGAGACCTCCGCATCTGAAAAAAACACCAAACTAGGTGAGGGGGATCTAGCCCGTTTGCTGCTTGGCAAAGGACGGGCAAACAAAGCAGTTAACCTTTTCTCTAGCCCACCCAGGGTGGTCGCTAGCATTTCTTCCGTTACGTAAACGGGAATGGGTGGATCGGGGGCCGCCTCTACCCCCAGCATCCCCAATGGCTCTTGAACTATGCTACTCGGTGGTCTAACTGGTGAGGGTGGGGCCGTTGACGCCTGGCCCAAATCCTCTGACCCCGATGGAGACCCGTTTGTTTCTTGGCACCTTTTGCAGCCTTGGCTGGTCCTGATGCCTTTGGAGCCATTGCACAACCTTGAGTCACCCCTATAGCCAACACCTGACTGTTGCAGCTAGGAGTAACCAATATGAGGACAGGTATGAGGAAAATGAAAAAAACTGTTAAAAATTTTTTTTTTTTTTTTTACCCGCCTGGGAGGTGGCAATACCGAGGAAACCTGTGAGTATTGACACACCAATGCCCGTTAGCCGGAGTCCAAGGTAAACTCAGATACTGCTGGATCTAAGGCTGAGTCCCTTTAAGCAAAAAAACTTCCTTTTTTTTTTTTTTTTTTTTTCTGGTCAATAGTGGACCTAAGTCCTAGACCTGAAGATCCACAAAACCGCCACTAGGTGTCCCTGTGTGGCCAAAGACCCAGCTGCACTCTCTGTATCCTTTCTTCCTCTGCCTCCAGGAGGGAAAGACCAGCCAGAGAAAAAGTTTTCTCTTTAAACAGACCCTGACGCTGCTGGCCCGCCCCCCCCGACGCACGCCGACGCTATAAAAGGCGGCGTGCACACGCGCGCGCACGCACACGCGCGCGCACCCCCCCCACGCTAAAACCACATGGAGGAAGCAGAGCAGAGGAACAACATGGACCAGCGCTAGGCAGCACCAACAGACACCAGGTAAGCACTAATCTTATTGTAGTGCACACACAGAGAGGAAGCTGTCCCCATGGGCTTCCTAAGAAACAGGAGTTTTTACCAGCAATTTCCTCTTTTAAAACATGTGGGGTTGCAGTATCAATGCTAACAGGCAGACCTGGGGTGAGTAGCAAATATATATCTTACACAAGTATACATATATCTACATGTTATCTGGGTAAAACATTAGTATCCCATCCTGCCCATACAGACATAGTGGAGATAGTGGCTGATGCACAAGCATACTGTTAGCCAACCCAGAACCCCCAGGGGGATACCTACTGTCGAACCAAGTCCCGCAGGTTCCCTCTTACCTGCTCCACGCCGCAGGGTATTGCAAATTGCAAGAGGCCCAATCTTCCCCCATCTCCGTGGGTATTGTCTCGGACCTTCAGGGACCGGGGTCCTGTGTTTAAGGAACCCACACCCCTGGACCTATATAGCATCCTGGCATCAGTAGCGTTTAGTCCTGGAAGAGACCAAGGCACTGGAGCCCAGAATCCAGCCCTCCAAGGAGAGGCATTATAGGCAACACCCCACTCCAGCAGGGCCCGGGTACCGTACACCTTGGCTTTGAAGCACTTCGGACGGATCCGGCTAGCTATCCTGGGTCCCGAGACCTCCGAGGGACAGCTAGACGTGACCAACACCTAAGACACTGGCGAAAAAACTGAAGCACTCTCAGTGGGAGGGGGTTATATAGGGAGGAACTTCCTGTGAAGTTGATTACACCAGTGTCCACACCTGAAGGTACCCATATAACCCATATGTAATGACTATGCGCTCTGTGTCCCGTGATGTACGATAAAGAAATATTCTTATTTTACCTTTGAAACCCTTACAGTTTCAACACTGGATTGATAAAGCACCAAATAATCTTATTTAAAAATGCATTATAATCATTCTGGACAGCTTGGCTCGTATACTTACATCTCTTACCAGCCAGCTGACAGGTGAGCTTCTCTTGAAAAAAGCAGCAATGGCATTCTCCCACCACTTTCCTTTTGCTGTGTAATAGTGAAATGGAAAAGTTACAATCGTTACCCTTAAAAATAGTATGTTTATTTTGTGTGGTGTCATTTCAGGTTTCATGATTTTAAGTCAGGTTAGGACCAAAGGGACAAATATATATATATATATATATATATATATATATATATATATATATAAAAGGAGTGTTACTTTAGGAAAGCATATGTTGTGCGCCATCAAGATCCAGGGCCTATATGGAGATTTATTTTCTTGTTTCTGATCTCTAATTCTTTCACTGACACCAATGATGGGGCACTATTCTTCCCACTGATACCCATGAAGGGGCACTCGTCCTCCCACTGATTCCAGTGAAGGGGCACTATACCTCTCACTGATACCAACGATGGGGCACTATTTCTCCCACTGATATCAGTGACAGGGCACTATTCCTCCCACTGCTACCAGTGATAGGGCACTTATCCTCCAACTGACATCAATAGGAAGACACTATTCTTTCCACTCACACCAACGATGGGGCACTATTACTTCCACTGATATCAGTGACAGGGCACTATTCCTTCCACTGCTACCAGTGATAGGTCACTTATCCTCCAACTGACACCAATGGGAAGACACTATTCTTTCCACTCACACCAACGATGGGTCACTATTACTTCCACTGAAACCAGTGATGGGACAGTGATGGGACACTGTTCCTCCCACTAATACCACTAATGAGGCATAATTTCTCCCATTGATACCAATGATGGGGATCAATTCCTCCCACTGACAGCAATGGTGGGACACCATTTCTCCCACTGTCATCAATGATGGGACACTAGTCCTCTCACTGACAGCAATGATGGGGCACTATTCCTCCCACTGATACCAGTGACGGGGGAATTGTCCCCCTCCTCTGAAACCAATTGTGGGGAATTTCCTCCCACTGACACCAATGTTGGGGCACAGACCCCCTAAAGCCACAACTGATGTTTCTCTTAAAGGGGTTGTAAAGGAAACAGTTTTTTTTCTCTAAATAACTTCCTTTACCTTAGTGCAGTCCTCCTTCACTTACCTCATCCTTCCATTTTGCTTTTAAATGTCCTTATTTCTTCTGAGAAATCCTCACTTCCTGTTCTTCTGTCTGTAACTCCACACAGTAATGCAAGGCTTTCTCCCTGGTGTGGAGTGTCGTGCTCGCCTCCTCCCTTGGACTACAGGAGAGACAAGCACTACACTCCACACCAGGGAGCAAGGCTCTCATTACGATGTGGAGTTACAGACAGAAGAACAGGAAGTGAGGATTTCTCAGAAGAAATAAGGACATTTAAAAGCAAAATGGAAGGATGAGGTAAGTAAAGGAGGACTGGTAAAGGAAGCTATTTAGGGAAAACAAATGTTTCCTTTACAACCCCTTTAAGCAAGATACATTATAAAAGGTCAGAGGAAAAAAAGAGAGTTTAACAAATAAAGTAAAACATTTAACTAATAGGACACAGTCCCAAGAATATTTACTTTTCACTGGTCTGAGTAAGTACCTAGGTGGGAAAAATACAAACTATTTTCTGCAGGGGCCCTGAGAGCCACACAGAAAGTGCAAAAGGCGCCCAGGTTCAGCACTTGGTGTTAATGTGGTGAAACTCCACTGACTTTCATCATCCAATCATGTACAAGAAAAAAAGCTATTCTTTCTTTCCTTACATGTAATTGGGTATTTGTTGTAAAGTGAAACTTCACCACATTCACCAAGTTCTGGGGTAAATTCCTTTGCAAAGTGCAACATCCCTTACAGAGTGAACAGTCTATTTGTTTTTAATAAATCAACCATATAAGGTTTTTACAAAACTAGATAAGATTTTTTAACATGTTTTACTCCTTATATATACTCACTATATTACCAAAAGTATTGGGACACCTACCTTTACACACACATGAACTTTAAAGGCATCCCAGTCTTAGTCCGTAGGGTTCAATATTGAGTTGGCCCACCCTTTGCAGCTATGACGGCTTCAATTCTTCTGGGAAGGCTGTTCACACGGTTTATGAGTGTGTCTATGGGAATGTTTGACCAGAAGCACATTTCTGAGGTTAGGCACTGATGTGGACGAGAACGCCTGGCTCACAGTCTCCACTCTAATTCACCCCAAAGATGTTCTAATGGGTTGAGGTCAGGACTCTGTGCAGCCAGTCAAGTTCCTCAACCCCAAACTCGCTCATCTGTGTCTTTATGGACCTTGCTTTGTGCACTGGTGCGCAGTCATGTTGAAACAGGAAGGGACCATCCCCAAACTGTTCGCACAAAGTTGGGAGCATGACATTTTCCAAAATGCCTTGGTATGCTGACGCCTTAAGAGTTCCCTTCATTGGAACTAAGGGGCCAAGCCCAACCCCTGAAAAACAACCACACCATAATCTCCCTTCACCAAATGATTTGGACCAGTGCACCAAGCAAGGTCCATAAAGACATGGATGAGAGAATTTGACAGCCTTCCCAGAAAGGTAGAAGCTGTTATAGCTGTAAAGGGTGGGCCAACTCAATATTGAACCCTATGGACTGAGACTGGGATGCCATTAAATTTCATGTGCGTGTAAAGGCAGGTGTCCCAATACTTTTGGTAATATAGTGCACATATGCAGCTTTCTGTATAAATGTATATAGCAATAATAGGATTTGTGTTTACCTCTTGCATCCCCTGATACAGTAAACTTGTAGGGGCTTTGACCAGTCCATAATCCGACATACCCTAGGAAGGTGGTTCCTGTATATGCAATCTGGAGGACAAATTATAGGTGCATTTTAGAGATATTTTACTGTCGTTTTGTATTGTTATTGTTAAAGGTACAATTTTCTTTTCCTACCCTGTTTCCCCAAAAATAAGACCTACCCTGAAAATAAGACCTAGCGTTATTATCCAGGTGGGCTGCAATATAAGCCCTTCCCCGAAAAAAAGCCCTAGTTAAAAATGCTTGTAAAATCCTATAATCCCCTCTATTACAGTATTATATAATGTAAAATGTGTCTGTTTCTGTAATATAATTGCGGGGAAGAGAGCTCCGGTGGGTAACAGAAGTGCAGAGCGGCGCTATAACAAATGTATTTGGCACAATTATATTACAGAAATGCACACATTGTACATTATATAATACTGTAATAGTGTGGATTATAGGATTTTACAAGCATTTTAACTCAGTTCACACTGGGGATTCCTGACAGGCAGTGAGGGAGAGGGGGAGAGAAGACAGCACATTACATGGTAAGACCTACCCCGAAAATAAGCCCTACTGTGTTTTTTGTTGGCATAATTAATATAAGACCTGGCCTTATTTTCAGGGAAACACGGTAAATAGCTTCCTTTACCTTAGTACAGTCCTCCTTCACTTACCTCATCCTTCCATTTTGCTTTTAAATGTCCTTATTTCTTCTGAGAAATCCTCACTTCCTGTTCTTCTGTCTGTAACTACACACAGTAATGCAAGGCTTTTTCCCTGGTGTGGAGTGTCGAGCTCCCACCCTCCCTTGCACTAGAGGAGAGTCAGGACGCTCTCTACGTTGCAGATAGAGAAAGGAGCTGTGTGTTAGTGGGCATCCTGATTCTCCTGTAGTCCAAGGGAGGGGGTTATTTACGAAAGACAAATCCACAAGTGCAAACTACAAATGCAAAGGGCACTTGAAATTGCACTGAAAGTGCACTTGGAAATGCAGTCTCTGTAGATCCGAGGGGGACATGCAAGGAAAGTAAAAAACAACATTTTAGCTTGCACATGATTGGATAATAAAATCAGCAGAGCTTCCCCTCATTTCAGATCTACCCCTTAGATTTACAATGACTGCACTTCCAAGCGCACTTTCAGTGCAATTTCCAGTGCACTTTGCTCTTGTAGTTTGCACTTGTAGTGAAAAGTGGATTTGCCTTTC
The DNA here is from genome assembly GCA_029574335.1 of Rana kukunoris. NCBI lineage: Eukaryota > Metazoa > Chordata > Amphibia > Anura > Ranidae > Rana > Rana kukunoris. The sequence continues at coordinate 502,786,370 of CM056049.1, read as the reverse complement.
GTAGATGTCAGAAAAGGCCCAAGTCTTAAAGTGGTTGAAGCATTTCTATTTACATACAGCACTACAGAAATAAAAATAAATCTACTGTTTTTGAACACAAATTATACTATACCGTTCCATTCTGAATAAAATCCAAATCCACGGTGAGGTTTCTGAGTATTTCAGGAAACGCATAGTCCAAGTTTCTCCCATGATAAATATTTCCTTTTGTGTCTTGAGCAATTATACTAGTGCAATACCTATATTACAGAATACAACATTTGTTTTTACTGCCAAAAAAAGAAAAATTACTGTTTTAAGTGCAAATGTCAGTATTTAGGCTACAAACAAATTCAATATGCAGTTGGCAATATGATTTAGGGTAGATAATGAGACAAAAAACTGATTTCTAATATTATTTTTGATATAGTAAGTACCGTATTTGCCGGCGTATAAGACGACTCCCTAATTTTCCAGATAAAATGTTGGTTTTAGGATATACTCACCTTATAAGACGACCCCCTTCCTACTAGTCATGCCTTGCCTCACCTCACTGTGCCCAATTACATGCATCACTGTGTGCCACTACATGCCTCACTGTGCCCAATTACATGCATCACTGTGCCCAATTACATGCATCACTGTGCCCAATTACATGCATCACTGTGCCCAGTTACATGCCTCACTGTGCCCAATTACATGCCTCACTGTGCCCAATTACATTCCTCACTGTGCCCCACTACATGCCTCACTGTGCCCCACTACATGCCTCACTGTGCCCCACTACATGCCTCACTGTGCCCCACTACATGCCTCACTGTGCGCCCCACTACATGCCTCACTGTGCGCCCCACTACATGCCTCACTGTGCGCCCCACTACATGCCTCACTGTGCGCCACTACAAGCCTCACTGTGCGCCACGACAAGCCTCACTGTGCGCCACGACAAGCCTCACTGTGTGCCACGACAAGCCTCACTGTGCGCCACGACAAGCCTCACTGTGTGCCACGACAAGCCTCAGTGTGTCACTGCTTACCTTATCCGTGACATGCAGATCGCCGTCCATGTTTCAAAAGCCGCGCCTCCTCTCTCTGCTGTTCCGTGATAGGCAGAACACTCAGCTTCCCAGGAGACACTGTGTTTAGTGTTCCGCCTATCACGGATGCCCTCTCGTCCTCGATCTCAGATAAGAGGGCATCCGTGATAGGCGGAACACTAAACACAGTGTCTCCTGGGAAGCTGAGTGTTCTGCCTATCACGGAACAGCAGAGAGAGGAGGCGCGGCTTTTGAAACATAGACGGCGATCTGCATGTCACGGATAAGGTAAGCATTTATTAGGTTACCAGCGTATAAGACGACCCCCGACTTTTAAGAAGAATTTCAGGGGTTTAAAAGTCGTCTTATACGCCGGAAAATACGGTAGCTCAGGGACAGGACTCCACAGATCACTGACATGACATGTCCTCTCCTGAGTCACAGTGACAATCTCTCTCCAAGCCTGGTGGTCCCTCCAGTCCACTCCAGTCTAAACAGTCCCACTTTCGGCCTGCCTTGCACCCGACCCGCACACGAGGCTCTGGCCACGCTCCCTTGCACCATGAGATCACAAGACATGCTCAGGCAATGCCTCCGCCAGACCCACCTGTACACACACTCGGATAGTCTCAGCCGGCTACGGACTGAGCCGAGCATCGCAGCCATAGTTTTTACTGACAACCTTTTCCTTTTACTGGCATTTCCTGGCAGGAGAAAAATGCCTGTTTTTTACTGGCTGCCAGTAAAAATACTGACGTTTGACAACACTGGGGGGCACTTGTGCGGGCGTGCTCCCGAGTCCTGCTGCTCCGTCCATTGACACGAACAGCAGGACTCGGTCCGCCCCCCCCCCCCCCCCCCCCCTCGTCTCACTCGTCATTGCATTTAATCGACAATGAGGACCGGAGACAGTGGCTGGAGCTGCTGTGCTCGTTCCAGTCACTGGAAAGATCAGACTCTTGGGGCTCTGGGGGGCTGCTGCACTACAGACGATTTTTCTTTACCTAATGCATATAATGCATCAAGGTGAAAATCCTTGAGGGTTCACAACCTCTTTAAAGTGTTAATAAACCCACAACAGTAAAATCAGTCTGTATATGCAGTAAAGCATGCTTGTTATACTCAACGTGGAACCTAAGGGGTTAATCCTCTGCAATGTATAAAAATACTGTTTGATCCTGTCTTCTCTGATCCTTCATTTCTTCTCCCGCCCCTATTCTATCTGCTGATAAAACAGCCTTGGGAACAGTTTGGTATGTATTTCTAGAGATTTGTTTTTTCTTGGGAGACTGCATGTGATCAGCACAGGGCAAATCAACACTGTCAAGACAGAGGGTTAGGGGTCCTGCAGCCTCATAGGGCAATCAGGGGAGAATGAAAGCAGTCTTCAGACCGTTCTAACTGCTGATGAGAAAAGGTATAGCTGTTTATATTTACTATAACGATTGCATTCCCATGTTCTGTGTACTGTGGGAGACCAGATATAGTGAATGCAGAGTCCTGGGTTTAGTAACACTTTAGCAAGTGTGTGTGGTCATGTGGTGGAGAACTTGTAGCTGGTTTGCAATGAACCATGGGGAAGCATATGAAGATATGTGGGTGAAGATTTTATAATGTCACAAGAACTTTGTACTTGTTTTACAGCAAGATGGACATTATTTTGAGTGTTTGATATAAATGAAGGTAACATTTTAAAACACAGTTTATCTCTGTATATACAGTATATGCATATGGTATACTGTATATTGTGCAGCACAAGAAGATAAACCTGTTCATTTTTTTGGGCACATGTAGAAATATTATAGCAAGATTTTACAACAGGAGGTACTATTGTTGGATTTATATGTTGTTGTGGTGTTGGAGTGCTGGAGGGCTGCTATTTGAGGGGACTGTTATTTGTTTGATACCACATGGAAGAACATGAACATGAAGATTAGATATTCACTTTTTTTTCCAACTGGAGTTTTCAGTAATTCTTAACACAATGAGAGAATTTCTCTGAGAAAGAACAGAAAGCCAGACTTAAAGGGGTTGTAAAGGTTTGTTTTTTATTTTCTAAATAGGTTCCTTTAAGCTAGTGCATTGTTGGTTCACTTACCTTTTCCTTCTAATTGTTTTTTTTCTTTGTCTGAATTTCTCACTTCCTGTTTCTCCTCGTTACAGAGGAGTTCCACCCAAATTTGGAACTTCTGCTTGTTCCACTTCTCACCCCCTTACATGCCACATTTGGCATGTAATTTTTTGGGGGGGGGGGAGTGGGGGCTTCAGGAGGAGTGGGACTTCCTGTCCCACTTCCTCCTTCCGCCGAGGGCTGGTAAGGCGATTAAGCTTAATCGCCTTACTGCAGCCCCTCCCCTAGGTGATCGTCTAGGACACGTGACAGGTCCTAGACGATCGCCTGTCGAATCAGCGGCGAGCCGCGCCGCGCGCGCATGTGCAGTGCGGCTCGCGCATGCGCAGTGGGTGCCCGGCCGTGAAGCCGAAGGCTGTCACGGCGGTTGCCCACAGTAGCAATGAGGATGCCGGCCGGGGAGGGGGGGAGCGGAGCGGAGCCCCGGCCGGCGCGTCGCTGGAACGCTGGAGCAGGTAAGTGTGTGTTTATTGATAGCCAGCAGCTACACTTTTTGTAGCTGCTGACTTTTAATAAACACCAAATTTGTCTGGAACACCCCTTTAAGCTGTTCTGGCTGACTAACCCCTAGCCAGAACGTCTCGGATGATGGTGGAAAGCTTACTGAGAAGAAACAGGAAGTGAGAAATTCAGACAAAGAAAAAAAACATTTAGAAGGAAAAGGCAAGTGAACCAACAATACACTAGCTTAAAGGAACCTATTTAGAAAATAAAAAACAAACCTTTACAACCCCTTTAACCACGTAACCCCCGAACCATATTGCTGCCCAATGACCAGAGCACTTTTTGTGATTCGCACTGCGTCGCTTTAACTGACAATTGCGCCGTCGTGCGATGTGGCTCCCAAACAAAATTGGCGTCCTTTTTTTCCCACAAATAGAGCTTTCTTTTGGTGGTATTTGATCATCTCTGCGGTTTTTATTTTTTGCACTATAAACAAAAATAGAGCGACTATTTTGAAAAAAATTCAATATTTTTTAATATACCCCAAAAATATATAAAAAAAAAAAAATTTCCTCAGTTTAGGCTGATACGTATTCTTCTACATATTTTTCGTTAAAAAAAAATCGCAATTAGCATTTAATGATTGGTTTGCGCAAAAGTTATAGCATTTACAAAATAGGGGGTAGTTTTATGGCATTTTTATTATTTTTCTTTACTAGTAATGGCAGCGATCAGCGTTTTTTTCCCAGTACTGCGAACATATGGCGGACACTTCGGACACTTTTGACAAATTAATATATATAAAAATGCCATTGGCAGTGAAGGGGTTAACACTAGGGGGCAGGGAAGGGGTTAAGTATGTTCCCTGGGTGTGTTCTAACTGTATGGGGCGGTGGACTCACTGAGGGAAATCACTGATCTTCTGTTCATACATTGTATGAACAGAAGATCAGCGTTTTCCCCACTGACAGGACCGGGAGCTTTGTGTTTACACACACAGCTCTCGTTCCCTGCTCTGTAACGAGAGATCGCGTGTGCCCGGTGACGATCGTGGCCGCCGGGCACACGCACAGGACTCGGGGGCGAGCGGGGGGCGTGCGCGCCGGCGGCCGGTGGCACGCACGCGTCTCCTAGTGGCCGCAGAAGTGCCGACGTAGAGCAACGGGCTCTCGCCCAGGAGAGCCGACCTGCCACCGTATAACTGCAATGGCTGGTCGGCAAGCAGTTAATGTGCCATGCTTGTAAGGAGGAAGCACGGCCTTTATATGACGTAAGCACATATAGTTGCCCAATGTTCATATATAATTAGTTTGTACACTGAAATGTTTATAAAAACATCATAGCACATTAAAGCGGAGTTCCACTCAAAAGTGTAACTTCCACTTATCTGTCTCCTTCTCCACCTCATGTGCCACATTTGGCACATTTCAGGGGGGAGGGGGGAACGGGTACCTGTTTTTGACAGGTACCGCTCCCCACTTCTGGGAGACCAGGCTGTGGCCCAGTTTCCCGGAAGTTTGGCCCCCTACTCCTTCGTCCGTTGCCGGACCAATTAGAAAGCAGAGCACACTTTGCGCATGCGCAGTAGGGAACCGGCTGCAAAACTGAAAGGCTTCACTGCTGGGTTCCCTTACCAGGAATGGCGGCGGCTGCACCTGACAGCCGATCCGAAGATCAGCTGGGGTGCCGACATCGCAGGCACCCTGGACAGGTAAGTGTCCATATATCAAGAGTCAGCAGCTGCACTATTTGTAGCTGCTGACTTTAAATTTTTCATAAGGGGCTGGACCTCCTCTTTAATAACATTATTCACATTAAATAAAAAAATCCAACCAGTTAATACAGCACTTGCAGTACTAAAATAATGCATATCTAGTGACATCAACATCAAAAACGTTTACCTGTACAGTTTTTAATAGGAACTCATATTTTCGAGTTTAGGATCTGCACAGTACGCTGTATATGATATATATGCTAAAACCCTTAACACCTAAAGGGTTTAAAAATTAAAACTAAAGACCATGGAATTTGAACCCTACATTACCACGATAGCACACCAATATAAAAACCTGCCCTTTAAACTCTAATCTTTAGGGTTATCTTGTTAATCTTGGACATAGATAGTACTAGTACTACTGTACACAGGTTTTAAAAATGCTGAAAGGTTAACAGCTTTGTTTTCATATTCAGTTTTGGATTAAACTTTTTCTAATGCCAAACATTATTTTTTGGGAGGCAACTTTGACACGACTTGAGTATGAATCACAGCGCGACTTCAGCGCGACTTGGGGCGACTTACAATGGAGGGGGAACTTCATGTTAAATAAAAAACCAGCATGGGTTCCCCCTCCAAGAGCATACCAGGCCCCCCTATAGGGAACCCCCTACGGCAAAAAGAATGCTGAAACGTCGAAAATCCATACCCGACCCTTATCCGAGAACGCAGCCTGACCGGTCAGGAAAGGGGGTGGGGACGAGCGAGTGCCCTCCCCCCCCTGAACCATACCAGGCCGCATGCCATCAATATGGGGGGGGGGGGGATAGGTGCTTGTTGATGGGGACAAGGACCTCTTCCCAACAACCCTGGTCTTGGTTGGCGGGTCTGCGAGTGGAGGGCATATCGGAATCTGGGAGCCCCCTTTAATAAGGGGGCCCCCAGATCCCGGCCCCCCACCCTATGTGAATGAGTATGGGGTACATCGTACCCCTATCTATTCACCTGGGGGGAGGGGGAAGTGTCAAGAAATGAAACACACTAGACAGGTTTTTATAGTAATTTATTAATCATCTCCGGGGGTTTTCTTCCGAATTCGGGGGTCTTCTTCAGACCCCTAATTGCCCTATTTTTTTTGTCAATGGGACTGAAAGGTTTAGTTGGGGGGGGGGGGGGGAACAGGCAGTTAAGCTGTGTTTTTACTGCTCCTCTGCAAACTGCCCCTCCTTAAACTGCAAATGCAGTTGGAAAAGGGTATACACATGCTGCAATTGCAATGCGATGGTGACAAAAATGATCCCCCTGTCATGTTTGATGGGCAGTACCACCACCTAATGCAGTATATTCAAGTGAATGGGACCACCTCATAACTGCGAGCCAGGGGTTTGCTTTGCGGTTGTGGCATAGCCCCATTCACTTAAATATGCTATTATGTGGAATAGACAGTGGTATTGCCGGCTGAACAGGATTGGGGGAACATTTTTGCAGCAAGGCATCACTACTTCAGCATATGTATACCTCTGTCCAGCTGCCAAGCTTTCTTTTGGTGATATTTATTCATGACTCTGTTTTTTATGTTTTGCGATATAAGTGGAAAAAGAGTAGAAATTTGGAAAAAAACACAATATTTTCTTCTTTCCATTTAAAAAAAATCCAATAAAATCAAATGTTGTCATAAATTTAAGCCAAAATGTATTCTGCTACATGTTTTTGGTAAAAAAAAAAAAAAATCCCGTTAAGTGTATAATAATTGGTTTGTGTGACAGATGTACGCAAATGATCATGTACAGATGTGTGCAGGAGATCACGGACATAAGTGTGCAAATGATCATTGGGACATGTGATTTTACTGTTACATATGTGGGGAACAGGTGTTTTTACTATGTGGGGACATGTGTTTTGGGGGACATGTGTGTTTACTATATGTGTTTTACATTGTGTGACACTAGGCTGGTGATCAAGAGTAAAAAGCTGTAAAACACAGCTCATACTCGCTGATCACCAGCTGGGCTGCAGCGATCCTTCTCCTTAACAACAACTTCTGTGTGAGGAGAAGAGAGACGATCACCTAGCAACCAGCTCTGTTTACATCACATGACGGCTGTGATTGGACACAGCCGTCATGTGATCAGGAGGGCCAATCACGGAGCCCTCCTGCTGATCTGAGATGCGCTGTGTCCTGGTGACACAAGTGCATCGGGATTGCACCGCTGCACGGGAACGCGCGCAATCCCCCTCCTTCTAAGGGACATTCCTGAAAGTCCACTCAGAAGGAGAGAGCGCCCGTGGTTAATAACCCTCTTGCTGGCAAGTATACCATTGAAGTTAGAATTTTTTTCTAATATAATATAAAAAAAACAAGACAATATTTCTTTAGAGGTCTTTACAGTGGTACTTACGCTGTAGCTTCATAGGCAAGGTTTACACCCAATATATATCCAACACTGACTTCAAGTGTTCTAGCTATTCCTCTTATCTCATCAGCATAGGGTTCCCGAACTAAAAATATTACGTCAATTTCTGCTAGAGGAAAGATGATGGCTTGGACCCATTTTGGTATTGATGATCTGCAATACAGGTGTACACAATTAGATAAGAGATTTTCCATCTTTAAACCTAGGTTCATAATGACAGCGGGAATGAAATTGTGCAAGTTCAGCTGAACTCGTACGATTTCATGCCTGCATGTCAGTCCTGACTTTGGGGGGGGGGGGGGGGGGGACGATTTCAGAGACATCTGTGCGGGTTTCTGCACAGATGTCTATTGAAATCGCACCCCGAAGTCGCCAAAAGTAGCACAGGAACTACTTTTTTTTGGGAATCAGTGCAGCGATGCAAATGTGGCATTGCACCGATTCGGACGGTGCCATTTCCGGCAATAGCCACCGATTTGGCATGCAATTTGACAAGTCAAATCGCATGCCTAATCGCTGCAATGTGAACCAGGGCTAACAGTCAGGGAAATTATACAAAATTTACACATATTTCCACATTTACTTGTTTTGCCATCTCATAATTTTGCTAGCAGTAAAAAAGCGGTGAAGAAGTAAGCCTATCACTTCTGAAACATACATTAATTGGGTCTGTACAGAGTTTGTAATTTTAAATATATTATAGAGTAAAAACACCACATAACAAAAACTGCTTTAGCAATACAGTTGTATTAAAGTGATTGTAAAACTTTGTTTTTTATTTCATTAAAATAACAAATGTTATACTTACCTGCTCTGTGCAATGGTTTTGTACAGAGCAGCCCCGATGGCTCTACTGGTTTCATCCCCTTGCCCAGTGAACCAAATAGCAAGCCGTTTGCTATGTCCGTCCATTAGGGGCGCATGGGTGCCGCCCCCTATCCATTGTTGGTCAAGAGAGAGGGTAGTGTTAGCTGTATTAGCACATTTAGATGGACTTGGCTAACAAAGCTGAACTCCAAGTTACAGCTACAGCAAACATTTTTGTTTTCCTTTTGGAATAAAGGTTTTAGATAAATGAATACAAGCTGATCATTGTAAGCACCCCTGTCATTGTAAGTGCAAACCTGAATCCTTCTATCACTTACAGCCAAGGAAGCTGCCATGCCTCTATTTGATTTGCAGTTCACATGTGATCAATTATGACAATAGTCATTTGCTGACTTGACAGGTCGGTTGAGATTTTACCGCGATTTGCCGCGATTCGTGGCCGCGATTTCAATGAATGCCTGTGTAAGTGGCATCAAAATCGGACCAAAGTAGTGCAAGGACTACTTTGAAGTAGGCACTACTTAAAGTCATGCCAGTATGAATGGTGGTCGTTGAAAATAATGGGAAATTACTTGTGATAAGATTTTGCAGTCCAAAATCGTGGGACAATTCATATAAGTTTGAAAGGGGACTAAAGCTATAGACTTTAAAATCTGCTGTACATGATAGCCAATCAGCTTCCAACTTTAGTTTGTTCAATTAAAGTATAACTAAAGGCAAAACTTTTTTTTTTGGATAGAGGGGAGAGGTATAACAACACCTATTAGTTTTATATTGCTACCTTTGCCCTATTTGTCCTGTTTACCTTTATCATTGAAAGTGAAAGAAAACCCAAATTGTTGGGTTGTCCCCTGAAAAGTAATACAGGGGGAAATTTACAATGGGGACACTAGTTCTGGTGACCTGGGGATCCCCGAGGAATTCCCTTAACTTCTTCTCACTTCCTGTTTGGCTATGGGACAGGAAGTGAAGGGAAATCTCCCATCCCGCAAATGGAAAAAAATAAAATAATGGACAGGGCTTATAACATTACTCTATCCGAAAAGAAATAAAACGTTTTACCTACATTTTCTACTTTAACTACATCAGCCCCGGAAGGTTTTAACCCCTTAATGACTACGCCATTTTTTTGAGATATGGCACTGCATCGCTTTAACTGACAATTGCGCGGACGTGCGACGCTGTACCCAAACAAAGTGTATTTCCTTTTTTCCCACAATCAGAGCTTTAAAAGCTATAAATAGAGGTGCGGTTTTTATTTTGTGCGCTATAAAGCGGGACTGCGACATTGTGGTGGACAAATATGACCTCAAGTGACACTTTTTGGGGACCAGTGTCATTATTACATTGATCAGAGCTATTAAAATGTACTGATCAATGTGTAAATGACACTGGCAGGGAAGAGATTAACACTAGGGGGCGAGCACGGGGTTAAATGTGTTCCCTCAGTGTGTTCTAACTGTATGGGGGGTGGGCTTACTGAAACACCGCAGAGATCACTGTTCCTGATCTCCATGATGTCCCCTGACAGAACGGGGATCCGCCTTATTTACGTACTTATTTATGTACTGCGATTGCGGACCGACGTACGGGTATGTCGGTTTGCGTAGAAGAGCCGACCTGCCGCAGTATATATACTGTGGCTGGTCGGCAATTGATTAACATAAATGTAAAGTCTTGTGTTTTTTTTGTTTTTTTTTAATATTACAATAACAAACATGTTATACTTACCTGCTCTGTGCAGTAGTTTTGCACAGGGCAGCTTGCTATGGCTGCAGCTCCGTGTATCCATTTAAACACAGAGCCACGGTTCGGCCCTGCCACCTCTCTCTCCTGATTGGCTAACTGAGTTTGATTGAGAGCAGCGGGAGCCAATGGCACCGCTGCTCTGTCTCAGCTAATTAGGAAGGAGTGTCTCTGATGGCCGAGGCACTCTTGGACATCGCTGGATAGATGGGGCTCAGGTAAGTATTAGGGGGGCTGAAGGGGGCTGCTGCACACAGAAGGCTTTTTATCTTAATGCATAGAATGCATTTTCAGGTAAAAGTAGCCCTGGTATAGTCACAGCTTGTTTATTTACATTTAGATATCTTCAAAACTGTCCTCTGAAACATACTTTTTTTCTCATCACAGCAATCTAGAATGTGGGCATGCAAAGCCGCTGTGACTATCTTCTGGGATTCTGTGCATTCTGGCTACCCAGCATGTACCTCCCGATCTTGTGCATGTGCAGTGCGATATCGGCTGGCCCCACTGCATCCCAGCCGGGTTTCCATAGCGATGGCAGCAAAACTTTAACCTGGTGATGCCCATTGACTCCTGGGATTGATGACACTCATCTCCTAGGAGTCAATGCCAGGCTGGAAATGACGTACCTCGCTGCAGCGAGGCACACAGGCAGAAAACAAATAAGTAATTAAAGTGGGTGTAAACCCATATAAAAAAAAAAAAAAACTGCAAGACAAAGGCATAATGAGCTAGCATGCATCATGAAATACTTATGCCGCGTACACACAGTTGCAATTTCTGTCAAGAAAAGTTCAATATGAGCTTTTGGTCGGAAATTCCGACCGTGTGTAGGCCCCATCTCACTTTTTCTGTCGGAATTTCCAACAGCAAAAATGTAAGAGCTGCTCACGGGAAAAGTTCTTGTCGGAAATTCCGATCGTCTGTATGCAATTCTGACTCCCAAAAAAACACGCATCATTGAACTTAATTTTTCTCGGCTCGTTGTAGTATTGTACGTCACCGCGTTCTTGACGGTTGGAATTTTGTGTGACTGTGTTTATGCAACACAAGTTTGAGCCAAAATTCTGTCTGAAAAAAAATCTGCGGTTTTCTTGTCGGAATTTCCGATCATGTACACGTGGCATTACTTTAAAATGAACATGTTGCAGTGGTCCCCGTACACCGCTTTGACCGACGACATGTTTCCCGGTGTAATTTCCGGGTTTGCTGGCTCCGCAATGACGTCACCCACCGGTCATGGCACAGGCCCTTTGGCATGATCGAGACGTTACTTTAGTGCGCATGCACTGATGACATTGGCGCAAGCGTATATGATAAATACCACCTAAACCATGTAAGTTTAGGAGATATTTACAGTAGCCTTATTATAGACTTACCTGTAGGTACAAGTGGTATAACAGGGTTTATAATCACTTTAAAAAGAAGGTAAATTGAAAAGGAAAAGAATAAAAACTGCCAATACATTTTTAGCCTGCAAAAAATATCTGCATGGGGCAAAGTTTGTGGGTAGAACTCCGCTTTAAGCTTTGACAAAAAAAACAAAACATGGAAGCTGATTGGTTTCTGCACCAGATTTTGCTCTCTCCAGTTTTAGTAAATCCCCCCCTATGTGTGCGTACCCAGCCCCCCCTATGTGTGCGTACCCAGCTAACTGTGACAGTTATTCACGGCATGCCTTAAATATAACTGCTTTGGAAAACGGTTAAATGAATGCGTTTAGATCCACTTTTAATGGTTTGTATCAACCCTCTAACTGTCACTTTTGCTGGATAGCTTATGGCCCGTACATACGATCCAAATATCGGACGAAAACGATCGTCCGATGATGGATCGTACGATTTTTGGATCATGTGTACACTACTTTCGAGAGCCGATCACGATTTAGTCAGTATAGTTGTCGTCCGAAAATACAATACAAATACATTACAACACATGACATCACTTCCGATAATTTTTTTCTGTCGTACGAGAATTTTTGTGACTTTAATAACCTATTTTATTTTACTTGCGACTATTAAGCGAAAAAAGTCGTACGATCCGTCGCCCGATATTCGGATCGTGTGTACGGGCCATTAGTCTGCAAGCTGAAAAATAACAGACTTTACTGGTCACATCACCAGGTGAAAATAAAGGAGAAAAAAAAAAAAGGCAGCCACCACATCTAAGAATTAATAAGCTGCAATATAATACATTTTTGTTTTTGCGTTTACGTCAATTGAATTCCTAGACAGCAAAAGCAACAGTGACAGGCTACAGGAGTTTCTAAATAAAAAACTTACTTGTAGATGAATTCCATGCTCTCTTTAAGGTAGGTTTGGTTGTAATGTGAGAGAATTGCCTTCCAGCGTTGTTCGGGTGGCAGGTCCAGGCTGACATTATAACGAGGGGCTGCCCAATCCTGCAGTGTAAAGGAGAAGGAGCCCCAGAGCAGTAGCAGCAACAAGGAGGGCATTGGGGCCATGGTAAGGATAGTAGTGACAGACACTGAAGAAATCAGCTGACAGTAAGGCCTGCCTTTATGTAACACAACAAGACATGTTGGAATAGGGAACTGAGAAAAGGGAGGGCAGCTGACCCGAGCTGGGAGGGGCGACGTACACCAACATTGCTCTGCACGCTCTTATTGAACTGATACTGTTCACTTTGTACAGGCAGAACTCTGACAGTGCTTAAAGGGTTAGTTCACCTTTAAAAAGCAGCTCCTTTCATTACCTTTAGTCCCTGTACTTCCGGTTGTACGTGGAGGGTCTGCATGCAGTTTTGCCCTTAGGGTCACCATTCACATTACATTCTGACCGTACAATCACAAATTTAGATTTACCATAACTATGTTATGTAACTAAGATCACATAGCTCCCAGCTGTCCCTGATTTCGAGGGACTGTCCCTGATTTGGAGGAATGTCCCTCTGTCCCTCATTCCTCCTCATTTGTCCCTCATGTTGTTCTGATATATAGAGTTGTATATAAAATGCACTTTTTATCTATCAAAAGGTATTTTCCAGTACAAAACCTTTCATCTGAGTTCTAAATTGTTGCATTTGTAAATTCCAAAAGCCAATATAAAGGAATAGTAGTGGTAAAAAAAAGTACTTGTGGGGTGTCCAAACTTTTTTCAAAGAGTGCCAGATTTGATGAAGTGAACATGTGTGAGGGCTGACTAATTTTGCCTAACATTCTTTGAACCATTAAAATTCGGTCTAAGTGTGTTCGTCTGAGCACCAATACACAATGCCCAACAAGAATTCACTTGCCTTTGTGGCTGTGTGTGGTGAAGAGATGAGCTTAGGCGTGTTATTTGGATATACTGTATATATTTCTTTTGTGGCCCCAACGAATCCCAGAGCACTGCTTAGGACTAAGGATGAGCTTGGGCGTTTTATTTGGATATACAGTATTTATCGGCGTATAACACGCACAGGCTTACCATTGCCATAAATGCAGCCTCACCATTGCAACCAATGCAGCCTTACCATTGCAACCAATGCAGCCTTACCATTGCAACCAATGCAGCCTTACCATTGCAACCTCACCATTGCAACCAATGCAGCCTCACATGTGCCATAAATGCAGCCTCACCTGTGCCTTGAATGCAACCTCACCATTGCAACCAATGCAGCCTCACATGTGCCATAAATTCACCCTCACATGTGCCATGAATGCAGCCTTACATGTGCCATGAATGCAGCCTTACCATTGCAACCAATGCAGCCTCACATGTGCCATAAATGCAGCCTCACTTGTGCCATGAATGCAGCCTTACCATTGCCATCAGTGCAGCTTGAACGATGCCCATCTGCAGCCTCGGAGGGGACAGGGAGGGGGCGGGACAAGTGCCAACAGATTACAAACAGGAGAATCTCTTGTTTACCCTGTGGTCTCTTTAATACAAAGTCCCGCCTCCTATGATAGACAGAACAGTCGTCCAATGGCATCCCAGGAGATGGGACTTCCAATAGAGATGTTACTGAGTAAACAGGAGATTCTCTTCACGTAATTTGACGGTGCTCGTCCTGTCCCCTCCAAGGCAACGCCAATAAATACAGTATATATCTTTTGTGGCCCTGGGGGCCACAAACAATATATATAGCCAAATCCCCAGGGGACCATATTAAATCAACGGGGGGCCGCATTTGGCCCCCGGGCCAGACTTTGGACATGCCTGGTTTAACCAATCTTGTTTTTTTGAACAATTCTCCTTTAAGGGGGCGTGCCAAGGGGTGTGTCTTATGCTTGTATACTTTTGCTAATAGGTGTTCCTTATTCCCATCTCAAAAAGTTCGGAGGTATGAGATCAATCTAAGTCCAGGGGTCTCAAACTGGCGGCCCTCCAGCTGTTGCGAAACTACAAGTCCCATGAGGCATTGCAAGGCTGACAGTTACAAGCATGATTCCCACAGGCAGAGACATGATGGGAATTGTAGTTTCACAACAGCTGGAGGGCCACCAGTTTGAGACCCATCTATCCAATCAATCTGTATCCAATCAGGCAAGACCTTGCACTGCATACTTGGCAGATCAACAGGTTCATTCACACCAGATTCACTAGGGTACATTTGTGAACACATTCCCAATGCATGACAACCAAAAAAATAATGGTTCCCTATAAATGTAGTTCACACCAGTGGTGTGTTACATTTGCTCAGCGCAAGAAAGTACAGCATGCACTACTTTTTTTCAGCACAGCGCGTTCAAATGCTCACAAACACCAAACGAAATGCATGTAAGATGTACACCAACACAAAACGCAAGACATTGTTGCAGTGCAACGTTAACGCATAGTGTGAAGGGATCCTAAAGGTAATTGTACAACCAGATTGTTGTGTGTGGTGAGCTTTAAACATTGTATGGAAATGCTCCTGTTTTCTATAGGTTAATGTCAGGTGGGCAACACTTCCACTAGAGGTAAATCATCAGTGGCAGAATCACTAAAGAGGCTGCCTGCCTGTCCCCATGGTATCACTCCCTCTGTACCATATGTGTGCTCACCGTATTGCATTAGGGTGTGCACCCCAAAGCTAAAACACACTGGGGGTTATTTACTAAAGGCAAATACACAAGTGCAAACTACAAGTGCAAAGTGCACTTGAAATTGCACTGAAAGTGCACTTGGAAGTGCAGTCGCTGTAAATCTTAGGGGTAGATCTGAAATGAGGGAAGCTCTGCTGATTTTATTATCCAATCATATGCAAGCTAAAATGCTGGTTTTTATTTTCCTTGTGTAGCGCTACCCCCCTCAGGAGCTGCTGGATAGATTTGGGATGGCATGGTACCTGTAAGGCGGCGTACACACGATCGGATATATCCGATGAAAACGGTCCGCGGACCATTTCCATCGGATATGTCCGATCGGGAGTTTGATCCGATGGCGTGTACACACCATCGGATCAAATTCCCCGCCGCCGGACGGCGCGGTGACGTAGTGGTGACGCGGCGGTGACGTTGACGCCGCCGCGTCACCGCCACGTCACCGCACCAGGAAGTAAAACACTTCCGCGCATGCGCCGAATCCATTCGGCAGCGGCGCAGCGGCGGTGGGGGCCGACATGTCTGCTGGTAAGTGTACTAACCAGCAGACATGTCGGGTGGACAGATTCCCACCGGATAGATTTCAAAGCATGTAGGGGGTGGAGAAATCTGTCCGCTAGCCCATACACACGAGCGGAGATGTCTGCTGAAACGGTCCATCGGACCGTTTTCAGCGGACATATCCCCTCGTGTGTACGCGGCCTAAGAATGTCTAGGGGTATGATGATGATGATGAGAACAATGAAAGAATGTCCAAACAGCCAGTGTCTTTCTGTGCTTTTATTCTTGCCCAACACGGCAAACAGTGAACTTGGAGTAGATAGAGTAAAGATGGGTAAAAGGGAGAATTTGCAGACTCAGGCCTAAGAACAACGGAAACAATCCTGCTTTCAAATGGGACTTTAACTTCGTTGCCACACCAGCCAGAGTGGGTACAGCATATCTGGACAGTCTCTCTCACAGAACTGACAGCCAGAATATCACTGAGAATCTTGAGAAGGAGAACAAGTCTCTGCCACAGACTTGACTGAAAGTAGGAATAGGAATGAGACCTCTGCCACAGGCCCTTTGCTTTAGAACTCAATTTGTGAAGTGAATCCTTCTCAAGATTATTGATACTTGAATCCCCCTCAGGTAGTTTTCTTTAATTAGTCACCGACTGACAGGTTGCCATTAGAAAAACTCCCAGTGTCCAGTCACTTTGATCCCTGATGGTTCGTCTAGGCCCTATTGGATTGCCTGCCTCCGGGCTTTCCTCAGACTGACTCCCCACCGAACAGCACAACTCGCTTGGGATCTTCTTTCCAAAGATGGGGGGACCCAATAAGTCACTGGGTCCCATCACCGCTTTAGTTGTTCCTGACCAACCTGGTCCCAGAACCAAGAACAATGCGTAGCACGTGTGCCCCGGACTGGTAGGCCATATTGCCGGGGCCCGTGATGTGCGCACACCCTGAAGGTGGGTGCCGCACCCGGATCCAACCACAAACTCTTCCGCCAAACATTGCGTCTCTCCAGAAATACCCTCCCCCAGCATGCCCCGCGAGGGAAAAAAAGCCTCTGATTGGCCGCTGGCAAGAAGGCGAATTGGCCTAGACTTCACTGCCGCCACCTGTCGCCCCGGGGTGGAAAGGCACCTCAGGAACACAGAATGAACCGACAGTACAGCCCAGCTAGAACAGAAACTGAATTTACACAAATCACATGGATGAGAGCTACATAACTCTCTCATCCCCCCTCTAAATTTAAGATAGCACCTGGACTGAAAGTACACAGACGCTACACACTCCCCCTGCTGAATTTGACACTGTCCCCAGTTACACAATATATATTTTTTTACAAATATTTACAGTAAGATCTATGGCATTACACATTCCTAGCTATCTAATCTGCCCCATTCTCCGACAGCGTTGATAGAAGGTCAACAAACCTGCAAAACACAAAAACAAAATACACACAATACACATATTTACATGTGGGTATGCACAGCTGTGTATACCCACTAGCTCAATGAGTAGAACTGAGATTGCACCCTCAGACCTGACATAGAGGGTAAAATCTCCTTTCCCTCCCAGAGAGGTAATATTCAAGTAAGTGCTGAGCAATTTCCTAAGTTACAAAACCTAGGAGGGGGGAAAAAACACAAATATGTACATTTTATTTTCTGCTGCAAGAAGAAAAAGTAAAGTCTGCAGAACACTGCCCCTAGTGGCCAGTGCGCTGGTACTACAACGGCAGTCCTTGTTCATTTTAGAACAAACAGTAAAAGAAGGGAGATGAAGAACATGGCATCTACTTCCTTTTCCTTTTTCCAGATGCTGTGAAGAAGCCGGCAAGAACCCATCCTGACTAACTGGTCAAACCCCCCGAAGTTCTGCACATGCACCAAAATGTGGATCCGGGGAGATAAAAACATAACATGGATAGGGGCAAAAACTGTTGTCCGTGTCTTCTTTAAAAGCAGCAATAAAGAGAACAAGAAAGGCATGAGGTTTACTTATAGAACCTCGGATCGGGCAAGGTAATAATGTCTCCGCAGGTATTCGTAGAAGTAATGGAGAACACTTGATCCTGTTTCCCGGGACTCTTCATGACCACACAATCACAGAAAATGTATCGACCAGGGCTTCATTCTCTGAGACAGTTTTCTAGGCGGTTGCCTAAACAAAGAAAGGTGTATTCCGTCTCACGATCCTTTACTGGGACATTCAGGTATTCCCAAACAGCATTTCGATACCATCCCTCTCTCTCCTGGTCGATATCATAAAGAAGGGCTGGAGGTACGTATGGGTACTCACAACCGTAATCAGCGGCCACTTTACGCATAACAACGCGCTGCAATCGGGCCAGGTTAGGCAACATGCGAGGGTCTTCAAGTCCAGGCAGCACAATAGAATCAGGTGCCCTTTTAAGCATAGGCACGGCGGCAGGTATGGGGTTAGAAACATAAGTGCTAAACTCACCAACTCCCCAGATCAGCTGCGGAACATTGGAGCCTGTTGCGCTTAATGCATTCGATGCGCTCCGGCCGGAGCGTTTCTTCCTTCGCCGAGTCTTGTGAGTCCGATACCCTCCATGGCCTTGGGACTCGGGAAACTCGAGCTCGAACCAGCGGTCGTCGCCGACATCAGACGAGGACTCCAGCTCAGACAAATTGTACTCTTCGGCAGGCAGGAAATTACATGCCCCGGCTGGGACAGTGGACAAGTCCGGTAAGCGGGAAGCCTGTGCGGGGCCCACTGTGGCAACAGCACGCCAAACGCAGACCGCGTTAATGGGGGCAGTCTCAGACACAACATCAACTTGCTTACTGGTTACGCTAGGCACACAGTCATTCGGGACAGTCTCATCCACTCCGCTTACCTCCGCTTACCTCCAGCGATCGGGTGGGTGAGGTAGTCAGTAGCGAGGTCAAGGTGGACGAGACGGTCATGACCTCCGGATCAACAGCCTCAGGCTCAACGATTTCCACAGATGGGGAGGGGGCTGGCCATGGGGCCTCCTCCTCTGCAGTCACAGTTCCAGAAATCCAGTCCACCCTGTACTCCCGAGGAGCTTCGGTTGGTGGCTCAATTTGAAACAGATAGGTCCGGCACTTTCTGCATCGGGCAAATGGCACAATCCGGACGGCAAGCTCCAAGCAACGAGGGCAAGACAGTCCGAGAGCCTCTGCGCCTGCGGTTGAAAACAAGACAAATTTCCCATGGGTCCGCATCCGGATCCCAGTATCAGTGACGGGTACTCCAGCGGCAGCAGTCTTTGGTTGAGATCCAATGGTGGACATCGGAGGCCTCAATCTCTCGAACGGCTTCGGAGGAACAGACATGTTGCATGTGTCTCTCTCTCGTAGGCGGGCAATCACTCTGTTGGCTTAGCGCAAAACTTTGCCCTACGTCTCACGCAGGGGTGGGTAGCTCCTCCCACTTGAAGAACTTGTCTAGGCAGCCCAGACTTCCGCTACCTGAGGTTAACTCCTTCTTCAATACACAGTTTAACACCGCAACATTTCCTGGTTCTCAATAGCCGAAATAAACTCACAATTCCATTGCCAGAGGTAACAGCCAATCCCGGACGAGCCCCCACGTGTAGCGCTACCCCCTCAGGAGCTGCTGGATAGATTTGGGATGGCGTGTTACCTGTATGAATGTCTAAGGGTATGATGATGATGAGAACAATGAAGGAATGTCCAAACAGCCGGTGTGTTTCTGTGCTTTTATTCTTGCCCAACACGGTAAAAACAGTGAACTTGGAGTAGATAGAGTAAAGATTGGTGAAAGGGAGAATTCGCAGACTCAGGCCTAAGAACGACGGAAACAATCCTGCTTCCAAATGGGACTTTAACTTTGTCGCCACCCCAGCCAGAGTGGGTACAGCGTACCTGGACAATCTCTCTCACAGAACTGGCAGCCAGAATATGACTGAGAATCTTGAGAAGGAGAACAAGTCTCAGCCACAGACTTGACTGAAAGTAGGAATAGGAATGAGACCTCTGCCACAGGCCCTTTGCTTTAGAACTCAATTTGTATGCCCACCCCCCCTACAGTTAAAACACACCCAGTGAACACACTTAACCTCTTGTCGCAGTCCCGCTAAAAATCACAGATCGCCACCATTACCAGTAAAAACGATAAAAAAAGTCCCTAAATCCATCCCGTAATTTGTAGACGTGATAAGTTTTGCGCAAACCAATCAATATACGCCTATTTTTTTTACCAAAACGTAGAAGAATATATATCGGCCTAAACTGATCAAATACCACAATAAGAAAGCTCTATTTGTGATGATTGCTTGGGTACAGCGTCACACAACCACGCAATTGTCTGTTAAAGCGCTGGAGCGCCGCATCGCAAAAAATAGTCTGGTCATTAAGAGGGTGAATCCTTCTGGGGCTGAAGTGGTTAAACACAGTTTACACTTCAGTTAGGAATGAACAAAGGAGTGGTACCAATTGCTCACTGCGTTCATTCAGTAAAGGGAGGGACCTGTAAATGACATATTTATTGGCCCCTTCCCCCGCTTTTCTATCCTGAAACATCCCCATGTGTGCCCACAGCAGCATCCAGCAGGAGAGGAAAGGAGGGAGACCTGCAGCACTTTTGAGATGGGAATTTGCGCAGGCAGCAGGGGGAATCTGTGCCACACAGGTCATTAGGGTGTGCCCAGGCACATCTGCCACACCAATTCACACGCCTATGCTCTGTACCCAGATGCAGTGAGATGTTGCTCTGTGGCTGGCCTGAACACTTATAAATTTTGATCACTAGATGGCAACATCTTGCTGCCTCAGCTACGGAAGGAGCGATTCCAAACAGGCAGCCTCTTAGCGATCCTACCAGTGGCAATATTGACAAGATTGACTATATCATAATACCGGTCAATAAAATTTTAAATCTATTCTGTAAAAAAATTATAGTTATTTTCTATGGAATTACACTATTTTTACAGCAATTTGCAGTACAATCACTCAGCGACTACACATATGCAATGTTTCGTGTCTGCTACAAGCTTACCGGTGCCATCTGCTCTGCATTCACCTCTATGGCATAACTATAAATTGCTGAAGGAGGGTGATTTATAGCCGAGCATGCCAATCTCTCTGCAGTACATATGAATGACTTCACCCTCATGATTACTCACTGTAAGGCTCAGTTCAATCTCCCCTTTTTGGGATTGCGAGCAGAATCGCTGCAATTCTGCCTGTAATCCCAAATCACGTGCCAATCACTCTACAATGCGTGTTTATCCCTCAAAGTGGTTCTAAAGGCTGCTGTCAATCACAGCCAGTGAGCCAATGAGGAGAGAGCAGGGGGGGCTGAGTCGTGGCTATCTGTGTCTTATGGACGCATAGAGCAGCTGCTCAGGAGCGAGCACACAGAAAGTGAGTCTTTCTCTGGGGACACTGCTTGAGGAGCCAGGAGCCGGCCAGATACTCAAAAAGAAGAGGATCAGGGCTGCTGTGTGCAAAACCATTGCACAAATCAGGTAAGTGAATGTGAGAGATGACATCACTAAGGGAGCAAGGTAAGAGGTGGAATCTTTATGTGTAGAGCTGCAAAGGAATGAAACTAAGGGGAAAGCAATACTGGGAGTATGCTATAAGCCCTATAACCAGTGGGAGGAGGTGGAGGCAGACCTCCTATTACAATTTGAATTAGCGACAAGGATGGTAAGTGACATCATAATGGGGGATTTTAATTATCCAGACTGGTTGGAAGGAACCGTGCATTCATCTAGGGCTCGCCAGTTCCAAAATGACTTGCAGGACAATTTCATGGGTCAGATGGTAAACGCACAAAGTAACAAAGTGTTACTAGACCTACTGTTTACCAACAATAAAGACCTGATCACGGATGTGAAAATATGAAGCAATTTAGGAAACAGCGATCACAAGTCAGTTAGTTTCTATATAAATCAAACTAATAGGAAACATAAGGAGAATACAAAAAAATAATAATTTCAAAAGAGCCAACTTCCCTGAACTATGAGCCTTGCTATGAAATACAAATTGGAATAAAATCTTAGGAACAAAGAACACGGAGTAGAAATGGGTATGCTTTAGGAGCATACAGTGCCTTGCGAAAATATTCGGCCCCCTTGAACTTTGCAACCTTTTGCCACATTTCAGGGTTCAAACATAAAGATATAAAACTGTAATTTGTTGTGAAGAATCAACAACAAGTGGGACACAATTCTGAAGTGGAACAAAATTTATTGGATATTTTAAACTTTTTTAACACATAAAAAACTTACAAATTGGGCATGCAAAATTATTCAGCCCCTTTACTTTCAGTGCAGCAAACTCTCTCCAGAAGTTCAGTGAGGATCTCTGAATGATCCAATGTTGACCTAAATGACTAATGATGATAAATAGAATCCACCTGTGTGTAATCAAGTCTCTGTATAAATGCACCTGCACTGTGATAGTCTCAGAGGTCCGTTTAAAGCGCAGAGAGCATCATGAAGAACAAGGAGTTTAAAGCCGGATTTGGATACAAAAATATTTCCCAAGCTTTAAACATCCCAAGGAGCACTGTGCAAGCGATAATACTGAAATGGAAGAAGTATCAGAACACTGCAAATCTACTAAGACCTGGCCGTCCCTCTAAACTTTCAGCTCATACAAGGAGAAGACTGTTCAGAGATGCAGCCAAGAGGCCCATGATCACTCTGGATGAACTGCAGAGATCTACAGCTGAGGTGGGAGACTCTGTCCATAGGACAACAATCAGTCGTATACTGCACAAATCTGGCCTTTATGGAAGAGTGGCAAGAAGAAAGCCATTTCTTAAAGATATCCATAAAAAGTGTTGTTTAAAGTTTGCCACAAGCCACCTGGGAGACACACCAAACATGTGGAAGAAGGTGCTCTGGTCAGATGAAACCAAAATCCAACTTTTTGGCAACAATGCAAATTGTTATGTTTGGCGTAAAAGCAACACAGCTCATCACCCTGAACACACCATCCCCACTGTCAAACATGGTGGTGGCAGCATCATGATTTGGGCCTGCTTTTCTTCAGCAGGGACAGGGAAGATGGTTAAAATTGATGGGAAGATGGATGGAGCCAAATACAGGACCATTCTGGAAGAAAACCTGATGGAGTCTGCAAAAGACCTGAGACTGGGACGGAGATTCCAACAAGACAATGATCCAAAACATAAAGCAAAATCTACAATAGAATGGTTCACAAATAAACATATCCAGGTGTTAGAATGGCCAAGTCAAAGTCCAGACCTGAATCCAATCGAGAATCTGTGGAAAGAACTGAAAACTGCTGTTCACAAACGCTCTCCATCCAACCTCACTGAGCTTGAGCTGTTTTGCAAGGAGGAATGGGCAAAAATGTCAGTCTCTCGATGTGCAAAACTGATAAAGACATACCCAGAGCGACTTACAGCTGTAATCGCAGCAAAAGGTGGCGCTACAAAGTATTAACTTAAGGGGGCTGAATATTTTGCATGCCCAATTTTTCAGATTTTTATTTGTTAAAAAAGTTTGAAATATCCAATAAATTTTGTTCCACTTTATGATTGTGTCCCACTTGTTGTTGATTCTTCACAAAAAATTACAGTTTTATATCTTTATGTTTGAAGCCTGAAATGTGGCAAAAGGTCGCAAAGTTCAAGGGGGGCGAATACTTTCACAAGGCACTGTATTAAATAAGGGCATTGGCCAGTGCATCCCAATGGGAAAAACATTTAAAAGAGTGGGCGAGAAATCCTTCAAAAAATACAAGGCTACGAGGGATCATCAGCATTCCAACATTAGAAAGGATGCAACAAGAAATGTAAGGGTGCAATCAGGGCGGCTAAGATAGAGCACAAAAGGCACATAGCGGAGGAGAGTAAAAAAATTACAAGAAATTCTTGAAGTACATAAATAGTAATGCTGCGTACACACAATCACTTTTTCGGCATTAAAAAAAAAATTTTTTTTTAGCATGTAGAAAAAACAAAGTTTTTCCAACTTCATCATTAAAAACGATGTTGCCCACACACCATCGTTTTAAAAAAATTATGAGCAAAGCGTGGTGACGTACAACACGTACGACAACACTCTAAAGGGGAAGTTCCATTCAAACTCCCATCTCATAACTTGCTTCTGAGCATGTATGGGTTTAAAACATCGTTTATAACGTCGTTTTAGCCCACACACGATCATTTTTTACAACCAAAAAATATATATTTTTTAAAACGACAATAAAAAATGCAGCATGCTCGAATTTTTTTTTTTATGTTTTTCAGAAGATGAAAAACGATGTGAAGCCCACACACGATCATTTTAAATGACGTTTTTAAAATTGTTGTTTTTGTTTCATGCTGAAAAGTGATCGTGTGTACGCGGCATTAGAAAGGGAGGTCAGATCATATTGGACCCATAAAGAATGATGAAGGGAATCTGGTTACTAAGGATGGAGAGATGGCAAAGGTATTGAATTTGTTCTTCTCACTCTTCCCAAGGGAATTGGGGGGCTTCAGTAACCAAAACTGCAATGTTTATCCTCATGACACATCACAGGAAGCACCCTCATGGCAAACAGAGGACAGAATTAGAAATACAGTAGACTTGAAAAACTTAACATTAATAAGTCACCGGGACCAGATAGCTTGCACCTGAGGGTCCATAAAGCGGGGGTTCACCCCAAAAAAAATTTGTAACATTATATTTAGCCGAGTTGTGAGATAGAGATTACGGCAATGAAATAAAAAACAACAGCGTACATACCGTATTTTCACCGCTGCTTCCGGAAGCCGTGGTGAAAATGCGGTATGTACGCTGTTGTTTTTTATTTCATTGCCGTAATCTCTATCTCACAACTCGGCTGAATATAATGTTAAAAACATTTTTTTTGGGTGAACCCCCGCTTTAAGGAACTAAGTCAAGTAATTGCCAGTAATTGTTCCTAATTTTTTACAAACAGTCTACTGACAGTCTACCAGATGATTGGTGAAAAACCAATGTAGCACCAATATTTAAAAAAGGGCCAAGATACATCCCTGGGAATTACAGAACAGTTAGCCTAACATCAATTGTATGCAAGCTCTTGGTGGGGATGATAAGGGACAATATACAAGATTTTAGTCATGACAACAGTATCATTAGCAGTAATCAGCATAGATTCATGAAGAATCGTTCTTGCCAAACCAATTTGTTAACCTTCTATGAGGAGGTGAGCCATCATCGGGATAAGAGAAGGCCCGTAGACGTGGTGTATCTGGATTTTGCGAAAGCATTTGATACAGTTCCCCGTAAACGTTTACTGTACAAAGTAGGGTCAGTTTGCATTGACCATAGGATGAGTACATGGATTGAAAACTGGCTACAGGGGCGAATTCAGAGGGTAGTGATAAAAGGGGAGTACTTAGAATGGGCAGGAGTGGAAAGTGGGGTCCCCCAAGGTTCTGTCTTGGGACCAATCCTATTTTAAATCAAATAGACGTTTATTGAGAGAACAACATATATACAAAAACCACACAGTACAGTACATACATTT
This sequence comes from Rana kukunoris, assembly GCA_029574335.1. Lineage (NCBI taxonomy): Eukaryota > Metazoa > Chordata > Amphibia > Anura > Ranidae > Rana > Rana kukunoris. The sequence goes on along the minus strand of CM056049.1, from coordinate 502,761,054 downwards.
GTTTGCACACATGAAAAGTACACCTCCTATGCAAAGACACCTAACCACGTACAGGGGGTCCCTGGGTTACGAAGAAGATAGGGACTGTAGGTTTATTCGAATTTGTTTATAAGTCAGAACAGTGGCGCAGGAAAGAGTGGTGATCTGCAGACTTCACTAGGCTGCACTAGGCCGGACCAGGCCTGTGGATGGGCAGGCAGGATGATGAGGGTGGCCCCTTAACTCGCAGTCAGTCCAGGAAGGGCTCACCCCAGCAAGTCACAGTCCTGGAAGATGGCGGCAGCTGCGGGTGTGTGGGATCGCCATAATACAGGCACAGGACACAGCAGGGTATGGCAGGTAATTAGGTTGTTTTTCAGCGTTTATGTGCAAGGATGGCTAAAGATGGTGTGCAGGATTCTTGGAGCTCCTCACTAGCACCTTGTTCGTAAGTAGGAGTCGTTCGCAACTTGGATTTCGTAACTCAGGACCCCCTGTACATCGTCTACATCGGTAATGTAGTTCTGGTGTTACATCAAAGAGGGTACAACACACACTTGGAATAAAATAAAAGTAAACAGTAGTAGCAACCAGACCAAAATATAAAAACAAAAACTTTCGAAAACAGTTACCACCACAGGGCAAAAGACCTACATGGGGGGTAATCACTCCAGGTGCCATACTACCTCCTAAACCTATTATTTTCCCCTAACGCAAGCAGACAGTCCATAATCAGATCAACCAGAGCCAGACCCGGAAACTCCAACCATCGTGCCAAAAAAAATTCAAACTTTTTCACACTCCCTTTGTGTTGATACTGTATATGTATTTCTCTAATCTAATAGTGTCTCTCATGTGATTCCGCCATTCCCTCACAGTAGGGGGTTTCTCTGACTTCCAGTGCCCCAGAATACGTTTCCTAGCCTGGAAAAGAGCTCTTGCTATCCCCAACTTAACGGGATCCTCCTCCGGGATATTGTCAATAATTCCCAGCAAGCACAGTTTAGGGTGTGCAGTAAGCCGCACCTGAAATACGCAGTTAATAGTATCCAAGATCTCCTTCCAGTAAAGATGCAATTTGGGGCACCGCCACAACATGTGGATCAGGTCACCATGGTCCCTCATTCATCTAGTACAGGAAGGATCCTCTTACACCCCCATTCTTACCAGTCTGGTCAGTGTATAGTGCACACACAGCAGTATATATAGCTGAGACAGTCTTTGGGCCACATTAAGAGAAAACAGGGGAACTGTTAAAAGAGCCTCTTCCCATAGGTGCTCTTCAATTGCTCCGACATCCCTCTCCCACTTTGATATGATGCCTGCAGTGTTGTCAGGAAGGAATTTGCTGAGGAGCATGGAGTAACTGTTGGAAATAATAGAACTGCATCTGAAATTCAGTCTGCAACACCGAGAATGGGCACAGTTTTCTGAAAATTTGTGTCATATATGTAATCCCGTAGTGTTGCCATCTCATACAGTACTGTAATGTTTCCAACTCCAAGTATCGCTTGTTCCCCCAGATGGGGCTATGCCTTGTGAAACCTTCCACTTGTTGCAATGCTCTAGCTTTGTTCCATATTTTCTGCATTAGATTATAAGTAGGGTGTAACTTATTTGACTTGGCAAATCTCAGTTCCTCCAGTCCCTCCTCCACCTCCCCCCAGTTGCAGAACTGAACAGGTGCGCCACAGGGTCCACCAAGTTCAGCATCGAGTTACTAGGGGGAATCAGCACCCTAGCAATGTGTTGGAAAGCCAAATAATACAGGCATGGATTTGGGAGAGCAAGCCCCCCTGCCTCCTTCGGGGGTTGAAGCTGTTCTAGTTTTACCCTTGCTGTTGAATTTAGCCATATAAGGGACCTAAAAATTTAGTTGATAACTCTGAACTGCCTAAGGGGAACAACCATGGAGGAGTTGTGTAGTACATATAGGAGCTGTGGCATTAAGATAATTTTTATCAAATGTATCCTACCCACAGGGGATATTTTCAGTTTGGACCACACCTTCACCCGATCTCTGCAACGATTCAGCAGTGGGGACAGATTTAAAGTAATATATTCTAGAATGTTGGGTGTAACCTGGACACCCAAATATCTGAATTCAGTGGATACAGGAATGTCTAGTAAGTTCGTCATCTGCGGGAATGGTTTGCTGTCTAAGAGCATGAGAGAGGACTTGGCTCAGTTAATCACTAAACCGGAGTAACGGACAAAGGTCCGAATAACCTCCATTGCCTCCCGCAGGGATAATGCTGTGTCACCTAAAAGGAGCATGGTGTCATCAGCATATAGCATACATTTTTCTTGCTGTTCCCCATACTGAAAACCCTTAATATTTTCGTGGGCAATGGTTCTATGGCCAGCAGGAACAATAAAGGGGAAAAGGGGCAACCCTGTCTGTTGCCCCGAAAGAGATCAAAGTATGAAGACAACCTTCCTGACTCTCTAATAGCTGCTTTCAGGGAGCTATACAGCAACTGTACCCAAACCCAAATTTATATAGGATTGCCCATAACTAAGACCATTCAATACTATCAAAGGCCTTGTGTGCGCCAGGGGAGAGCAGAGCCCTGTCTTCCATGTTATCCAAGATGGATTGTCTATTGACAAATAATCTGCGCAAATTAATAATCGTGGATTTCTGAGGCATGAACCCCATCTGATCTGAGTGTATTATGGATGAGATAGCATTGTTCAGCCGCAGGGCCAGAACCTTGGCTAATATTTTCACATCTGATTGTAAGAGGGAAATTGACCTATATCAGTGATGGCGAACCTTGGTACCCCAGATGTTTTGGAACTACATTTCCCATGATTCTCATGCACTCTGCAGTGTAGCATCATGGGAAATGTAGTTCCAAAACATCTGGGGTGCCAAGGTTTGCCATCACTGGCCTATAGGAACCTGCGTCTAAGGGATCCTTGCCAGGTTTCAGTATTAAGACTATAATGGCTTTGGTCATAGATAAGGGAAGTCATCCAGTTGACTTGGCCTCATTAAACACTCCCAACAGTCTAAGCAATAAGTGTTCCCCATTGCTTATACACCCCTATCAGAATTCCACCCCCCCCCCCAGTATTCAAGTCAGGTGATTGGCTGGGACATTCTAGCAGCTTTGGTTTCTTTCTTTGAAACCAACTGAGAGTTTCCTTGGCTTTGTGTTTGGGATAATTGTCTTCCTGAAATGTCCACTCTTGTTTCATCTTCATCATCTTGGTACTGTAGATGGCAAAAGATGTTTATCAAGAATGTCTTGTTACAATTTTCTATTTATCCTTCCTTCAATGACATGAAGCTTGCTCGTACCATATGCTGAAAAACAACCCCATATCATGATGTTCCCACCTCCAAACTTCACTGTTGGTATGGAGGTGTTTTTGGGGTGATGTGCAATGCCATTTGACCTCCAAACATGGTGTGTTTTATGGCATCCAAATAGTCCAATTTTTGTCTCATCTGACCAAACAATATTCTCCCAGTATTTCACAGGCTTGTCTAAATGTTTTATAGTGCTGGCACATTGACAATTACTGTGTGTGCACTGGCATCTCATTCTAAGTGAGTGGCACTGTGATAATGTGGTTTGCAGTTACTGTGAAGTGTATACCTTATACCGGGTCAGCAACCCGTATATAGCAATCTACCAGTAGATCATACACAGTTGACTGGTAGATCGTGGTCTGGCCTTGCTGACCTGCCATTCCAGAGCATCAAAGTGCAATGCAGAGGGACTACTTGTAAAGTTGGAGCTGTAGTAGGGAGCAAGAGCAGCATAAGCCAATGCCTCCTCTATAGTGCTGGCTCCTGTTCTATGCAGAGTGATACCAACTGCACTCCACCTCTTACCCTGGCTAGCGGTCTCCAGAGTGGTGCCAGCAGCAGGAAAGAAGAAATCTTCAGGTCAGTGTGAAGCAATACAGTAGCTAGTATAATATAGTATAGGGCTGCTTTCACACGGATGCCCCACGTTTTACCCACACCGTGGGTGCAGAGCAGCTTTCCTTCAGGTTTCATGTGCTTAGCCAAAGACTTCTACTATATCCGTAGGTTTGGTGCACTTTTTAAATGCAGGAGTGTGCTAACCCAGGAAAGTTGCAGGTGCACTGTGCTGAACCCATGGTGCAGGTAAACCGCAACACATTCGTGTGAAAGCAGTTTTATAGGGGGCTCAGAACAGTAAAGGTTAATTTATTTGTAACACCCAGACCAATTCTAACATTCCTCTCCTACATGGAAAAATCATAATTTATTTGCTAGAAAATTACATAGAACCCCAAAACATTATATATGCTTTTTTAGCACAGACCCTAGAGAATACAATGGCGGCCGTTACAACTTTTTATCTCGCAGAAATTTATTGAACGCGTGTTTTTAAAAAAAAACTGTTTTGTGCTTAAAACAAAACAGTAAAGTTAGCCCAATTTTTTTTCATAATGTGAAAGATGAAGTTACGCCGAGTAAATAGATACCCAACATGTCACACTTTAAAATTGCGCACACTCGTGGAATGGCGCCAAACTTCGCTACTTAAAAATCCCCATAGGCGGTATTGCAGAGTATTGGGGTATTGCAAAGTATCATGCAGGGTATTGGGGTATTGCCGAGTATTGGGGTATTGCCGAGTATTGGGGTATTGTCGAGTACTGGGGTATTGCCGAGTATTGGGGTATTGCAGAGTATTGGGGTATTGCCGAGTATTGGGGTATTGCCGAGTACTGGGGTATTGCCGAGTATTGGGGTATTGCCGAGTACTGGGGTATTGCCGAGTATTGGGGTATTGCCGAGTACTGGGGTATTGCAGAGTATTGGGGTATTGCCGAGTACTGGGATATTGCCGAGTATTGGGGCATTGCCGAGTATTGGGGTATTGCCGAGTACTGGGGTATTGCCGAGTATTGGGGTATTGCCGAGTACTGGGGTATTGCCGAGTACTGGGGTATTGCAGAGTATTGGGGTATTGCAGAGTATTGGGGTATTGGGGTATTGTTGCCATCTCATACAGTACTGTAATGTTTCCAACTCCAAGTATCGCTTGTTCCCCCAGATGGGGCTATGCCTTGTGAAACCTTCCACTTGTTGCAATGCTCTAGCTTTGTTCCATATTTTCTGCATTAGATTATAAGTAGGGTGTAACTTATTTGACTTGGCAAATCTCAGTTCCTCCAGTCCCTCCTCCACCTCCCCCCAGTTGCAGAACTGAACAGGTGCGCCACAGGGTCCACCAAGTTCAGCATCGAGTTACTAGGGGGAATCAGCACCCTAGCAATGTGTTGGAAAGCCAAATAATACAGGCATGGATTTGGGAGAGCAAGCCCCCCTGCCTCCTTCGGGGGTTGAAGCTGTTCTAGTTTTACCCTTGCTGTTGAATTTAGCCATATAAGGGACCTAAAAATTTAGTTGATAACTCTGAACTGCCTAAGGGGAACAACCATGGAGGAGTTGTGTAGTACATATAGGAGCTGTGGCATTAAGATAATTTTTATCAAATGTATCCTACCCACAGGGGATATTTTCAGTTTGGACCACACCTTCACCCGATCTCTGCAACGATTCAGCAGTGGGGACAGATTTAAAGTAATATATTCTAGAATGTTGGGTGTAACCTGGACACCCAAATATCTGAATTCAGTGGATACAGGAATGTCTAGTAAGTTCGTCATCTGCGGGAATGGTTTGCTGTCTAAGAGCATGAGAGAGGACTTGGCTCAGTTAATCACTAAACCGGAGTAACGGACAAAGGTCCGAATAACCTCCATTGCCTCCCGCAGGGATAATGCTGTGTCACCTAAAAGGAGCATGGTGTCATCAGCATATAGCATACATTTTTCTTGCTGTTCCCCATACTGAAAACCCTTAATATTTTCGTGGGCAATGGTTCTATGGCCAGCAGGAACAATAAAGGGGAAAAGGGGCAACCCTGTCTGTTGCCCCGAAAGAGATCAAAGTATGAAGACAACCTTCCTGACTCTCTAATAGCTGCTTTCAGGGAGCTATACAGCAACTGTACCCAAACCCAAATTTATATAGGATTGCCCATAACTAAGACCATTCAATACTATCAAAGGCCTTGTGTGCGCCAGGGGAGAGCAGAGCCCTGTCTTCCATGTTATCCAAGATGGATTGTCTATTGACAAATAATCTGCGCAAATTAATAATCGTGGATTTCTGAGGCATGAACCCCATCTGATCTGAGTGTATTATGGATGAGATAGCATTGTTCAGCCGCAGGGCCAGAACCTTGGCTAATATTTTCACATCTGATTGTAAGAGGGAAATTGACCTATATCAGTGATGGCGAACCTTGGTACCCCAGATGTTTTGGAACTACATTTCCCATGATTCTCATGCACTCTGCAGTGTAGCATCATGGGAAATGTAGTTCCAAAACATCTGGGGTGCCAAGGTTTGCCATCACTGGCCTATAGGAACCTGCGTCTAAGGGATCCTTGCCAGGTTTCAGTATTAAGACTATAATGGCTTTGGTCATAGATAAGGGAAGTCATCCAGTTGACTTGGCCTCATTAAACACTCCCAACAGTCTAAGCAATAAGTGTTCCCCATATTGCTTATACACCCCTATCAGAATTCCACCCCCCCCCCCCCAGTATTCAAGTCAGGTGATTGGCTGGGACATTCTAGCAGCTTTGGTTTCTTTCTTTGAAACCAACTGAGAGTTTCCTTGGCTTTGTGTTTGGGATAATTGTCTTCCTGAAATGTCCACTCTTGTTTCATCTTCATCATCTTGGTACTGTAGATGGCAAAAGATGTTTATCAAGAATGTCTTGTTACAATTTTCTATTTATCCTTCCTTCAATGACATGAAGCTTGCTCGTACCATATGCTGAAAAACAACCCCATATCATGATGTTCCCACCTCCAAACTTCACTGTTGGTATGGAGGTGTTTTTGGGGTGATGTGCAATGCCATTTGACCTCCAAACATGGTGTGTTTTATGGCATCCAAATAGTCCAATTTTTGTCTCATCTGACCAAACAATATTCTCCCAGTATTTCACAGGCTTGTCTAAATGTTTTATAGTGCTGGCACATTGACAATTACTGTGTGTGCACTGGCATCTCATTCTAAGTGAGTGGCACTGTGATAATGTGGTTTGCAGTTACTGTGAAGTGTATACCTTATACCGGGTCAGCAACCCGTATATAGCAATCTACCAGTAGATCATACACAGTTGACTGGTAGATCGTGGTCTGGCCTTGCTGACCTGCCATTCCAGAGCATCAAAGTGCAATGCAGAGGGACTACTTGTAAAGTTGGAGCTGTAGTAGGGAGCAAGAGCAGCATAAGCCAATGCCTCCTCTATAGTGCTGGCTCCTGTTCTATGCAGAGTGATACCAACTGCACTCCACCTCTTACCCTGGCTAGCGGTCTCCAGAGTGGTGCCAGCAGCAGGAAAGAAGAAATCTTCAGGTCAGTGTGAAGCAATACAGTAGCTAGTATAATATAGTATAGGGCTGCTTTCACACGGATGCCCCACGTTTTACCCACACCGTGGGTGCAGAGCAGCTTTCCTTCAGGTTTCATGTGCTTAGCCAAAGACTTCTACTATATCCGTAGGTTTGGTGCACTTTTTAAATGCAGGAGTGTGCTAACCCAGGAAAGTTGCAGGTGCACTGTGCTGAACCCATGGTGCAGGTAAACCGCAACACATTCGTGTGAAAGCAGTTTTATAGGGGGCTCAGAACAGTAAAGGTTAATTTATTTGTAACACCCAGACCAATTCTGACATTCCTCTCCTACATGGAAAAATCATAATTTATTTGCTAGAAAATTACATAGAACCCCAAAACATTATATATGCTTTTTTAGCACAGACCCTAGAGAATACAATGGCGGCCGTTACAACTTTTTATCTCGCAGAAATTTATTGAACGCGTGTTTTTAAAAAAAAAACTGTTTTGTGCTTAAAACAAAACAGTAAAGTTAGCCCAATTTTTTTTCATAATGTGAAAGATGAAGTTACGCCGAGTAAATAGATACCCAACATGTCACACTTTAAAATTGCGCACACTCGTGGAATGGCGCCAAACTTCGCTACTTAAAAATCCCCATAGGCGGTATTGCAGAGTATTGGGGTATTGCAAAGTATCATGCAGGGTATTGGGGTATTGCCGAGTATTGGGGTATTGTCGAGTACTGGGGTATTGCCGAGTATTGGGGTATTGCAGAGTATTGGGGTATTGCCGAGTATTGGGGTATTGCCGAGTACTGGGGTATTGCCGAGTATTGGGGTATTGCCGAGTACTGGGGTATTGCCGAGTATTGGGGTATTGCCGAGTACTGGGGTATTGCAGAGTATTGGGGTATTGCCGAGTACTGGGATATTGCCGAGTATTGGGGCATTGCCGAGTATTGGGGTATTGCCGAGTACTGGGGTATTGCCGAGTATTGGGGTATTGCCGAGTACTGGGGTATTGCCGAGTACTGGGGTATTGCAGAGTATTGGGGTATTGCAGAGTATTGGGGTATTGTTGAGTACTGGGGTATTGCTGAGTACTGGGGTATTTCTGAGTATTGGGGTATTGCTGAGTATTGGGGTATTGTTGGGTATTGGGGTATTGTTGGGTATTGGGGTATTGTTGGGTATTGTTGAGTACTGGGGTATTGCTGAGTACTGGGGGATTGTTGGGTATTGGGGTATTGTTGGGTATTGGGGTATTGTTGGGTATTGTTGAGTACTGGGGTATTGCTGAGTACTGGGGGATTGTTGGGTATTGGGGTATTGTTGGGTACTGGGGTATTGCTGAGTATTGGGGTATTGCTGAGTATTGGGGTATTGTTGGGTATTGGGGTATTGTTGGGTACTGGGGTATTGTTGGGTATTGCTGAGTACTGGGGTATTGCTGAGTACTGGGGTATTGCTGAGTATTGGGGTATTGTTGGGTATTGTTGGATACTGGGGTATTGTTGGGTACTGGGGGATTGTTGGGTATTGGGGTATTGTTGGGTACTGGGGTATTGTTGGGTACTGGGGGATTGCTGGGTACTGGGGGATTGCAGGGTACTGGGGATTGCAGGGTACTGGGGTATTGCAGGGTACTGGGGGATTGCAGAGCTGGGATGGATTGAGGGATGGCTGGATCTGTGACTGCATTTGTCACAGATCCAGCCACAGCTCAGCTGCTGACACCCCGCTCCCCCCCCCTCTCCTCGCACACTGAACCGAACGGTACAGAGAGGAGACGCAGGAGAGGGAGGAACCGGCGTCATCAAATGACGCCGGTTTGTTTACACGTGGTAAACGGCCGCTATCAGCGGCAATTTACCATGATCCGTGATGCGCCGGGTCTTCTAGACCCGGCAAACACGGACACTTTCGCGAGCGCGTCCCAGGGGATGCGTAATCGCGAAAGTGAAGGACGACGTCCCAGGGACGTCGTCCCAAGATAACTCCACCGCGCCATAGCAGTAAAATGCCTATGGCGCGGTGGGAAAGTGGTTAAGTAAACTTCTGACTTCGAAAAACATTAGTGGCCTGACTGTTTCTGATCACAGCACTTTTGTGATTTACTGATAATGGGACAAGCATGTGAAAAGTGGAGTCAAAAGAATATCAGAACTCATATTCATACTTTTTTTACATCTCATCCCCCAGAAAGCCATCAGCTTGACAGTGAGGCAACTACTATTTTCAGGAGAAGGCGTCTTTAATAAAGCGACCTTTATAGTCTTAAAGTATATGTTTCCATTAAATACACTGCCCTTCTACTATACTTTTGGCACTCATTACAAAATGTAGTCTTTGTAAAAGTACTAACCAGATAGAACTGCTCGCCTGGCCAAGATGTATAACACAGCTACTACGGGATGCTTCCAGGGCTGTATGTTGTGAGGTTCTATGCTTCATGTCTGGTGGGAATGCCCTAAAATTGGGCATTTCTGGAATAGGGTGTTTTTGATGCTCCGAAAAGTGACAGGGCTCTCATTTGAACAACAACCACACTTGGCTCTACTTAATGGCTTGCCACCCAGGTGGCCACGCCTTTGAAACGCCTGATCTATTTTATCCTGGTGGGAAAAGTCACTATAGCAGGAGCATAGAAGACACCCTCAGTATCTTTTGGATGGCTCAAACACAAAATATCATGGATCATGATTCATGAAAAAATTGCTAGTATTATTAATGACATGAAGCAAGCTGTTTGAACAAATTTGGGAACCCTGGGCCTCGTATATACAGGTACCCCTGTCCTTGACCCCCAGGGCTATGCAGTCACTGGGTTCTTCCCCCTCCAAGTTTATTTTTGCCTCTCACCTGGCTCTTAATGCAACTTGGGGATCCTCTTCCATTACCCCTTTCTTTTTCTTTTCTACCTTTCTCCTTCTCTATCCATTCTTCCCACTCAGGTTTTCTAATAACCTTTTTTTAAGGTTTATTATAGTACTATTGTTGGTAACTGCCTGATTTATATGTGACCTCAGACTGTACAGAGATTGTCTTCCTTGTGTAGCGCCCCCTAACTTTCAGTATGGGCATTACACTAAAGTTAGTGGGGGAGTGGGAGAGTTATGTTGTTCTCACTTTTAATTTTGTTGGGTTCGGGCTGCTGTCGATTTGGAACTGTCCTGTGGGTCAGTCTGCGCTCCAGGGGTGTTTTTTGCTGAAAGCAGGCTTGCTTTCACGTTTATCCAAGCCTGATACTGCAAGGTTCCTTTACTTCATCAACCTGTCCTATCCACCTCCTGTTGATGTTGGTCGTGTTTGACCAAGGAATAAAGCATTTAAAAAATGTCATCCTTTGGCTTGGACATTCTATTACTGCTCTCACAGTTGCTGCAATCAGCATATATGAACGGTACTCATTGGAAATCATGGGGTACGATTTGTCATGTGACTTTGCAGTCAATTCGCACTAGTGGAAACCGAGCCTAATGCTTGACGTTGTGTTGCAATAGTCCCTCCCTCTAGTTGGCAGGGGGCAGGGGAAGAGCTATAGCCAGGAAAACCTATGGACTTGTATGCAGAATGCTGAGGATCATGAGAATTGAAGTCGAGGGCAGCAGTCATAAGATGGGACTCATGGACTCGTTATTCTACAGATCCCAGAGAACCCTTAAAGGGGTTGTAAAGGAAAACATTATTTTTTTCATAATAAGCATCATTTACCCGCAGACATTCCTCTTTTCACTTCCTCATTGTTTGTTTTTGCTCAGAAGTTGCTCTATTTCTTCTCTGTTCTGTTCACTTCCTGCTTGTCTGATTTTACTCACCACCGTGAAGGGAGACTTTACTGCGGTGGTCAGTGACGTGCACGCCCCCTCCTGGGAACTACATCTGTGTGGCAGGACGCTCTCTACGTGTTAGAGACTTCAAGGAGGTGTGAATTACTGGGCGTGCCGCAATGCATACTGGGAAATGTAGTTCTTACATGAACGAGGGCCGCAAACCAGGAAGTGAATGAGAGAACAGAAACTAGAATGCCAGAGGTGATATAGACGAAGGAATTAAATAGGTATTTACTCGTTTGTTAACAGAATTACACGATTCTGTCTGTCTACCTTGCAGGCATTAATTTTAGGCAAAAAAAGGTTTTTCCTTTACAACTCCTTTAAGCAGAGGGGAAGCGGTGAAATAATTTTTAAATACAAAGAAGAAATGTCCAAGGTACTTTGAGAGGCACAAACAATGAATATAAAATATACAACATTTTATTTAAACACTTTTTAATTTTGTCACACATTTAAAATCATAGGACATGATTACAGGTATAGGCACTTAAATATCCGTAGTTACATAAATCATGATATGACTGGTAATCCAGGGAGCAGAAGCTAATGTATTGGAGCTCAATGCATTTTGCGAGACAGCATTCGCTTCCTCAGGAGATTTACATAATAGGTTTGTAAATTGTTTAATACTATAAATACAAATTTTCTGGAACATTTTAGCAGTAGAAGTTTTCAGAGAAGTATACTGCACAGCTGTAATCATGACTTGAACATACACATCAGATTCTGTTTCTATAGAATGCCTATAAAAGATCATAAAGGTGTACACTTTAAAAAATATGTGAGTAAAAGCAAATGAGTAACCTAAAACAGTGTTAAAGGGGTGTTCCAGCCCTAAGTTGTGTTTATTAAAAGTCAGCAGCTACAAAAAGTGTAGCTGCTGGCTTTTAATAAACACTCACTTACCTGCTCCTGCGTTCCAGCGACGCGCCGACCGGGGCTCCGCTCCTCTCCCCCCCTCCCCGGCCGGCGTCTCCATCCTGACTGTGGGCACCCAGCCGTGACAGCCTTCGGCTTCACGGCCGGGCACCCACTGCGCATGCGCGAGCCGTACTGCGCATGCGTGCGCGGCGCGGCTCGCCGCTGATTGGAGAGGCGATCGCATGGGACCTGTCAGTGTCCCATGTGATCGCCTACAGGGAGGGGCTGGTGTAGGCGATTAAGGCTTAATCGCCTAACCAGCCCCTCGGCGGAAGCAGGAAGTGGGACAGGAAGTCCCACTCCTACTGAAGCCCCCACTCCCCCCCCCAAAAAATTACATGCCAAATGTGGCATGTATGGGGGTGAGGAGTGGAGTAAGCAAAGGTAGTTTTTTTTGGGTGGAACACCCCTTTAAGAAATTGAAATAAGAGGTCTGGGTCAGGACATTATGAGGTATCTATGCACAAAAAAAAAAAATCGTAATAGGGAGAGAGATAAATGGCAAACATGTAGGTGTAATCATCTTTAGATCCTTTGGAGACTTGATGCTACTAGGGGAGTCCTAGATGGTGATGGTGAGCAGTAGCTGTTGGGCATCTCTTAGCAAGGTCCTGGGAGTTTTCTAGTCAGGTTCATGAGGTACATAAATGTGCTTTGTGAGGCCTTAGAAAAAACTTAGACATGAGGCCCCACTCACGCCCATAATGGGAAAAAGTATTACGTTTTTAATGCAAAGTCCTTGCATGAGGAAATTGGTCTCGCACATCAGCAGGCAGTGCCATCATTCTTCCCGATGCTGGGCTCTCCCCTTCCTCCGTCAGGTAAATTAGGTGACCGGGAGGCCCCTGTGAGCGCGAGGCCTAGGGTGATCGCCTAATTTGCCTAATTAAAGAGCCACCTCGGACCTGACACTTTAATCAGAGACCTCAGCAGAATTATGGTGGTGTGGAAAAAGGCATTCTTCCCTGGGCTCCTTTTAATATAAGGCTGCATTCACACCTGAGCGTTTTGTCACCTGAAGTGCGACGCACAAAAATGCTAGAGGGGAAAAAAAACATTATTCTCTATGGAGATGGTTCACATCTCCACTCCAAAACGCCGAACGCCTGAAGCTCAAACAAGTTCCGGACTGTCGCGCGAATCGGGCGGCTTGAGCGTTTTACATTGGTTGCAATGACCTATACAAAATCGCGGTAAAAACGCTGCGTTTTGTTGCGACAAATCGCGGTAAAAAACGCTGCTATTTGTCTCGGCAAATCGCGTTAAGAAACGCTGCAAATCGCAACACTCAGGTGTGAATGCAGCCTTATAAGCTACTTATAGATTTTAAGTTGTCATGAGCAGGGTCTTTTGAACCCTCCATTATTGTATTGAATTGTAATTGTACTTTCCCCCTTAAAGGATAGGTTCACCTATAGCAACATGTTGCATGTTATGCCTGTATTTGGGGTGTAACATGTTGCTATGCACCAGCCCCTTGCACCCCCTGAGCCTCCCCTGTGACAGCAAGCAGGATTTCCTCACCTCCAGCAGCCTCTGTAACATTTAAAATAGGCAGGGCTGTGTGGGTCTTTGTCTGTACAGCCATGTCTTTCATTCACTGCCATCTCTGAATAAATAAACTACAAATCCTGTCTTTTCCACCGTGGCAGTGTCATTATGCTTGCTGATATTTTGACAATATATAAACAGAATAAGGGGTGGGTGCAGAGCCAGCATGATTCTAGGGTGTCGCAGTTCCCAATCAGGTACACGGTGACAGCTGGTGGCAGTAGATGTTTTTGCTTTGGTAAAATGTGATTGGTCCCAGCATTATGTGTTGTCACTATTGTGGATTTCATCCTTCTTTGCTAAGATGCAGGCTTCATAAGCCACTTGTGTTCTAACAGCTTTCTGAGCAGTGGTGGCAGCCAATAGATGTCATTTATACTGTAACACTGGATACATGTAAACATTGCTTAAAGGCCAAGTTCACCTTTTTTTTCCAGCCCCCATATGTACCAATATAGCATTAACATACTTTTTTTTGCAAAAATAAAAAAGCTTTCAATTTGTTTTACACACTCACTGTCCTAATGGTTGCTTGAAAACACTGCTCCATGACTTCTGCCTTACTTCCTGGACATGCTTTATAAAGTTCATGAAACAGGAAGGAGTTGACCAGCTGATGCTAGATGATTCAGGGTTTATGCTAATGAGGTCATCTGGTCAACTCCTTCCTATCATGACCTAGAGCCCAGGGCGAACATGCCAAACTGTGCCTCCCCAAGATGTATGAGCATTATATGTCAGCAAAAATCCCCTCACAAACACACTGAGCGCTAATCTGCATAATGCTTACCCCCTAAGCCTAAATTCCCAAGTACAAATCCACCCCCTGCTGAAATCCCCCTCAGAACAAATTTTGCCCCCCCCCACCATCAACCAAATCCCCCAGTTAAAATGTTGCCCCACCCCCCAAAAAAAATGTACCCCCTCATAGCAAAAATCCTCTACCCTAAAATGTATCCCCCCCACTTCAAATTTCTCCCTCTCAGCACAAATTCCCCCTAAATCCCCCTTATTGTACAAATCTTCACCCCATCACCCCTCTTAGCACCACCACCAAATTTCACCTCCTAGAACAATATCCCCTGCCACCCCCAAATTCCCTCTTCCAACACAAGTCCCTCCCCCCAATCTCCTTGTGGCACCCCCTACCTCACATGATACCACCCTCCTCCCCACCCCTTGTCCCGACCCTGCATGTAGGCTATAGTTGATGTGAACTATTCGGGAACATTACTTTCTTATACATGACAATATTGTAATTTGCAAATATTAACATGTAGCGCCCTTCTCCTGTTGAGTAGGCGCTATTTTGTAAATTTAGTTACCCGAGCTGTAGTTTAGCTCAGGGAATTATACCAAAAATTGTGGGCTTCTGTTCCAGTCCAGCTATGTTGTGCATGTTCCCCTTGCCTGCAGGTGTCGCTGTCACCGGAAGTCAAGGTTGGGAATGCAATAGGCTGGGTGCAGTGGGGACCTTCTTCCCAAAACAGCCTAGTGGGCGTGGTCAAACCGCTGTGCGTTCTGGGAGAGGGTACTTAAGGGACAGACACCGTTCTGGCGGGGTCTTTCAATCCTGACCTGATGGCCCTCCTGGCCTCAGGGATGCTCTGATAGTGTTTTTTCAGTCTCAGGGCCTGCTGACTCGAGGCTCCGCAACTGAGAGTAGGCCCAGGAGTTTCTGGGGCCTACTGGTCCAGGGTTGGTCCTGTGCTGTCTTGCCTGTGGGAAGAAGCTGAGCAATTGGGGACTCAATTGAAGGATGCACTCAGGACCAACTTGCTTCACTGTGCTGCCGGCCTGGCTGAAAGATCCTGGTACCGTGAGCTGTGTATTTTCTTTGAAATTTTGCTAAGTGTATGTGTGGTTACACGATCCTGTGACAGAGGGCTGTGTAATGACCCAACCACACTTATCAAGTCTGTGGCAGAGACTTTGAATGAGCTTCGCACCGGATGCTATGTCAGTGAGAGTAGGCCTATCCGGTGGTTGCTAAATGCAGCGTGGAACCCATTTGTCCTCTGGATCTAAGACTGTACACGTGATCTGCAAAGCAAGGTACATGAATCTTCCCTATCCCTCTACTCCCCTTTGTTGAGAACCTGTTTAATAAAACTCTTGAAGAAAAAGAAACCAAAGTGTTGGTGCGGATATTCTTTTTGAACAACTCTTCAGGAGGGACCCCTAGATCGAGTGTTGTGAACAGTAAGGTAACGGCAGGCCCAAAATTAAACCAGCACCTCCTTTGGGAGTAGTTCTACAAACAAATACCCTATTGATGAATGTGAAGTGTGAATATTAACGATGCATCTACTTATATACCATTTTACTCCGAATGAAAGAAACATAATCTTCTGGAGAAGCTGCACTCATCATTGTAGTATGGGCTGTTCCCCTAAAAACAGGAAACAATACATGTAAATTACTTATAATAAAATAATTGATGCAGAATGAACTCTTCCGAATAGACAATACACACACACATTGCACTCTGTGTTCTTTCTTATCATCTTGCAACTGCACCGTGTTTAGCTTCACTAAGCTGCCTAAGATCTGTTCAACAGGGAGCGTGCCAGTGCACCCTTACTAGTTTAGTTTAGTAGTTAAAGCGAAGGTTCCGCGATTTGTTTTTTTTAAAGTCAGCAGCTCCAAATACGGCAGCTGCTGACTTTTAAAATATGGACACTTACCTGTCCAGCGTGCCCGCGATGTCAGCAGCCAAGGCTGAGCAATCGCTCGGTCCTCGGCTGCTTCCATCGCCATCCTCGGTGAGGGAATCAGGAAGTGAAGCCTGACGGTTTCACTGCCCGATTCCCTACTGCGCATGCGCGAGGATCAATAGGGAACTATGCAGTTTCACAAATTTTCACTCCAAAAGTGCAGAATAGTGTTCAAATCTTCTCATGTTGAAATTAATATCAATCACACACAACACATCACGTGCTCTCGGGATCTCTTTGCCCCGCAGATACGCACTCACCAAATCTCAATGCTTTCCACTTCATCAACGACAGAAGATTTGAACACTTTTCTGTACTATTTGGTGGACTTTTTCACTCATGGACTTTTACTTTAAGAATTTTGGCTGTTATAGGTGAAAACCTACAGTTTAACCAATTAAGGACCACCTAACACCGATATACGTTGGCAGAATGGCACAACTGGGCACAATCACGTACCTGTTTGTGATTGTTAAACGCCCAGCCATGGGTCACCGCGGACCCGATCGCCGACGGAGTCCCACGATCAGTCCCTGGAGCTGAAGAACGGGCAGAGGTGTGTGTAAACACACCTTCCCACTTCTTCACAGTGGCGCTGTCATTGATCGTCTGTTCCCTGATATAGGGACAGGCGATCAATTACGTCAATTGTCCAGCCCCGCCCCCTACAGTTAGAAACACATATGAGGTAACACTTAACCCCTTCAGCGCCCACTAGTGGTTAACTCCCAAACTTCAATTGTCATTTTCACAGTAAACAATGCATTTTTATAGCACTTGTTGCTGTGAAAATGATAATGGTCCCAAATATGTGCCAAAATTGTCTGATGTGTCCGCCATAATTTCGCAGTCACGAAAAAAATCGCTGATCGCCCACCATTAGTAGTAAAAAAAATAAAAAATATTAATCAAAATGCAATAAAACTATCCCCTATTTTGTAAACGCTATAAATGTTACGCTAACCAATCAATAAACGCTTATTGCAATTTGCATTTAGCCGCCAGTGTACAACGCCACATTCCTACTTCTCCGCTCAGCAGACATTGGTTGTTGGGACTGCAGGCACCCTGCAACCAATGACATTGTGTGTGTGCCTTGCCCCCTGCTGCTTACTATCGAGGTAAGCACTAAGGTCACGTGCATGCCCCCGCCCCCTGCTGTCTGAGAGCCAGGAGCTGCAAGGTATGATATGTGCACCCCATCCTTTTCAGCAAAACTCCCAGCACAGCTCTCACTGCCTGCAGCTTGTTACCTCCTGATCCCTGCCTGCCACAAGGTATGTGGAGTGTTTACAGGGGCACACTGATGGGCACATTTAATGCAAGGTTCACTCTGATGGGCACAGTAAAAAATGTTTTTGTTAAGGGACATTCTGCACATGGGACAGGGCGACTGCACTGTATTAAGGAGAGGATGACTGGGGCCATGTATTGCAAGATTTTGGGCAACAACCTCCTTCCCTCAGTTAGAGCTTTGAAGATGGGTCGAGGCTGGGTCTTCCAACATGACAATGACCCGAAGCACACAGCCAGGATAACCAAGGAGTGGCTCTGTAAGAAGCATATCAAGGTTCTGGCGTGGCCTAGCCAGTCTCCAGACCTAAACCCAATAGAGAATCTTTGGAGGGAGCTCAAACTCTGTGTTTCTCAGCGACAGCCCAGAAACCTGACTGATCTAGAGAAGATCTGTGTGGAGGAGTGGGCCAAAATCCCTCCTCCAGTGTGTGCAAACCTGGTGAAAAACTACAAGAAACGTTTGACCTCTGTAATTGCAAACAAAGGCTACTGTACCAAATATTAACATTGATTTTCTCAGGTGTTCAAATACTTATTTGCAGCTGTATCATACAAATAAATAGTTTAAAAAAATCATACATTGTGATTTCTGGAATTTTTTTTTTTGATTATGTCTCTCACAGTGGACATGCACCTACGATAACAATTTCAGACCCCTCCATGATTTCCAAGTGGGAGAACTTGCAAAATAGCAGGGTGTTCAAATACTTATTTTCCGCACTGTATATATATGACTTTTCAAGTCTGTTTGATGGCTGCTTTTTGTTTTGTTTTTATAGGAAGATATTTGTTGTAATTGATTTATCTTATTAGTCATTGATTATCACTTGTATAATTATTATTTGTAAAGGTGTCTGTTGCATAGGGTGTAAGGATATATGTAATTTCAGAGCAGTGTCATATTCCCAGCTATCTGTGTCAGTCCTGATTCTAGGAAAGGAAAACCTGCATAGTAATATAGCTTATATTGATACGGCAATTCAAAATGTAAATTGTTAGCATTATTTTTACCTCATAAAGTTTATCAAGACATTAAGAATATCATTTGTAGAGACTTACCACGTTATCACTTTGTAGGTTGACAGAACCTACATAATAAGGAACAAATGATTTTATGTAAGAACATAGTTTAAAAATGTATTTACTGCAAACACCTTAGGGTACGGAATCACACACAATGATGGTATCTCTATGACAAAACTATCAGGGCCAATGGAGGACCAAGGCAACAGGCTTGAGCAGCCACTAGAGAGAGCCATGAGGCTTGAGTTGTTTATGTTTTTCATGTGGATGGTGGAAACCATTTGATACCTCCCCTTGAATGTTTTCCCTTCCCTGGTGCCTCCTACATGTTGCTAATAGTCAGTGAGGCCAGCCATCACAATGGGTTAATATGAACAGGTTGGAGCAATGTAGGCCAACCTTTGACAGGAACTGTTAAAAGGAGCTTGTTACAGCAGCCTATGTACAGGCAGCAATTTGCACCTAAATTATACTGTCAAAGCCTCCTTGGCACCTTAACTAAATTGACTAGTGTACTTTTTATATGATTTTGCTTATATGATTCATCATCCTCAATGGCAATATGGTGCTTGGCCAGTGTGACCATGTAACTGTGCTGAACAATGAGAATCTCTGTTGAGCCTTATTTAATTTGGGACCTGGTTCCTACATGAAAGCGATGAATGGTTAACCTGGACTCATTGACCAGTCACTCTACACCACTGCCCGCATTATGATGCTACATAGCTGCCAGGGCTGTGTGGTGAAGATTCTAAGTGTGCCCATTATATTGAGTAGTGGAAGTGTGGCATGTGACCAGCTAAGTTTAGAGGAGACGAGGAGTTTATTCACCTCTTACCCTTTAACCTATCAAAATGAATACAAAGAAGCTGGCAATTGTTATGCTGGCCATACACTATACAAAAATTCGTCCGAAAATCGCTCGTTAAGAAAGATCTTTCGTTTTTCGGCCAGTTAATAGGCACAAAATCGAAAATCTTTTGGACGTTTTTGAGCCGAAAAAAGAAAGGACAAGTTTGGAAATTTTCTGCCGAACGAACAATAAATCGGAAGGTTAATGTGTTTCCCGTCTGAACTTTCTGCACTAGGTTAATTTTTTTTTTTATGTCCACTGAACGATTTATCGGTCATTACATGATGGCACTATCGTTTGCACTCACAACAGAACTTTTGTTTTTCGAAAGTTCGTTCGGACGATCTTTCGTGGAGTGTATGGCCAGCATAAGTCTTTTAATAATGTGGAACACTACTTGAGTGGCCTACCTCTCCACTAAACAAACTAATTTAAACACCTGAAAATGTACAGAATGTAAGAGACTGCATGAAAAGCAGTCTCCTTAAAAAGTAGGTATGCTGTGATGTAAACATCAAACCAACCTTGTATAAAGTATCTTTGTTAATATTTTCTTGCCCTGTTGAATTCAATGCCTGGGTAGCATAGTACCTGTGATGGAAAAAAAAAAATGCTTTTTTAAAGTTTAGTCACTGTGCTAGAAGGTAGCCCCACTATTAGAAAAAATAATACTGCATACACTGTATAACTCAGGGGTGCCCAATCTTTTGAGGAGCGAGGGCCACTTTAGCAATTTGGTAACCGGTCGTGGCCCACAATGAGCATAGCGGGCGGAGGCAGGTCTGTGTCCACTCTGCATATGTAGAGCAGACACGGATGCAGGCTGCTCTACCCTAAGGACCCTTCTATCCACCCAAGACAGAAGGGGAAAGATCCCCTTCTGTTTTTTTTAAGCAGATTGGATAGCAGATAGGCAGGTGTAAACAGACATGAGTCTGTTTATATCAGCCGCTCTATAGAGGTGATTGGAGGGTCCGATTGGGTACGCCTAAAAAACAGACAGGCAGACCTGATCGGAGCGTTCGTGTGAAAGGGGCCTAAGGTTGCTTTTGCACTGATGCACAGCAGTTTACCTGCACCTCAACTGACATTGATCTTTACTTCTTTCTCAGGATTCCTGTAGCTGGTTGCCGCTTTCCCCCAGGCGGTTATGGCTGGTGGCTGCTGCTGGCTGTCCTCCAGGACTGGTACTGGTACTGCTGGCTGATACTGCTGTTGGGTACTGCCTGAAGGTACATATGGCTGGTACTGCTGACAGGTACTGCTGACAGGTACTGCTGACAGGTACTGCCTGCTGGTACTGCTGGCAGGTACCGCTGGTTGGTACTGGTACTGCTGGTTGGTACTTTTGGCAGGTAATGGTACTGCTAGCTAGTACTGCTGGCTGGTACTGTTGGCAGGTACAGCTGGCTGGTACTGTTACAGCTGGCTGGTACTGATGGCTGATACTGATACTGCTGGCGGGTACTGCTAGCTGGTACTGATGTTGATACTGGTGACTGGTACTGGTACTAGTGGCTGGTACTGCAAGGCTGGTACTGGTCAATGGTACTGATACTGGTACCGGCACAGCTGCTGGCTGCTGTCCCAAATCGCAGTTTCCTGTGCATTAGTGTGACAGAAGCATGCAGGGGCCGTAGACTGAGAGCAGAGCAGTGCTTCCTGTCACAGGTTGGTATCACTCTGCCTGTGAAGGAGCCGGCGCTATACAGGAAGCATCGGCTCTGCTTCCTGTAGCGGCGGCTCCGTTCTTCACACAGATGCTTAGAGATGACGGGTCTGGAACCTGCAATCTGGGCTTGACGACCCACCATCTGAGAGAAAGACGTGTCTGGCCACATCAAAGGGCACCGTGCGGGCTAGCGGTTGGGCACCCCTGGTATAACTGCTATACAAACAATTTTGTATTAGATGATACGAGGAACAACAAAGCTGCACAAGGTCTTCTTCAGCAGTGTTTTTTGGAGACTTGAAATCTCCTATTATCCAGCACCAATCTCTGACATGTTTCACTTTCTACAGGGTTCAATCTTAAGGCCTCAAGCACAGAAGAGACAGTTATCCACTATTGAGCTTTGTGTAGTGACAGCATGAGGCCTTGCCACTGTGAAAACGTAGAAGAAAGTGACACAGGGTATGCACATATGCAGCATGTGGGGCTCCAGAATGTCAATTCTTTGTGGAGAAGCCTTTCTCCTGGTTTTGTAATTCCTGAATCAGGGGCTGGACTCGGAGTCTCAAATTTGTTTTGGGAGGGAAGGAGTCGCCAACCCAATGCCCAGATCTTGCCAGTAACCAGCAGTCTGAATGTGCAGCTGTTCACAGCCTTTATAAACAAGGACAAACTTTGATACAAAGACAAGTGAGGAAAACATTGGTCATATGCAAGCATTTTTGTCCACAAGTTAATCTGAGAAGACAAAGAGACATTTTTCAGATCAGTCATTATTCAGATTGAAATTGGCCTTCAGGCTGCATTCACACCTAGGCGTTTTTACGCCCTACGCTCGTGCCGCTGGAGGGGTGAATTTACATTGTTGTCTATGGAGATGGTTCACATCTCCACGCCGAACGCCGAAACGCTGTACGCCTGAAGCTCAAAACAAGTCCCGGAACCCTTTTTTCAGGCGGCTTTCGGCATTCGGCATAGACAACAATGTTATGTTAAAAAAAAAAAGGTTAAAACGACCCATTTTGTCGTGGCAAATCGCGGTACACTACACTGCAATTTGTCGCGGCAAAATACGCACGTTATAGTGTGAATGCAGCCTAAAGTTTAAATGTGACCTACTGTAAGTTCCAGGGCAAGGAACTTACCACTATTTTCATTTTTCTATTAAAAATGTGCTTTATCACTGCAAGAGGAAGGGTTTTTCCTCAGCCAGACCCAAAGATGGGAAATTCCTATTGTGAAAGGCTAGAGGTTTTGGTTTAGCAAAATGTGCATTCCCAATAGATAGGGGGTAAATTTTACCTATGGGTGACTGAATTTTTGTTACTTTGACCTTCTTAAATTTAGTCTTGTTTTGTTAAAGCGCTTCTTTCAAAATATATGTGCTCTTCCTGGGAAGAGGTGCAGCATGGTACAGTGGCAGTAAACACTCAGTCCAGAAGCATTAAAAAAAATATATTGTAGTTAATGTTCAAACTACCCAAAGGGAAGTTAACACCGCAATCACCAGATGTTGCAGCAAACAATGTAACAGTAGGTCTCGAATGCTCGAACAGTGTCTGTCTTGAGGGAAAGAATGCAGTATGGCCGGTCTGTGCCCAAACAGGGAGGCTTCCAACAATAGTAGCGTATCAATGCTCTTTCCTTACTCGTCTGGAACCTCTCCCTAGCACTAATACTGTCCCTGTCAGATGGGTGACTTTTCCCTACACTATCCACAAGAGAAATGCATGCCAAGTCTGGGAGCCTGGACCTTAAATAGGCTCTGCCCAAACCAAGATGGCCGCTGGAGTCACATGTGACAACAGCATCCAATCGGATAGCTCCCCCAATAGCCCAGGAAACGATAGAGAGATGCTGTTCCTTTTGACTTCCCCTCCAACTACGGTCCAACACCACCTGTAGTGGAGAAAATAGACTGCACCTGCCTTCACTTCTCATATAAAAATTCCAGATGAAGGCTTACATTTCAATGCAAGTGCCAGTCAGGTTGACATTGGTCAGAATGTGAAATTCAAAGAGGGATTGGTGCATGATCTTGTAGTCTGATATGATTTATGAATGTCCTCTAAACATAAGGCAGCTGAACATGTTGGACCACTATACTAGGGTGCTAAGCTTTTAACACATCAGTGATTTGATGGTAGCTCTGAAGTAAAAGGCATGGATAACAGTAGTATTTGTGAGCTGGGATAAGTGAGGAGTCCACCATGTTTCCTTGGGCATTGAATGGATCATCTGCCAAGCCAGCTGTTGCATGGGTGGAAGGCTGCTGGGGGAAAATAAATTGTGATCATTGTTGTTTACTGAGGTCAAAATCAGCATGGTGTGGCTTTATGAATGGTAGATGTCCTTGGGGTTTGAGAAAAAGTTCAGATGCGTATATCCTTACAAAAATGCATCTGCCCCTTCCCTCCTTGCTGCACGGTGCACAATTCTATATAATATGAAAATCTTAATTCAAGTAATTAAAGAGCAAAAGACCTAGATAAAATTACATGTACCAATGACTGGTCACCAAGCCAGGAGGTAAAATCACTCCATTGAAGAAAAAGGTGTGTGAAAAGGTTACAACCTATGACCAGTTTATATTGTGGTCTTTGTGCTCATTGGCAGATTGTGACAGTGGTCATCAAGTGAGGGAATACAGTAAGAACCTGATAGAGGTTAAACTCAAAATATTTCACTTTATCTAATACTTAAAGTTGTCCAAGATTCCACTTTTATTTTTGCAATAGCCAAACATGCCACTGTGTAATTGCAGAATAGGGATGCGCCAAGGGTTAGCTCAAACCAATGGAACCAATGCAACTCACCCCCCCAGGCCTTATCCGCCGGGGGGGAACGGACGTTAGTCATCTGGGCGACCTCCCAGATGACATTCCTCCTCGGCAGAGAAAGCCTACTCCCGTGGGGAGAACTACCCGGAAACCAGGTTGCAAAAAATAGATTACAAGGTACGTACAGCCTAAAAAAAAAAATTGCGGACTGTACTTGTTACAAGTATAAGGAAGTTGGTCAGATATAAATGTTATTAGGGTGAACCTCCGCTTTAACAGGGGAAAACAAATATACTAATATTATTTAATAAATTGGTTGCAGAGTTATAGAAAAAATAGGATTCTTGACTTACCGTAAAATACCTTTTTTTTGTAGTACCTTAACCGACACAGGCGTAGTATGCAGGTACATAGGGATTGCCCAAAGCAGTCGAACAGAGGGGTGGGCAACAGAGAAACAAAAGGCTAACAGTCCCATGGGAACCAATAGGTTAACAGAAGGGGCTTACAGAGCCACCTTATGAACAAAGCTATTAGTTAAAGGAACACTACAGGTTCGTTGCTAAAGCATTTAAATATCACTTACCTCGTTTTCCCTTTTGACCTTCAAAATACAGTAATCCAGGTTTGAAAATGCCATTTTCTGTCTCTCCTCTTCTTGCTTATGAGCTGGTTGGCACGGTGGAAAGCAGAATGTGCTCACCCACTCCCTAGGACTACAGCCCTGCATGAAGATTCTCTCTCTCTTATCCCTCACAGGCATGGAGGCTAAGCCTAATGGGAACTGTAGCTCCCATTAGGCCGTGATGTAGCAAGAATGAATGCGCACCGCAAACCAGCAAGTCAGTGAGAATAACGATTCAGGAGTGATGGAGGTGAATAAAATGGCTCGATTTCAACAGGTATCAAACTAGTTATAATGCAAAACATTACTTTTTACTTAATCAGCTACTGTCAGACTTTAATTTAAGAAGAAAATATTTTTGTCTTTACAACCCCTTTAAGGACTAAACATCCACCTTGTTAACCAAAGACTAGGTGGTAACCATAACAACCTGAGAAACATATGCTTGATGTTGAAAAGCTCAAGAAGCACTAACCCATCCGGGTTCATTCAAAGAAAATTTTAAACATCCAGTGTGTGATAAATATTTCCAAAGAACGTGATGCCAGCCCGTCACCTGAAGGTAAATTAAAGGCTTACCAGAGGGCCTGTGACTGCCCTTTTTAGGGGGGTCAGACAGGCTAATGAGATGAATGAATTCTACGGGACAGCCGAGATGATCCTCCGTCTGTCACGTCCTCAATGTCTACAGTGGAACCTCATTGGCCACCATTGGAGATGAAGGTAGGTCACCGCTGATCTCCCAACATGTTAATCTTGTGTTGCTGTGTTGGGTAACATCAGTGGGCACACAAGATTAACACAAGAATAACATCGGTGCTGCCTTTCTTGGAAATATCTTCTTAACCGTGTAGGTTAAGAAGATATTTCTTGGACCTACAGGTAAGCCTTAATCTAGGCTTACCTGTAGGTCAAAGTGGTCTGTAAGGGCTTAGTGATTCTGAAGAGTTTAGTGACCCAGGCAGGGGAGAGTGGTCCAGACTTTTGATGTCAGGTGTCCTAAGGGGTGTGCTGCAACCCCCTCCCCCTGAGTGGTTAGCTGATTGTAAGCTTTTAAAGACAGCAGGGCTGCCCATCTTCCCACCCCCTTCCTTTGCATTTACCAGCCTCCAATGTGGATGGAATGTAAGTGAGAGATTGGGAGGGGTTTTCATGGTACACTGCCAGAGCAGGAAGGGTTAAGGCTGTCTGTGACAAGTCAATGGAGGAAGCTCTCAGCCCAATTACCTCCCAAATGATCAGGTGACAGGAGAGAGCGAGCCAGTCTTTTTGGAGAGTGCAGGTAAATTTAGACAGGCCTAGCTGGAAGCAAGGCCTGTTTGTTTTAATCTGTGTGGGCTGGGAGTGGTTAATGTAGGCTGGTGACTCACAGATCACAGCATCACTTCTTGGTTACCTCCCTCTGGCTTCTAGAGGATTCTAGAAGAGAGGAGGGGAAGAGATGTGGAGTTGTCTGAAGTGTCTCATGGAGCTCTGACCAATCACCAACTAGGATTGGCAGGGGGCAGGCCTTCTTGATATACCCAGGGTCAGCCCAGCTAGAGAGGAGTTGTCGGGTGGAAGAACGGAGGATGGAGTACTAGGCTGCCTGGGCCTTTGATGGGGAGATGACCTTGGGCCTGTAACTCCGGTGTAGAAGGGATCCCATCAAGAAAGCATGAAAGATCTGAACAGGAAGCACAGAGAGGAGCCAGAGAGAACAGTAGGAGCTAGTACTGCCAGGCAAATCTTCAGGAGGGAACCACTGGTGTGTGTGTGTAGCCAGGAGGGCTGGTGAGTGACATGGGCTATCTGGAGTACTGGAGAGGCATGCCAGATAGCAAACCGTCAGAGCTGGGTGTGGAGCCAGTGAGGATTGCAATGTAACAGGCAATGGAGTTGGGCAGCTGCAGCCAGGAGGGCTGTCAGGGCCTGAAGAGGCACTGCTGGCAGCAGTAGTCCACTTTAGCACAGCTAGCACTAAAGACTTCCTATTACTATTTTTGCTACATTAAAGGGGCCCCCAGTTTTTGCCTGCAAATGGCAATTTCTAGGGCTTGACTGAGTCAGTGTTGGGGCTTAACCATGTACTAGTTGTACCTGGAGTTAAAGGGGTGTTCCAGCCCATTTTTATGTTTATTAAAAGTCAGCAGCTACAAAAAGTGTAGCTGCTGGCTTTTAATAAACATACACTTACCTGTTCCAGGGTTCCAGCGACGCGCCGGCTGGGGCTCCGCTCCTCTCCCCCCCTCCCCGGCGGGCGTCTTCATTGTAAGTGTGGGCACCCGCATGGGACAGCTTTTGGCTTCACGGCCGGGCACCCACTGCACATGCACGAGCGGCACTGCGTATGCGTGAACGGCGCGGCGCTGCGCCGTCTGATTGGACAGGTGATCGCCTAGGACCTGTGACATGTCCTAGGTGATCCCCTACAGGGAGGGGCTTAAGATAAGCGAATAAGCTAATCGCCTAACCAGCCCCTCGGCGAAAGGAGGAAGTCCAAAGTGGTTTGTGTATGCACAGTAAGAACAATCAGAAGGAGGTTGCACAGACTCATTAGAGGCACAATGAACCTGTCCAGTGGCAAAGTTGTAACAGCCAGCGCTCCTTAAATTAACTCCTTAGGGACTCATACCAACATATCCGGGATCACAGAAGTAGCCCTAGGAGTTCCAGCAGTCCCCACTAGGCAGGCACACATGGACATGCCTCATCCAGTGGTCTTAATCTTACGTGTATTTTTTTATGTTCAACCAGTGTGCAGCTGTTCCTTACCCCAATACAATTTTACCATGCCTCGTTTTCTCTATGTGGAAGCAGCCATCTTGGTAGAGGCAAGGCTTTGCTTTACTCATTTATGAGCTACCCCCTCTCATGACGGGTGGTCTGATGAAGAAATTATCAAGAAGCAGCAAGCAGATCCACACTCATGCACACTAGAAGTATTTTATCTTGACACCTAGCTCATCCTGTAGATGCCAGAGCTGAACACTGCACCTTAGTCAGATAGCAAAAATGTGCTGGCACTGAGAGTTGTACAGTTTTAAAGTTAGGTTTCATCTACAGAACAAAAAAAACCTCTACCTGCTGGCAAATTTTCACTTCTTTGAGTTAAGGTCCACTTAATGTTTACAAATTTAGAAAAATTGAAAGTCGTCCAAAATTAAACCTTGAACAGAAATTAGTATGTATACCATTTTCTTGAATCAAGTTAGAATGTGCAATTACATACATTCTGTTGTCATGTTGGGGATGTGTGGTCCCTCGGTCATAATTGGTTTGTACAAGGAACCATCTGCATATAAGAGACAAAAATTATGTTAGCCAATGAAAAAATATATAGGTTAAGGGCTAGCTGTTGATGAAAGATTAAAAACAATCCTCTGTTTCACATGATAAACAGTATATGTTACAAAGTGTATGACTATACAATTTAGAGATTAAAGATGTACATTGCATGCAAAGCTTGTAAACAAAGAACCTATAACAAGAACCATTGCATCATATGTGCTCCAGCCAAAAAAATAACTGCTGCAGGTGAGATAAAAAGGAAGATCGGGGGCAGAGATGGAGGTCTGATCTGGGACACAGGAAAACTAACTGTGAGGACTGCAATGAACTCTGTAAAATATGTGAGTAAGTAGCTAGAACCAGTGTTTGTTATGAGGTGGCCGGGAAGCGCTCACCATCGGTAAAGATAGCCATAGAAAGTTTGAATCTCGTTAGGTCCACCAGGGACCCGACCGAGATTCGAACCATGTATGGGAGGGCTGATTGTACCCAAGTTGATTGATCGATCAATTTTGGTACAACCAGCATGTCAGGTTTTTTTTTGCGATTATTTCCAGTGGCTATTGTCGCTAGCAATAATCGTGTGTTCTCCTGGCCGGTACTCCCCATGCCCTCCCACCAAGAGAACATATTGGCTCCACAGAAGGGATTCCCCCATCAACACTTACTGTCTATGGCTGGCTTTAGACTACATTTAAATTTGTGGCAAGATTGCCACGTTTCTGAAAAGTGATCTGTGTTTGGGTCTCTATTGACTTCAATGGGGTGTGTTTGTTGGTAGGACTGTCCTTCAAACGCAACAATTAAGCAAAGCATCACAGCTTCACCATTTGAACACCCCTATCCCCTTTCCTTGCAGCTTAAAGGATCACTAAAGGAAAACATTTTTTTTTTTGCTGAAATGACTGTTTACAGGGTATAGAGACATAAAAGTTAACTGATTCCTTTTAAAAATGATTAAAAATAGATAAAAATCAATCATATAATATGCCTATAGTTTCACTTTCATTTTTAAACTGGTTTTGTGTTTATGTGAAGTAGAGAGAGAGACAGAACGAAAACAAACAAATCCAGGGCAGTGTTTTGTTTTTAAATTGAATCCCAGGGCAGTGTTTTGTTTTTAAAATGAATCTGATTGGTTCTGAGGAGTCTTTAGACACACAGCTGAAAAGCTGCCATGAGATTTTTCAGACAAGCAGGAAGTGTGGAGATCAGAGCAGAATTACAGTAACTTCAAAGCAAAAACAAACAATGAGAACATGAAAACAGCATTGCATTAAGGTAAAGGAAGCTATTTAGCTTAATTTTTTTTCCCTTTAGTGATCCTTTAGGATGGGTAGAAAAACTGGCTCAAGTGTGTGTTTTTCACTGCCCCCCAATCCCAAATGTGAACATGTCCTTTGAGAGTCAAAACTCTGGGCCAGATTCAGGTACACGTACATTTGCACAGCGTATCCGAGATACGCTACGCAGCCGTATTTTACCAGGCTCTACAACGAATTCTGGTAGATTTTTTCCCGTACGATACGGCGCCGTAGTCTATTTCTCGCCGCGTAATTGAAATACGCGATTAGGGGGCGTGAAGCATTTAAATTAGGCGCGTCCCCGCGGCGATCGAACTGCGCATGCTCCGTTCAGAAATTTCCCTCCGTGCATTGCGCGAAATAATGTCGATACGTCATTCGTTGTTTGAGTAGCGTCGTTTACGGACATTCCTATTCCCGGACGTTTTACGTCAAAAATAAAAAAAGACGTCGGAAAACGTTGATATTCGACGCGGAAACGACGGCCATACTTAACATGGGCTGTCTAATATTAGGCCATCAAAAAGCTGGTATAGTTTTACGCACCAAAAAGATGACTAAAGATGCCGTAAGAGATTGCGATAGACGTTCGTAATTTCGTGGATAGTCGGCAAAAGCTCATTTGCATACCCTGACGCGGAAAACGACGGGAACTCCACCCAGCGGCCGCAATTTTATTGCAGCGTAGATCCAAAGGCGTACGAACACGTAAGCCAGTCGGATTGAAGCGCAAAGCCGTCTTTTCATGGTTTGAGGATTCAAACTAGTGAAAAAACGTGCGTAATTAGAAAGTACTCCTGTCTAACACCAGTTAGACAGGAGTTACGGCTCTGTAAATCTGGCCCTCTGTGTTTAGTAGACATGTGCACACTGAAATATTTTGTTTCGGATTTTCGATTTTATATATTTAGTTTTTCGTTGCAAATTGTATTCGTCCGAAAATCCGAACAAATTAAGGTTGAATCTGTCATTGAAGGCTTATGGTGTCTGACTGTCTGTTGAATGTTTAAAGAAGATTCGACTGAGCAGCAAAACTGTACAACGCTGCAATCATACTTTTCCGGTCGAATGTTCCGCCTACAAGCTATAGTAGAATTCTAATGTTGTATGACTAGTAATAATTATATTTATTAATTATTATTACTAGTCAACCAACAATAGAATTTTTCTATAGCCTATGGGCCAAGCATTTGACCGGAAATGTACGATTGCGTACAGTTTAGCTGCTCCGTCAAATCTTCTTAGAATTATCAACAGACACCATAAGCCTTCAATTACAGATTCAACGTTTTTCGATGCTTTGTCGAATCTTTGTCGTTCATGTTGAAATGTCAAGTTAGTTCTAGCTATTTTACTGCTCCTCCTCTTTGGTTACAATCAGCCAATAACATTCATCATCATTATTTTTATTTTACTTCCCCCACCCAATTCCAGCAGCGATCTTTCCTCTCTTTAATGTCAAATCTTTTCTCTCTATGTAGAATAATCTTGGACTAATAGAGTTAAGGTTAGGCACATTCGACCGACAAAAAAAAAGAAAATAAAGAATTTTTTATGTCGGATCTTTCGGTTTTCGTATTCTGTGCGTTCGTTTTAGTTTGTTAAAATGATAACGAAAATACCTGAAATTCGGACGAAAACAAATGCACATGTTTAGTGTTTAGTTTATGCCTGGCTGGCAAAGGATTGATTTTTTGCTTTGTTATAACCCAAAAGACTCAATACCAATACCACAGGTGTACTACTACAAATAATTGTCAGCAGCCAGCGAGCATTACCATGTGTTCCCAAATGCAACTGAAATTTCACCTATAAAACTGCAGTGCTGCTGTAAACATAAACCAAATAAAGTAAAAAAACTTACAAATAAAAAATATCATGTGTGCTGGTAAATAAATAAAACGAATTTTAATATTGCATTTTATCTAAAATTTCCAAATATTTAACTTCTATATTAATTGCACTTATAAATAAAGTTTAATAAATGTAAAAACACCAATAAAAAGTTTCAAATGGTCCTAATAGTTAAATCAGTCCAACCCCAGTGCATACAGAAACGGTTTTCAGTGCTGTAAACTGAAATTCTACTCTTTGTGCTTCATGTATTATGAAGCACAAAATTCTACTCTTTGTGCTTCATGTATTATGAAGCACAAAGAGTAGAATCTCAGTTTACAGCACTGAAAACCGTTTCTGTATGCACTGGGGTTGGACTGATTTAACTATTAGGACTCAGCTTGCATAAAAGACAATCAGGTACCTCTTTCTTTAACCAGTTAAGCCTCGTACACACGTACGGGATTCTCGGGGGTATAAAGTCCGCTGGGAAATCCGAGAACCTGCTGGTACCTTCTTCCCCCTACACATGACTGGGTTTCCCGACAGGAAAACTGCCATGAGAGCTTTGGTCGGGAATCCCGGCCGTGTGTATGCTTCATCGCAGTGTTTCCCTTAGGAAAACTGCTGGGTTAAAAACCGCTGGGAATCCCGGCGGGGAAAAAAAAAGCTGATTCTCTTTTTTTTTTCCCAAAATGTTTCCTGTCGGGAAAACTGAATGGAGCATACACGGCTGGTTTTCCCAGCCAAAAGCTCTCATGGCAGTTTTCCTGATGGGAAAACCAGTCATGTGTACAAGACTTTACCCACTGGGCACTTAAACCCCCTTTCCTAACCAGACCAATTTTCAGCTTTCGGTGCTCTCACATTTTGAATGACAATTACTCAGTCATGCAACATTATACCCATATGAAAATGTTGTCCTTTTTTTCCCACACAAATAGAGCTTTCTTTTGGTGGTATTTGATCACCTCTAGGTTTTTTATTTTTTGCGCCATAAATGAAAAAAGACCGAAAATTTTGTTTCTGTTATAAAATTTTGCAAATTAGTAATTTTTCTTAAAACATTTTGGCCAACATTTATACTGCTTCATATCTTTGGTAAAAAATAATCCAAATCAGTGTATATTATTTGGTCATTGTGAAAGTTATAGAGTCTACAAGCTATGGTGCCAATCATTGAAAATTGATCACACCTGATGTACTGATGGCCTATCTCATTTCTTGAGACCCTAACATGCCAGAAAAGTATAAATACCCCCCAAATGACACCTTTTTAGAAAGTAGACAGTCCTAGGTATTTAGTAAGAGGCGGCGTCCTGACGTCACCGCGCTTTTCTCTACCCGGATACGGGCTGTATGTTCCAAGCCGGCCGGCTTTTTTGAAACGCTCTACATATCAACAAGTTTGTAAGTGCATCTCTTTTTTGCTTTTTATATAATAAATGAGGATTTTACACTGTGTGAGCCCTTTATTTTTTACATACCCTCGGATCGATAACTTGGGAGTGCTATTCACCTAAACAAGGACACTGATCATCCCGGCTATCCTCGATCCCAGTCTCTTACCACGCTTTATATGATCTCCTAACCAGGGATCATTTTTATCTGGTAAGAGTATATATACCATTGTGGTGGAGGTTCTCACCTTTCTGGCACTGCTTTAGTGTGAAACTGTTTTGCACCTGGTGGAGATTATCTACGAATTTTCCTTTGGTGGATTGTGTTTTTTGTGATCAACATTTATCTGAATACACTGTTTCACTGACTTTATCCAATCAATATTCATCAGAATATATTGTCTCATGGACTTTATTTCATTTATATTTTTTTAGCGCGATCTTTTTTTCTTTTTACATTTAGTAAGAGGCATGGTGAGTTTTTTGAAGTTGAACATTTTTCCCACAAATCTTTGCATCCCCTCACCCCCCCCCCCCCCCCCCCCCCCCCCCCACAAAATTTTCATAGTAATGGGTTATTTCTCTCACACAGAATATGCATACCACAAATTACACCCTAAAACATTATGCTACCACATACAGAGGCCCAACAAGCAGGGAGCACCATCAGGTGTTCTAGGAGCATAAATTACACATCTAATTTTTAGACATTCTTTTACACTTTTGAAGTTCCTAGAGCACCAGGGCAATAAATACCCCTGCGTATAATACATGAGCCATTATGAGTCTTTTGAACATGTCATTTGTTTCCACAAGTTTTTGGAACATTTGTGTAGCCCCTGTTCCTAAAGAAATGGGGCTATAATGTAAATTTAGGTTTTGGCTGGGCTGTAAACATCTCAGATTGCTTGTATATAGTTTATTTGGTTTCTGTCTTGAACTTGGTTAGTTGTGCATTTCTCAATGTTGCCAGTAGGTGTCACTGGTACCACAGGCCAGTATGAGAGTTATAACAAGCTGAGTTGTAATGAATATTCTTTTTTCCAGAAACAGCCCAGTAGGAGGTTCCTGGCCGCTGTGCATTCTGGGAAAGGGTATTTAAGGGAGACGCCATGTGCTCTAGTCAGTTCCTTCCTTATGGCCCTCCTGGCCAGAGGGCACGTTACTGCAAATAGGCCCAGAAGCCTGTCTGGGGCCTACTAATCCTGAGGTGGTCCTAGGCTCTCTTGCCTGCGTGGTAGAAACAGAGCCAAGCTGAGGAGATCTGGGGGAGGACCCTTGCTGGAGAGAGTCAGGATGAAGGCTGGTCTCTCAGGAGGGCCTGGTGACCCGTTTGGAGGATGCACCTAAGCTAAACTACCCTCACAGTACTGCCGGGTCAGCTTAAAGGTTCTGGTACTGTAAAGCTGTTCTTCAATTCTACATCAAGGTAACTAGCTACTGGCTACTAAGAGAGAGGCTTGTCCAGAAGTTCTACTGGCTGCTAAGCCTGTGAGAGAGACTTGTCCAGGAGTTCTACTGGCTGCTAAGCCTGTGAGAGAGGCTTATCTAGAAATCATACTGATAGCTAGGTCTGTGAGAGAGACCTATCTGTGAGTGCTACTGGCTGCTAAGTCCTGAGAGAGAGGCTTATCCAGAAACCATACCAGTTTCTAGGTCTGTGTGAGAGACCTATCCAGGTATTCAAGATCTGCTAAAAGAAAGGTATCTGAAACCTCCCCTAACCCACTATCCTATTACTGCTTCCAAGTTCTACATTAAAGCATTGAAAAACACTAAGGCCTCGTACACACGATCGGACATATCCGATGAAAACGGTCCGCGGACCATTTCCATTGGATATGTCCAATCTGGAGTTTGATCCGATGGCATGTACACACCATCGGATCAAATTCCCCGCCGGCGGACGGCGCGGTGACGTGTCGGTGACGCGGCGGTGACGTTGACGCCGCCACTTCACCGCTACGTCACGCACCAGGAAGTAAACACTTCCGCGCGCATGCGTCGGATCCATTCACAGGATACGACGCATGTGTGGGAGGATATGTCCGCTGGTTTCCCGTACTAACCAGCGGACATATCCGACGGACAGGTTTGTAGCGGACAAATTTCAAAGCATGCTTTGAAATTTGTCCGATGGACAAATCTGTCCGCTAGCCCATACACACGATCGGAGATGTCTGCTGAAACGGTCCATCGGACCGTTTTCAGCGCACATATCCCCTCGTGTGTACGAGGCCTAAGGTGACTGGCGCCCACATTTGTTCTAACTTCCCATTATAGCCATGGACTCAGCTCTGGGGTGAATGTAAGCTTGCGCCCTGTTTCTGGAGGTACCTCTGTGCTCCTAGTATACCCAGGGGGACACTACATTTGGAAAGAAAATGAAAACGCATTTTCTTTTACACAAAGTTATCCATTTATAAAATGTTTCCAACACATAGCATGTACAGTGCAGAAAATAAGTATTTGAACACCCTGCTATTTTGCAAGTTCTTCCACTTGGAAATCATGGAGGGGTCTGAAATTGTTATCGTAGGTGCATGTCCACTGTGAGAGACATAATCAAAAATAAAAATTCCAGAAATCACAATGTATGATTTTTTTAACTATTTATTTGTATGATACAGCTGCAAATAAGTATTTGAACACCTGAGAAAATCAATGTTAATATTTGGTACAGTAGCCTTTGTTTGCAATTACAGAGGTCAAACGTTTCTTGTAGTTTTTCACCAGGTTTGCACACACTGGAGGAGGGATTTTGGCCCACTCCTCCACACAGATCTTCTCTAGATCAGTCAGGTTTCTGGGCTGTCGCTGAGAAACACGGAGTTTGAGCTCCCTCCAAAGATTCTCTATTGGGCTTAGGTCTGGAGACTGGCTAGGCCACGCCAGAACCTTGATATGCTTCTTACAGAGCCACTCCTTGGTTATCCTGGCTGTGTGCTTCGGGTCATTGTCATGTTGGAAGACCCAGCCTCGACCCATCTTCAAAGCTCTAACTGAGAGAAGGAGGTTGTTGCCCAAAATCTCGCAATACATGGCCCCGGTCATCCTCTCCTTAATACAGTGCAGTCGCCCTGTCCCATGTGCAGAAAAACACCCCCAAAGCATGATGCTACCACCCCCATGCTGCACAGTAGGGATGGTGATCTTGGGATGGTACTCATCATTCTTCTTCCTCCAAACACGGTTAGTGGAATTATGACCAAAAAGTTATATTTTGGTCTCATCTGACCACATGACTTTCTCCCATGACTCCTCTGGATCATCCAAATGGTCATTGGCAAACTTAAGACGGGCCTTGACATGTGCTGGTTCAAGCAGGGGAACCTTCCGTGCCATGCATGATTTCAAACCATGACGTCTTAGTGTATTACCAACAGTAACCTTGGAAACGGTGGTCCCAGCTCTTTTCAGGTCATTGACCAGCTCCTCCCGTGTAGTCCTGGGCTGATTTCTCACCTTTCTTAGGATCATTGAGACCCCACGAGGTGAGATTTTGCATGGAGCCCCAGTCCGAGGGAGATTGACAGTCATGTTTAGCTTCTTCCATTTTCTAATGATTGCTCCAACAGTGGACCTTTTTTCACCAAGCTGCTTGGCAATTTCCCCGCAGCCCTTTCCAGCCTTGTGGAGGTGCACAATTTTGTCTCTAGTGTCTTTGGACAGCTTTTTGGTCTTGGCCATGTTAGTAGTTGGATTCTTACTGATTGTATGGGGTGAACAGGTGTCTTTATGCAGCTAATGACCTCAAACAGGTGCATCTAATTTAGGATAATAAATGGAGTGGAGGTGGACATTTTAAAGGCAGACTAACAGGTCTTTGAGGGTCAGAATTCTAGCTGATAGACGGGTGTTCAAATACTTCTTTGCAGCTGTATCATACAAATAAATAGTTAAAAATTCATAAATTGTGATTTCTGGAATTTTTCTTTTTGATTATGTCTCTCACAGTGGACATGCACCTACGATGACAATTTCAGACCCCTCCATGATTTCCAAGTGGGAGAACTTGCAAAATAGCAGGGTGTTCAAATACTTATTTTCTGCACTGTAATTAACATAGGATATAGTTCTGTACCACTACACTGGAATCAACACATAAATCACAGAGTCAACAATAGAAAGTGCATATAAGCATTAACTGCAATTTGAATAATAATATTATAACTAGAGTGCACTCTAGATGAAGGGCTACATTATGGCGCAATATCTCCTGATAGGTACCTCTTAGCATACACAATAGGTAAAGGTCTCTGTGTAGCAGATGTAAAGGGTGAGTCTTAAGTCCTAACTCTTCAGCCGGTTAGAGTTGGGGCCCAATTGTACCATGGGTGCATATGAAAAAAGTCCCAGGCAAGCCTGCAGGCAGCACAAAGGCTACTAAATGGCTGTATGGTTATTTCCTAACCAGTTCCTAAAGGGCTCAATCTCTCTAGCAACAAATAGTACATCCCCACAGCAGCAGCTCACTGGACCCAGTGATATTTCAGCTCACCATCTGGTCACGCCAAGTGATTAGTCAACTATCTGCTCTGCACCTAGGGGATCCTGTCTGTTGGCACACCAAACTCACCACCCTGGATCCTACTCAAGCGTCAATTTGCAGCAGTGGTGGTGCACACTGGAAAGCGATCTGCACACCCTCACAGCAAGAGAATAGAATGCATGAAGCTAAAAAATAATTCTGGATTTACAACCACTTTAACGATTTTATGTATACATATTATTTATACATGCAATTAATATACATACTAGTTAAATATTTGTAAATTTTAGTATTTGGAAAATGCAGTATTAAGTATAAAATAATTTATATTTATTCACCCCCATGCTAGATATTTTTTATCTGTAGATTTATTAATATTAATTTTCTTTGATATATGTTTACAGTAGCATTGCATTTTAAGCCCCTGATCACACAGGTGCAACTTGTCATGCAATTTGATAGTTCCAAATCACATGATAAGTCGCACCCTATTATCAGAAATGGATGATCAAATTCTGTGCGACTCCGACTCCGTTGGATTGGCACTGATTTTGGAAGTATTTCTTGCACTACTTTTTGCAAGTTCACGTGCGACTTGATGCCACACAGATGTTTTCCAAGTCGCACAGACATTCGGCTTAGAAATTGTGCAATTTTAAGTGAAGTCGCATAATTTCAAAACCACATTCGGTGTGACTGAAGGCTAACTGCTAAAAAAATTATTTCCTGTTTTTTTTTTTTTATTTCTAATACTTCTCAGTGCACATTTTGTACAATTTTCCTTTTCACGGTACTGCATTTTCCTGAACTAAACAGTGAAAACCCAATGATTAGGTTTTTATCATTTGATCCAAGAATGGCTTAACAAGATCTCACATTACTCACTTCTAACTATAGATTATGGCAGGGGTCTCCAAACTTTCTAAACAAAGGGCCAGTTTATTGTCCTTCAGACTTTAGGGGGCCAAACTGTAGCTAGTGGGAGTGGACATTTTCCTGGCATCAGCGCAACTAAACATCGCCAAATTTGGTATAAGGGGAAGGAATAGTGTCCTATCATTGGTATCATTGGGAGGCATGGTGCCCAATTGTTAGTGTCAATTTCAGAAATGGCGCCTCATTGTTGGTGTCAGTAGGCAGAATAGTGTCTTATATCAGTGGGAGGAATAGTGCCCCAAGGCCTGGATGAAGGCAAGTAAAGGGCCGCAGTTTGGAGACCACTAGATTATGGTTCTCTCCAAGCAACTGTGTTACAATATATCACTGCCTACAATAAGGAGAATGGAATTTAAAGAAAATCTTCCCCCAGAAAAAAAGTCTTTCCTCCCAGGGGGCAGGCCTAGTGGAACATCATTAGGGGGTGGATGCCTGAACCTGTAAGAGACGGCAACTCCCTGATGATGTCACAGAAGAAAATGGCAGAGTGGTAACATCAGAAAAGTGGGTCTAAGCAGGACAACATTGGATCCGATGTGTGGGTGAGTAACTGAATTGAAGACAACCCATCATCAGGTAAGCAGGGATTAAAAAAATAAATAGATGGGGGGTGAAGCTCCTCTTTAAGTCAGATGACCAGCCATTATTCTTGTTTTTTAATGCAGTATAATATATCATAAATATGTGTTGCATTTTAAAATATGGCCGAGGTGCGGTCCGTAAAATAAACAGACTTAAAATGCCCACTCACCTTCCATCCGAGACATTCAAATTCAAAACATCAGCCAATCCATCTCGGTCTCTAGTAATAGCCACACCTTCACCTGGCTTTGTACCAGCAATGGTCAGGTACATTTCAGCAGTGATTTCTGTATGTGATAGTTTTTCAACCGCCGAGTCAAAATCTGGAGCACTGTTCAAAGTCTGTTGAATAACAAAATAACACGAACAGGAAAATCTGTCTCACAGACAAAGTACGCCCCAAATCTTTCATTCTTCAGATATATTTGACCATTTGGGCCAGTTTAATGAAATACAGAACAATGTATATTGCACTATGCACTGCCTAGATTCTCATATATAATGCCAAATTTCTGGGTCTTGAAAATAGCTGGTTTATTTGAAGGCCTGAAATACTTTTCTGGAGAAAATTCAGGTGAGCTGGGCTCCCTTCAGTGTTGGTCATGTTGGTAAA
Organism: Rana kukunoris; assembly: GCA_029574335.1. Classification (NCBI taxonomy): domain Eukaryota; kingdom Metazoa; phylum Chordata; class Amphibia; order Anura; family Ranidae; genus Rana; species Rana kukunoris. Next base: position 502,721,952 of record CM056049.1, on the reverse strand, counting down.
AAAAATGGTTATGTGCCCTCGGAAGAAGGGGAGGATAAGATAATCCTCTCATCTTTCACAAGTGTAGCCACCCTGCCCCAAGCAGGTGTGTCTATCTAAATTTAGTGGTGCTAAGCTGCAGTCGTCTTAGTGATTTAATAGTTAAGGCGGAGGTTCACCCTAAAACAAGTATATCCCATTCAATCCAGCATACTGCCGACATGTACCGTATGCTGTTTTGTTGTTTTTTGGTTTACATACCATAGTATAGGTGTTCCCCCCCCCCCCCGGCTTCCGGGTAGTGAATCCCGCGGGACTGGGCGTTCCTATTCGGAGACTAAGTGATTGACATATGACAAAAGCTTCCCCCCCCGGCGCATAATGCGTGTCACCAGTTTTCGAAAGCAGCCGAACTGCGAGTAGGTGCTATACGGCGCCTGCGCACCGACGTTCGGCTTTTTTCGGAAACTGGCGACGCGCATAATGTGCCGGGGGGAAAGCTTTTGTCATACATCAATCACTTAGTCTCCGAATAGGAACGCCCAGTCCCGCGGGATTCACTACTCAGAAGCCGGGGGGGGGGGGATACCTATACTACGGTATGTAAACCGAAAAAACAAAAAACAAAACAGCATACTGTACATGTCGGCAGTATGCTGGATTGAATGGGATATACTTGTTTTAGGGTGAACCTCCATTGACTGGGATATACTTGTTTTAGGGTGAACCTCCGCTTTAAGCCTCTTAGGTTTCTCCTGGACTTTAGTTACTGTGTGTGTCCTTTTCCAGTAGGTGGCACTGCTGCCTCTGGTAATTGCAAGAAAGATACATACCTCCCAACCGTCCTGGAGTCACTGGGACCATCAAGTAAATCCTAGTGTCCCGCAAATCTGGGGCGAGCTCCGTAGTTAAGCCCAGGACATTGTGTGCACTAATCCCCCTGGCGAATGTGCACCACTCCGCACTGCAGCTAGCGAGGCCCCCACCTCCCCCGCTCTCTCACCTGCTTGTCTGCTCTATATCACGTACATGTCCCCCTGTGCCTGCCCACAACCCCTAGCCAATGCTGTGCCTGTGAAGGGGTTATGTGGGAGCAGTGCACACAATTTCTGCCCGAGCCTCAGGTTAGTGAACAAATTAAATCTCCCCACTATCTCTTTCTTCCATGTGCCATGGTGTATTCTGCCTTCCAGCCTTCCATGTGCCATAGTGATCCCTTCCTGCCTTCCATGTGCCATAGTGATCTTTCCTTCCTGCCTTCCATGTGCCGTAATGATCCTTCTTGCCTTCCATGTGTCATATTGATCCTTTATGGCTTCCATGTGCCATAGTGATCCTTCCTGCGTTCAATGTACCACAGTGATCCTTCCTGCCGTCCATGTACTATAGTGATCCTTCCTTCCATTTGCCATAGTGATTCTTCCTTCCTACCTTCCATGTGCCGTAGTTATCTATTCTTCCCACCTTCCATGTGTCATAGTGATTCTTCCTGCTTTCCATGTGCCATAGCAATACTACCACTTGCCATAGTGATCCTTCCTTCCTGCCTTCCATGTGCCATAGTGATCCTTCCTGCCTTCCATGTGCCATGGTGATTTTAAGATCTCTGTCTATTTTCAGTGTATACAAAACCAGATGTATTAGAAGGATATTTTAAATGGTTGTGTTGAGGTTTATACAATATATTACCAAAAGTATTGGGATGCCTGCCTTTGCATGCACATGAACTTTAAAGGAAAAGTCCAGTCTAAGCTCGTTTGGCTGGGCTTCTCCTATGGATTACAGGAGTGTAAGTCCGTTTTCACTCCTGTGACCCTTTTTCAGCAAAGAGCGGACTGAAGTCTGCTCTCTGCTGAACTTAAAGGAATAAGTCAAGGCACCGCATCATCCTGACAATGGGAGTCTGGATCCGCCAGACGAACGCTACCCGCCACTCAACAGCTTAGCGCTCCAGTGAGCATGGAGGAGCAGAGTGGACAGATGCTGATTAACAGTCAAAATTCATAACCATATTTACTGTGGTACAAAAATGTACTAAAGTACATTTATTCTAAATCACACGAAGCTTACATCTCGAATGAGCCAGCTGACAGGATATCTGCGCAATAAAAGAGAAAGTGCATTCTTCCACAGGACCTGATTCTTCTCTGTAAGGAAAAATGTACCTTTAAACATTAGGATGGTAAAGATTTCTTATCATGTCACTTTACACATTATTTCTTTGCAGGGTATTTGTGGTTTAGTTTTTTAGGATAGCAACAAGATTGATTTTACAAGAAATGCTTAACCAGTTTCCTGTTGTGTTTAAAAATATTTTAAAAAATGTAGTCTTAAAGCGAAGCTCCACCCTAAAGTTGAACTTCCGTTCATTGGAACCCTGCCTCCCTACAGTGTCACATTTGACACCTTTTAGGGGGAGGGGGTGCAGATACCTGACAGGTATTTGCACCCACTTCCGGTCACACAGTCTGCGAGATGCAGGACGTCAGATCGCAAATGAGCACAGCGCAAATGACTCGCCAATGCGCCATAGGGAACCAGGCAGTGAAGCCAGGAGCGCTTCACTTCCAGGTTCCCTCACCGAGGATGGCGGTGGGGGGAGCCGAGAGATCGCTCGTCCTCTGCTGCCGACAGTGCTGGACTCCAGGACAGGTAAGTGTGCTAATATTAAAAGTCAGCAGCTGCAGTATTTGTAGCTCCTGGATTTTAAATATTTTTTTTTTCGGCGGACATCTGCTTTAAGTAGAATTTTGAGAGGGTTTAACCTTTGTTTGTCCCTGTAAAGAAGAGTTCCCCCACTTTCTGTATGATACCCAACAACTGGGCAGCATATTTTTAGAAAAAAAATGCTTTTATCACTGTCGGTGTCCCCAACTGGAAATGTTGCCTTACTTCTTGTTTGGTCTGGACATGTTTTGGTCAGCAGGGGATCTGTCTGCTTAACCCCTGCTGACGAGGTAGGCGGGTCTAAAAGGACACAAGTCCTGTCCATAGGGATGATTGGCACCTCTGAAAAACTGACAGGCAGACATTTAGAACAGTAGTGTGAAATGGGCCTTTAATGTCTCTAATAAATATATAAAAACCACATAGTGCACAATATAAAATATATATATATATATATATATATACACACACACACACACACAAAAACCTTGGTTTAAGAGCTTTGCAAGACAAGCTATTTTTTTTTTAATACATTTTGAGGAGGTTCACCCTAAATATAGTCTTTCCCATGTTATCCAGCATACTGGCGTCAGCGCCAGTATGCTGTTTTTTTTTTTTTAAATCCCCCACTTACTGTAATCTTTATTTTTTATTTCTTTCCCCCGCGGTGGATGGCGCCTGTATAGCCCATCACGGCTTCCGAAAATAGCCGATTTTGGACTTGGTTTTTCCGGTGCAATGCGGCGCCTGCGCAGACCTAGGAGCTGACTGCGCAGGCGCCGTATTTCTCCGAGTCCTACGGCTATGGCGCCTATTTCGGCTTTTTTCGGAGGGCGTGGGACTTGGAGAAATACGGCGCCTGCGCAGTCAGCTCCTAGGTCTGTGCGCAGGCGCCGCATTGCGCCGGAAATACCCGGAAATACCCGAGTCCTAATTCAGGTATTTTCGGAAGCCGTGATGCGCTATACAGGCGCCATCCACCACGGGGGAAAGAAATAAAAAATAAAGATTACACAGTAAGTGGGGGATTTAAAAAAAATTAAAAACAGCATACTGACGCTGACGCCAGTATGCTGGATCACATGAGAACGACTATATTTAGGGTGAACCTCCTCTTTAATATACAAGCGATGTCTTGATATAAGAGTAGCGTCATGTCACAACTGAGTATAAAATAGAAGAGAGGCGCCTCTAAGTGTAGCAATATGGTTACATTTAATGAAGGTACAACATTTAGAAACTCACATGGTTGATGATTAAAACAGGCACATCTAAGTGTGCAGGCATCTGGGGTAAAGCTGTCCACATAGACCAACCTCTGCATCACCATTGATGTCGTCCTTTCCACGAGCGCTTCAAGCCACGCTTTCAGATCGCTCTACTGCAGGGTAGTCTTCCCTGTCAGGATTGCAGACTGACAGCGGTGAGGAGGATGATCTATGTGGATCGCTTTTCCCCGGATCCCTGCATACTTGGATGTGCCTCATTTAATCTTTAAGCATGTGAGTTGCTAAATGTTGTACCTTCATTAACCACTTAAGACCCGGACCAATACGCTGGTAAATGACCCAAGGTGTTTTTGCGATTCGGCACTGCGTCGCTTTAACAGACAATTGCGCGGTCGTGCGACGTGGCTCCCAAACAAAATTTGCGTCCTTTTCTTCCCACAAATAGAGCTTTCTTTTGGTGGTATTTGATCACCTCTGCGATTTTTATTTTTTGCGCTATATACAAAAATAGAGCGACATTTTTGAAAAAAAAAACACTATCAAATAAACTACATTTTAGTCAAACATTTAGGCCAAAATGTATTTAGCCACATGTCTTTAGTAAAAAAAAAAAAAATCGCAATAAAAAAAATAGCTACCTAGCGGGAACAGCGACACTAATACAGCGATCAGAAAAATGATCGCTTAGTGACGCTGGCAATAGGGAGTGAAATGGTTAACTAGGGCGGTGATCAGGGGGTTAAAACTTTATTAGGGGGGGTGGGGGGGCTATCCTGAACCTAACATTAACTGATTTTACACTGCCTGTCACACTGACACTAAATGGAGTGATTAGATCACTGCATTCAGTGACATTGTGACAGGGGGGGTGGGGGGGCAGATCGCAAGGGGTTAAGTATGCCTATGTGTGTGTATGTCAGTGTAGTGTTGGTGCAGGACTTACTGTGAGGTGTTTCTCCCATCGCAGCGGTTGGAAATACCGCTGCGATGGGAGATTACATCACTTCCCCCTTCCTGTGTTTACACAGGAGGAGGAAGTGACACAAAGGGGGAGCGCGCGCATTGGCTGGGAGCGATCGCGGGGGGGCGGGTAAACACTGACATCCGCCCGCTCCCGGAGACACGGGGACCTCCGCACACCGCGGATCCCGATCGGACCCCCGACCCGCTACTGGGCGAGGACGTAAATTTACGCCCTTGTGCCCATCCGTGCCATTCTGTGGCCGTATATGTGCGTGCGGAGGTCCTTAAGTGGTTAAATGTAACCATATTGCTACACTTAGAGGCCCCTCTCTTCTCTTTGATACCCTGTAGCTCCAGATCGATTTTGCTTCTTATCTCCCTTGGGGAGGCTTCCATTCGTGGATGGACATTTTATGGTTACACAACTTGTCACATTACAATAATATTTTAAGGACAGAATAAATGGTTGTGGAACAAATCATTTGAGTTTTCATTGTTTATTAAGGAAAAATTTGCTTTGATATACAAGTGCTTTGGATTACAAGCATGCTTCCAAATTATGCTCGCAATCCAAGGTTTTACTGTGTATATATATATATATATATATATATATATATATATGATATGCCTTCTAAAAATCAACGCTCTGTAATCCAATTGATTAAAATCTGTATAAGCAATTATTCCCGAAGGTGGTGGGCTGGGTAAGTACATTCTTTCAATAAGAAAAATATGTATAAAAAATGCCTTTGCCAACTTTATTAGCAGTATTGAAGTTAAAACATATTAAATTAGGAATATACTGTATGTACAAGCACATAATATAATTTACCTCTAGCATTTGAAGATATGGAAAATTTATGGGGACTTTGCCCAGTATAGAGACCAACAAGGCCTGTAAAGGTTGTTCCTGTGTACACAATCTAAAATATAAAGCACATAATAACAGTTACAAAACAAGTACCAACCTTTAGGCTAAGTTCACACTTGTGCGGTGCGTATTTCAGCTTTTTTATCTCTGCAGATAGATAAGGGAAGTGTTCAGCAGATTAGCTCTGTTTTTGCTGCGAATTTGGAGACCTGGGAGAAGTTCCGAGTGAGAGGAGAGTGGGGGAGAAATGTATTGAGCTGAATGACAGAAATTGACAGAACTGAACACATCTACGAATCAGCTGCGTACCCATAGAAGATAATGGGACTGAATTCGCACCTGAGCCACACCGCAAGGCCTCCACAACGCATACGGATTTTCGGCAATGCGCAGTGCGAATGCATCGCACATATGTGAACCAGCCTCATTGAAAACAATGTATTTAGAAATGTTCTGCGTTTTGGATGCGGTTGAAACCGCAACCAATTCGCATAGGTGTGAACCCAGCCTTAGTGATTTTAAAACACATGACTTTCTCACGCATCATTTTCATTACATAATTTTAGAAAATGAAATAAAGCAAAACATCAGTTGCCTGCTTTTTTTGAGAACTGAATTTTTTTTTGTTATTATTTTTACAATATAAAGCAAATAAGGTACAAGGCATTCAGATTGCAAGGATAGGGTAATTGGACCTCAAAACAGGATACAAAATATATTGTAATTGTAACGCTGTGGTGGCATTATAAAATAAAAAAAAACTAGTTTCCAGTTAAAAAGAAAAAACATTACATTAGCTCAACAGGATCTTTGTTCACGCTAAGTAGTGCAAGAGGCAGGGCCGTTTGAATACATTTGGGGGCCCCAAGCAAAAAAAGTGACATTGCAAGTTGAGAAGGGGGGGGGGGGTTTCGGCTTACCTCTGTGATAGGTGTCCAGCAGGGAGGGCCCTTGCCGCATCGCTGCGTCCTCCTGCAGTCCGGTCGGCCGTGTACCATAACCGCGCGGGAGATTCAGTTTGCTGTTCCCGGGGCCGGACTGAAAGGAAGTGAACACTCAGTGTGTGCACTTCCTGTCAGTCCGCCCGGGAACAGGAACCTGATTCTCCTGTACTGCGCGGTTATGGTACATGGCCGACCGGACTGCAGGAGGACGCAGCGATGCGGCAAGGGTCCTGGCCAGCTCGGGGCCCCAGGCAAATGCTTGCTTTGCCTGTCGGGTTCCGACGGGCCTGGCAAGAGGGATAGTAATAGTAATCATGAAAGAGTTACCACCCCAATTTTGGCCCTAACCCCATCTCACCTTTGAACCCCCTGTCCACAACCCCCCTCTGCACGCCCATCCACAGCCAGCTTATCCCTATGGCTCTCATCACTGCACAAATCCCTCCTTCTCAGCTCTGCACCAAATCCCAACTTTTCTACTGCTGTCTATCTGTACAATCCCCCACCTTTCCCCACTCCAGCTCTCCCAAATGTTCCCTCCAGCTCTCTCACATCTCACACAAATGCCCTTCCAGCTCTCACAAATTTCCCCCCAGCGCTCTTACAAATGCCCTCCAACTCTGTTATCTCTCACAAATGTCCTCCCTGCACTCATAATTGCCCCCCCACAGCTCTTACAAATGCCCCCCAGCTCTCACAAATGCCTCCTCAGCTCTCTCCTCTCACAAATCCCCCCCAAGCACTCTCATCTCTCAGAGATGCCCCTACCTCTCACAAGTTCACCCCCCCCATCTCTCACACATGCGCCTCTAGGTCTCTTATCTTTTACAAATAAAGAATGTAGCTGGCACCGTTCTATTTGGTATTCCCAGGCTTTTTTGTTGAGCACAGTGCCGCTGTTAGAGCTCCAACTATCAGAACTGTGAACTGTAGCACAGAGCAAAGGATGAGTTCCACTGTGCTTGACTCCATGCTACAGTTCTGACAGGCTGGGAAAGCCGCCTCCTGATTTCCCATATAAAATAAAAATGCAGACGGTTGCAGCTCTGGGACCCCCAAAAGTAAATGTGGGGCATGGCACTAGCACACAGAGGAAGCAAGTGGGAAATCATCTTCTACCAGCTTCTGTGTGACAAGTTGAAAAGTGCAGGCCTGCCAAAACTGAGTCCTTCTATGTTCCCGCTGAAAAAAGCCCTGAAAAGAAGTACATTTTTAAGGCAGAAAGATATCACCCACCATGCACTGTAGAAAACGCCTAGGAAGCAGGTCCTAACTAGGGAGAGCTGAATGTACCTAAGGTTGAAATCAGTGGGGGGCCAAATCTGTTAATTCAAGTATCATGTCAAAGGAAAATATGCAAGGTATTGACAAAAAATGGCATGGTAGCTGAGAGCTGCCATGGGAACTATGTACCAATGCAAACATTTTTGTAAAAATTTTTTTTCCAGGGAGCGGTGAATTTAATAATGTTTAAAGTGAAACATTAAAAATGCAAAATTCCTCTCTTGTTTAAAAAATGCAACATTCCTGTGTGTGGGCCTTAACCAGCCTAAAGGCACCTGTATGATGTACACAGCCATTTATATTGGCAGTAATGTATTTTTCCTGACACAGCATGATAGCATATACGTATGGGAAGGCTCCGCCTCCCTGCCCAATCAGGACAGGTTATACTATAAAAGTAGGTCTACTCCCTTACCACAGTATTCTCTTTTTTTTCCTCACTGCTACATGCGGTTATGCTACTGCTAGAAAGCACTTCCGGCAGACCTGAACGCCTATATGAGGGAGACCATCCAGGAAGATATGGGGGTGAAGGCATCTGGGCTCTAGGGATTGCTCATTTATCATGACGCCATGGATGGACATTCATTAGACTCTCTGTTTGGACATGAAGCATGCAGGTGCTAAGGCACCACATGATGCACAATTCTATTCGGTTACTGCTGCAAGTATGTGGTTAAACTTGCATCACTGAAGGGCTGTGGTTTGTGTCAGCAATACTGCTAATGATGATAGCAGGTGTGTTGTGCTGGGCTGAAGCCTTCCTTTTAACTAAACAAGCCTGGCTTTACAGTCTTGACTTATTTTCTGCAGGTATGTTTGCATTTCTGAAAAGCATATACCGTATTTATCGCGGTATAACGCGCTCCCGCGTATACCGCGCACCCCTAAAGTGACCCCCAATCCCGTGGAATGATTTTCAGGGCAAAAAAAGTGCGCGATATACGCCGATAAATACGGTATCACACATGTGAATGTAACTGGATGTCTGTAGTGCCACTCTGTTTTACTAATATTAAACAGACTGAAGGAAGTGTTTGCAGTATTGCTAAAGCTTGAACTGATAACAGGTGATACTGAGAGCCCTTTCATTTTAATGCAGGGCTTGGCCCTGCAGGATGGGCTTACTGTGTATTGAAGATTGGTCTCCTTGGTGGTACATGCGTCTAGGTAGATTTAACATGCTAGGGCTAATTGTCAGATGACTAACTTGCGCTTCTTGCCTGTGATTACATTACCTCCACAGTAGGGAAGGCTGTGATGTGTTTATTTCTATAAATGCTGACCTGGGTGCTACCGGTAAAATAAAAGTCAGGATCTGTTTAGTCACATTCCTTAGTACTTACCTGTTAGCAATAGGTCTTCTTGTGTTATTTGGGGTACCCCACAGAGAGATATGGGGTTTGTAGTGGTTACTATTTATGGAAAATAACCCCAGGCATGGCTCCAGGCTTTCAGCTCATCTGTGAACCAGTAGCAATCAGCCTTCCTAGAGACCAGCAACTTTAATGAAGGTGAGGGCAGGTAGGTATATGCTATATCCTAAAAGAGTGCACATTATGGGCATAATGAGTGTAAATCTCCAGCCCTCAACACCAGTCTACCTGCTTCTGCGACAAGGGACAGATCCTCTTCAGCCCTGAAAAAAACACTGTAGTTAATTGCCAGAAGGGGCAGATCAAGAAATCACTACAGTAATCATAGTGGTCTGGTGGTAACTGGTGTCGACCAGAATGGAAAACAGGGTTGTAGGCCAAAGACACTGACAAATGGGCAGAGACTGAGAAGGCCTACAGTCACTAATGGTTCCATACCAAGCCTAATCAAACAACTGTGTTTATTTAAAGGCAACCTCTACCTCAGAGCTTGCTTCTGGAAAATTGCTATGGCAAGTTGGCATATCAGAAGCAAAAGGTGGAGACTTTAACCCCGTCCAAACTGACTGTGTGGAACTCGGGTACTAAGCTATTCAAGTAAAGTCATCTAAAGGGTACCTCTGCCTCAAAAGAAGCCATCCAAACGGGCTTCATCAGATTAACCAAGGGTGCCATTCTTCCAACAGAAGAAACTATATCCTCGCAGAGACCCTGGGACAGCAAACAGATCTGGAGATGAACAAGGTTTATACTACTGCTAAGTAGTGTTGTTGTGACCTGCGATTGAGCAGGATAAAAGCAGAGCTCTGGTCAGTGATAAGCTCTCTATGATGGCGGATTCTAGATTGAAAATGGAATAGCCAATGATGCAGTTCAGTCACTGCGGATACAAGACTGTATGCTGTTTCTCCAGAAATCATTGTGGCCAGTGAACCCTTATGACCCCTCCCACAAGTAAACACATGCCGCTAAGTCAGAGTGGTGACTGTTCAAGTCGGATCTGGCGATATCTAGAAGGAAGATTAATTCCTTATGTTAATTACCAATGCCCAGAGGATAGCCAAAAGACTGACAAGTTAAACGTGGGAGAACTAAAGCAGAGAATAAAGAATCAATCATCTTTATATGCCTAAGCCGACCAATAGGGTCAGCTGACAGTTATATGTAAATTTGTGCTTAGGATCCGTGAGTCCTGTGCATTAAGAAAGCCAATGGAATTTTTTCATTATTCTACCAATTGCATTCCCTTCATGATGCATCAGAGCCCAAGGATTGTGATTACATGGGCGTTAGTCAAAAGTAAAACTTGAATAACAAGAGGAAGGATGAGGATCCAAAAGAATTGCATAGGCCATAGTTGCAATTAATCTCTCCAGCCGTCAGTAAGGCTTGACCTCCACAAATCCTACTCCAGGATTTTTAAGGAGTATCGTTCATAGCGGTGCGACCCCAAGTCGCTGCGACTTTGAAGTAGTCCCTACACTACTTTTGATCCCATTGTGGTCTAACTTGGGGCCATGGACATCAAGAATACACAGGCATTGATTCAAGACGCATTGAAATCACAGTAAAATTGCACAATTTTATGTTGCAATAGTGGAAACCTAGGCTAAGACTGTAGATGGTCTTTAGACCTAGCAAGTTGCATAATCGCATGATTGCATAGTGGATAAGGTTGAGGATAGACACAAGTCCATCAAGTCCAACCTATGTGGTGATGATAGGTCGATATTTACCTTGTATACCCTGTATGTGGTGGTTGTTCACAAGGGTGTGTGTGTGTGTAATGTATACACACTTCGAAATACCCATGTTTCAGCAAGTAGCTTCACTTGGCCATCAGAGTGCACTACGAGTTAAACTTGCAGACGGTGACCTTTCCACAATCTCCAGGCATTTCCTGGGATATTGGGTCCAGTAAGGGCCGACTTGCGGGCACAAGGACTTCTGGTTAGTCTTGTTTGGACAAAAGAATGGCGCAATGGCTTCCAGGTTCTGGGAAAAGTCCCAGTACAGACTCTAATCAAGTTGGGAGGAGCCATCATCAAGAGACCAACTAGTCTCATCACAATAATCACCTCCTGGGAGGCAATTCTGAATCTCTGGAAAAAATAAATAAAAATAAAGTTTCACTCAGAGAGAGTAACAGTATAAGTATCTCATTTGAACAAATGGCTCTTTCCCATTGGTTGCATCCCACGGTCGCAAGAGCGATAAAGTAGCCTGTAATAACTCATGTGGTCCGAGGGGGCCCAAGGAAAGGTTGACAACTGTATTAACTGGTTTTGTAGTAAAGAGACTTACTTCCCGCACTAGAAACGGTGACTCCACAGAGGAGAAAAGTCCCCTCTTGGGGAGTAGCTGAGCTAACTAATCTTTCAGCGTATCAACTATTCAGCATACCAGTCATCACAAGTTGTTACTCGTCAGGTATTCATGCCAATGAAGGACAAGGTGTCCAAAAGCCAGAGTTATAGCGGTCGCAGACTGAAGTCTTTCTGAAACGCAACAAAAAGGAGCCTCAACTATGCTGAAAAGACTCAGCAAAATGGTTAAGGCCTATCTTCGCTGTCAAGAAGGAATGGAAAACTAGGCAACCTCTGTCAGAGGTATCTCCCAGCATGTTAGGTTAGGGTTTTTTAGAACTTACGGCCAGATGGCGTAAGATACAAAAGCCGTTGGATGACAAGGGACAGTCTCAAACAAAAGCAGGTCAAGGGATCGGCAACAAGTAAGGCTATCAAAATATTGGTCTGACAGTAAACTGGGCGGCTTCCTAGAGGTGGAAGCAGAAAAACTAAGGACAGCCAACTGGGTCGGCAGATTAGCCAATGCGTATATATTCAACAAACCTAATAGTCACCAGGATCCTTAGCCAGATTTGCAGCCGTTCAATAGTGATAACAAAACTTGCCCTGTGGCTTGCAGGCAATGATATCCACCGGTACAGTCTCAGATCCGAGAACTTCCTATTCGCCTTCCTGACATTCAACACCTCATACAGAGTGGCCAACGGTATCTTCCAAATTCATACAAGTTATATCTAGATACAGGTGACCAAGAAGTTGAGGTCTCACCGTGTTTGAAATCCAATGGTGGTCAGAGCGCCTACTCCAGACTTCAGGTACATTAGCTACGAGAAGAACCTACAGAATTTAAAGGATGGAATTCTCTGTTCCTTACTGTAAGGAATGAATTGTATACAAGCAAGCCTAGAGACGGCATTAAAGGATACTTGAAACTCAGTCGTGTCTTCATTCTCTGGGTACCAGTAACAGTTGCATATCTCAGCAACCAATTCCGAAAGACCTAGGCAGGTTATGTTTTCCAATGGAAAACAAGCTGCGCAACTAAAGTGAACAGTCTAATCTTTTTGACACATAGTGATATAGTGCAAATTAATAAATATATTCACATAGAACGATTGGGTTGCCCCATTCGTGAAATAATATATCCCAATGACAACAACAAAAAAGCAAATATAAAAAGTGAGAAAGAGTCTATGCATCTGATGATATTTGATAGCTGTAAAATATCGTTTTCCTTCAAGTAGATGGTGACATCAAAGTAAGAAAACCTGAGAATAGTGCATGGATAGACAAGAGACCTCCACCTTTCAAACACACTGCCCCTTACCAGAGGGGAAGATCCCAACCAGAGACCTTCTAATGGCAGATGGGTTACTCCCCAGCCTAGGAGTTTGTGTAAAAGGATATCCGAGAACCGATAAATCTCCCACAGTTGACCGATGATCAATGTTGTTTAAAACCAATATGGAGAAGGAAAAAAGCTAACATAGTGTGAACCCATATAGCTATTTATTGTAAAAAATTTAAATCACACTTACAAAATGTAGATAAAAATTCAGCCGGCCGGCCGGCCGGCTAACACAGTCCGTTCTCTTCGGGACACTGTATACGGTTAAAGATGTCAGCACGCCACTACCCTACACCGTTTCGTCTCAGTAGACTTCGTCCTGGGGCACGAGCGGCGTGCTGACTCACCGCAATTTATATCTAATAGACACAGATGGTACCTCCCCCATCTGAGCTCCCAGCATCCCTGAAGCTCTAGTGGCCATCTTGGATAAGGGATATGTTTAGTGTATAAGGATAGCCTATCCATTATTCATATTTTGCTGATCTAGCTGAAATCTCAAAAACAACTAAAAAAAGGAAAATATTAAAAGAGAAAACTTTTAAGAAAATACTTTTACTACTCACATTTAAAAGCAGATTGAAAGGCATCCACCTCAGGAGACCTTGGATCGCTTTTTTTTTTTTTTTTTATCATTTATTTTTTATCTCTGCTTTTAACATACATATATCCGACAGTCAAGAGAACAGGCAAATTATTAACAAATTTCATAGATATATACAAGATCGACTAATGTCTGTACCCCTATAAGGTTGATATCACCTTGTGCAATTTTGAGTATTGTGTTTGTTATGTTCCTCCCCTCCCCCCCGTATCCCCTCCTCCCGCCCCCTTTTCCCCCACCCTCACCTTCCCCACCCTTGTGAGCATACAAACCTGGTAATAGGTAAATTAATTTATAGATAATTGCCACCATTTCTGCTGTTTAATAGTTGAAGCAGGTTCTCGCTTGGGCCCCTATACTAGTTGGTCTCTCCTGACTCCAGAGCCCAAAAGGTCCATAAGCTTTGGAGGCAGGAGTGCCTACCCAGGTTCCTCATCTGTCAATTACCATAATCTCCAGATTTTTACAAACTTGTCATACTTCCCCTGAGTGATGTAATGTACCTTTTCATTTGAGATTGTTTGTTTCATAACTGCTAACCAGTTCTCTATAGATGGGGGCGCCTGTGCTTGCCATTTTTGAGCAATTATTTTGCGAGCCTGAAATAGGCATCTCAAAATAGGTTCAAGGGTACCTTGGTATCGTCCATACATCCCAGAAGGCAGATCCTGGCTGCTGGGACGAGGGCAGATCCAAAATTCTCAAGCAGCAGAATGTGTTTTGGGGTGCAATTCCACATATAACCATGGCATGTGTGAGAAATATATCATTTAGTGACAACGTTTTGTAAAAAATTTTTTATTTATTTTTTTGGTCATTATTCAATCACTTGAGGGAAAAAAAATTAAATATTCCATGGACTCAACATGCCTCTCAGCAAATAGCTTGGGGTGTCTTCTTTCCAAAATGGGGTCATTTGGGGGGGTTGTGTGCCATCTTGGCAATTTATGGCCTTCAAAACTGTGATAGGTAGTGAGGAGTGAAATCAAAAATTTGCGCCCTTAGAAATGCTAAAGGCGGTACTTGGTTTTCGGGGTCCCGTACACGGCTAGGCTCCCAAAAAGTCCCAAACATGTGGTATCCCTGTACTCAGAAGAAGCAGAATGTATTTTGGGGTGCAATTCCACATATAACCATGGCATGTGTGAGCAATATATCATTTAGTGACAACTTTTCGTAAAAAATTTTTTGTCATTATTCAATCACTTGGGACAAAAAAAAAAAATATTCAATGGACTCAAAATGCCTCTCAGCAGTTTCCTTGGGGTGTCTACTTTCCAAAATGGGGTAATTTGGGGGGATTTTGTACTGTCCTGCCATTTTAGCACCTCAAGAAATGAGATTAGCAGTCAAAAAATAAAAGCTGTGTAAATTCCCGAAAATGTACCCTAGTTTGTAGATACTATGGCCCAGATTCACAGAGCAATTACGCCTGTCTAACTGGTGTTAGACAGGAGTAATTTCAAATTTCGCGCGCCGTATCACTAGTTTGAATCCTCAAACCATGATACGGCGGCTTCGGGCTTCGATCCGAGAGGCTTACGTCCTCGTAAGCCTTCGGATCTACACTGCGATATTTTTGCGGCCGCTGGGAGGAGTTTGCGTCGTTTTCATGCGTCGGGATATGCAAATGAGTTTTTACGGCGATCCACGAAGGTACGATCATTTTTTGGCTACGTAATGTTAGAGGAGCTTTTTGCTGGTCTAACAGTGCGTAACCCATGTAAAGTATGGCCGTCGTTCCCGCGTCGATTTGAAAATATATATATTTTTTTAACGTAACTCGTTCGGGAATAGGAATGTACGTAAACGACGCTACTACGACGTGACGACGTGTTTTCGCGCAATGCACGGCGGGAAATTTGCGAACGGAGCATGCGCAGTTCGATCGCCGCGGGAACGCGCCTATTTTAAATGCTTCACGCCCCCTACTCGCGCAGATGGATTGCGACGGGAGAAATACACTACGCCGTCGTCGTTTACTGGACAAAATCTACCTGGATTCCACGTAGAGCCAGGTAAAAAATGGCGGCGTAGTGTATTTCTGATACTCTACGAGAATCTAATTCTCTGTGAATCTGCCCCTATAACTTTTGCGAAAACCAATAAATATACGCTTATTGCGATTTTTTTTACTAAAGGCATGTGGCTGAATACATTTTGGCCTAAATGTTTGACTAAAATTTAGTTTATTCGATATTTTTTACTTTTTGTTATAAGAAAAATCATTTTTTTTCAAAATTTACGGTCTTTTTCCGTTTACATCGCAAAAAATAAAAATCACAGAGGCAATCAAATACCATCAAAAGAAAGCTCTATTTGTGGGAAGAAAAGGACGCACATTTTGTTTTGGTACAACATTGCATGACCGCGCAATTACCAGTTAAAGCAGCGCAGTGCCAAATTGTAAAAACATCTCTGGGCATTTAGCAGCATATTGGTCCGGGGCTTAAGTGGTTAAGTGACAACCCCATGCCAAAAACAAGAAATAAAGCCATAAGGTCTGCCCTTAAAGGGGTTGTAAATGTTTTCTCCTTTCTAAATAGGTTTATGCTAGAGCATTGTTGGTTCACTAACATTTTCCTTCGACTTTCCTACTTGATGTTTTTTTTTCTTTGTCGGAATTTCCCACTTTTACTCACATTTAGAAGAGAAATCGAAGGAAAAAGTAAGTGAACCAACAATGCACTAGGTTAAAGGAACATATATATATATATGTATATATATATATATATATATATATATATATATATATATATATATATATAAAACCTTTACAAGCCCTTTAAATCCATACCAGATCTTTAATCTGAGCAACCCCTACTCATTTGTGAAAAATTGTACATAGTAAATAAACACAAAAATTAAAATAAAATAAAACAAATTTCATCTAGCAGACTTCTTTGGAATTCCTATTGGGGAATGCATGTTGTGTTTATGTGTGTGTGTTATTATACTGGATGGTACCTCCGGGGGAGCTGTGTATAGACAGATTTAGATTCCATTTAAAGCGGTTGTATACCCGTGTTTGTTTTTAGGCTGCCGGGCCTTTAGCCGAGGATCCCCGCTGCGCATGCGCCGCTGCAGTCAGCGGCGCATTGCGGGGGGAATGTCTCCTAAACCTGTAGGTTTAGGAGATATTCTTTATACCTACAGGTAAGCCTTATTATAGGCTTACCTGTAGGTAAAAGTAAAAAAAAAAAAAAAAACGTATACAACCACTTTAATATTTTTAGGTATGAATTTGGATTTCTATAATTCTGATATTTTGGCCAAGCCATTCATTGACATAACATCAGCCGTATTACCACTACCATGTTTACCGTAACCAAGGCTCATAGGTCTTCCTTAGTATGGTTATGCTTAGTAAAATTTGTTCAGTTGATTGAGTTTTTAAACTTTACCTGCCCATTTCTAATAAAATCCACATCCAACACAAGCTTTCTTAGGTCTATGGAAAAGTACAAATCCATGTTTCTTCCGTGATAAATATATCCTTCCTTAGTTTCTGTTATTATACTTGTGCAGGCCCTAAACATGTTGGACAAACATTTTTGTTAGAATTCTAATAAGAAAATACTGTCAGCAATCAATCGGTAAAATTACACCCAAATGGTACTAAAATGTTAAAATCTATTTTCCACTAGACATCAGGTATTTTTTTTTTTTATCAATTAGGGAATCATAATGTGCTTTTATTTGGTTAAAGAAGCTTTTCACAACCTTTTTACCATGGAGGCCCCCTATAATAATTTTTAGCAGGTGATCCCAGTAATTCATTTACAGCTCACTATACACAGTAATTTGTACATGTAGAGGTATATGATGAATAAAAAAGAAAGAAAAGGTGGTGTGGTTTTAGAATGCCATTTATACAGAGATGAGTGTGTAGCGCCTGGTTACTTTCAGAGCCGGTGCTATGGTAAATTTAGAGGGAGTTCAGAGAGGTAGTTGGCTCTGAACCTGTTATTTGGTAAATTGTGGCTCTCTGCTCCAGCTTGGCTGTACTGTGAGCTATCCTTTTGTCTGGGGACTCCCATCACCACTGGACGGCAGGTGGCAGCAGTGGGGTCAAATGTAGTTAGGCTGCTGAGAGGAGATACTTATCAGGAGGGTGGGCTACCTTGCTGTGCATGCTGGGGAGGGGTAGTTAAGGGGCAAACGCCATTAGTTGTGGGTCGCTGTGTTCCCGTCCTTGAGCTGGGCAGTCCCACCACCCCGTGTGTGGCCCTCCTGGCCGGGGGGCGTGCGTGTTCCTGGCTCTGGGACCACGTTGATCCGGAACGCATTCATCTAGATTGTGGATCCAGTAAGTCGACTGGGTCCCTATTTTGCAGAGTGGTCCTGGGCTGTCTGTCCAATTGGAGGAAGCTGACTGATGAGGAACCTGTCCAGGAGATACCAAGCACAAGTGTTTCAGGAGAGGTCTGTCTATTAATCGGAGGACACTTTGGTTCTGAGAGGCTGGACGTGGGTCGCCTATCAGTTGCTGATCAAACCAGAAGCTATGTGAAGGAGAACCGGGTGCTAAATCCAGTCGAGGGATTTTGGACTGAAATTGTCTCCAATCTTCAGGAGGGTCTGTGGCAGAGACTTAATCCTATTCATCCGAGTGACACTCTGGCTGCAAGGCTGGTGAGAGAGGCCTGTCCCGGTGCGCTACACCCACTCCAGCTGGAGTGGTGAAGTAAAGTTGTCGTTGGAAGCAGGACTGTTTCCCATATCCAGTTACCCCTGAATTTGCCATCTTCTATTTTGCTATCCCTTCACCTTTCTACTGTTTGTCGTTTTTACCCGGCTGGGTAATAAAAGCACAGAAAGATACCTGTTGTGTGGACATTGACTTTACTGCAGCTCTCATCAAGTACCCTAGACAGCGGAGATGCAGAGGTAACATGCCACCCAAAACAAATTAGCAGCTCCATCGGGGGTAGTGCTACACGTGCAAAACAACTATTCTTAGATATTATACTGCAATTAGTAGTTTAGCCACTAGGTGGCTGTGCTTTTTGATGGTGGATCCGTTGCTCTCGCTAGTGGAGCTACATGGTTATGATGTAACATCCTTTTTCTCTGCTCCTGTTTTTTTCCATATAAAACAAGAAGGGTATAGCTATGTGTCCAGCAATATATGACTGATAAAAAAACTGATTATGGGTCTAGTTACAGCCCAAGTTCTAAATACTGCTGCAGGTACAGATACAGGTCAGGTTTCCAGCAAAACAATTTCTGAAAATGAAAAACGGTCAGAAATCATACATCGTGGCTGCCAACAGCGTTTAATTTTCAACTGCTAGTCTGTCAAACCAGACCTACCAGTCCTGCAAATTCAAAAATAAGATACTGGCATACTGCTGATAAATAGAAGGAATATGGATGTGTTTTCAAGAATACACACCAGACCCACCTACAGATGAGTAGAGAGGGATCAAAAAGCCTAAAGTAATAATGAGTATAGATGATCAAATTGTTAACATATGCAAGTGTAAAATGACAAAAGAAATGTGGAAGGAGCTACAGAAACTGCATGGGAAATGTTAGCAATAAACTGTACTTAATTAGAAAGTTATACCAGACTACTCTGATTAACCACTTCCCACCTAGCCACTAAATATAAACAGATGGGCGGGAGCTTACTTGTTTCAGGAGAATGTACCCTTACATCCTCCTGTTCTGGATGCTCATTCCATGGACACAGTAGATCACAGATTGGGGTACAGGGTCGAGTTAATTGGCCCTGTACAATGTGATCTCAGTGACCAATGACAGCGATCGCATGTTTAAGCACAGGATGCTTTCCACTACAAAGAGGAAGCCTCAGAATTTTTTAACTGGTGCATTCGTTCTGGAGCTTCTGGTCATAGTTATGATAAAAATGTCTTCACTTGCCTTCATCAAGGCAAGACAAAGAATCAGAACAGCTAATGAACAGTATATGGTCTCAGAAGAAACAGAGGAAGGTTATATACACTGCCCTCTAACACAAACAACCACCAGAAAGATAACTACACTCGCTGAAGTCTAGGGCCGAAACAATTAATCGGCAACTAATCGATTATGAAATTAATCGATTAACATTTTCATAATCGATTAATCGGCCATTAACCTAATGGGGTTAAAAAAAAATAGCCCTTTATTAGTACAAAAAGAGCAAATCTCTACTGTAAATATTACTTTCACTGTACCACAGTAAAAAATGAACCCCCTTACAGTAGCGATTATTTGCTCTTTTTGTACTAATTTTAGTTTTTTTAACCCCATTATGTAACTAAACATCGCAGGCCTGGGTCACACCTTTGTGTTTTTTGCAGAAACACACTACGTTCATTTACATGGTTTCACATCCATTTTTTTCAGCTGCTGTGTATTAGGAAAGGGCAAGGACTTTTTTTTTTTGTGGCAATTTGTGTTTACTAATCTGCCCAACAACAAATTGGCCAACAAAAAAATTAAAAATGCAATTCGCAGGAAATTATGTTTTTTTTAAGGTTTTTAATCGATTAATCGAAACAATAATCGGCCAACTATATGAAAATAATCGTTAGTTGCAGCCCTACTGATGTCTACTCAAGTATACTGTGCTCTAGCTAGTGTTCATAAAGATAAAGTCCCAGATAAACTTGAACAATATCTTGTTTAAATAAATAACATACATTATCTCACAAAAGTGAGTACACCCCTCACATTTTTGTAAATATTTTATTATATCTTTTCATGTGACAAACCTGAATAATTGACACTTTACTACAATGTAAAGTAGTGAGTGTACAGCTTGTATAACAGTGTAAATTTGCTGTCCCCTTAAAATAACTCAACACACAGCCATTAATTTCTAAACTGCTGGCAACAAAAGTGAGTACACTCCTAAGTGAAAATGCCCAAATTGGGCCCAAAGTCTCAATATTTTGTGTGACTACCTCTATTTTCCAGCACTGCCTTAACCCTCTTGGGCATGGAGTCCACCAAAGCTTCGCAGGTTGCCACTGGAGTACTCTTCCACTCCTCCATGATGACATCACGGAGCTGGTGGAAGTTGGAGACATTGCGCTTCTCACCTTCCGTTTGAGGATGCCCCACAGATGCTCAATAGGGTTTAGATCTGAAGACGAGACCTGATTGGCCAGTCCATCACCTTTACCCTCAGCTTCTTTAGCAGTGGTCATCTTGAAAATGTGTTTGGGGTTGTTATGTTGGAATAATGCCCTGCTCTGATTCAGTTGGCATAGTTCTCTCAATAAACTGTAGCTCCGCAGTGTCAGTTGCACTCATGCAGTCCCAGACCATGACACTCCACCACCATGCTTGACTGTAGGCAAGACATACGTTGTTCTCTTCACCTGGTTGCCACCACACACACACTTGACACCATCTACATACTGCCCCTTCTGTCCAAATGTAAAACAGAATGTGACAGGGGCCCCCTGGAGCATGGGGTGGGGTTGCCACTGTGGGTTGCCAACCCCGGGTTGAGGGCCACATCAGAGGGCTCGGAGGGCCAAAGGTTGAGCATCCCTGATGCAACATGTTCAGAAAGGAGAACTTATCCTTTAAAGCAGCAGTCCCCAACCTTTTTGACACTGGGGACTGGCTCCATGAAAGAAAATGATGCCAAGGCCCGCGGGGGGTAAGCGATATTTTGCGGGTGATTTGTTGAGGCAATGGCTGGTGCACTTCGATCATCCCAGAACCATGGTTGATATGGTGTCAGGATGATTGAAGCGCATAATTTCCATTATTACAATGTAATAATAAAAAAAAAAAGTTCAACTCACCATAATGCAGAATCGGTGAGAGTCCCGAGTGTGTCACTTGCCACCATCGCCTACCACCAGATGCAGCGTGTCTTTTGCTACCATCGCCTGCTGCCAAATTCAGCTTGCCACCGTCGCTTGCCAACAGATGCGGCTTGTCACTTGAAAACAGATGTGGCTTGTTACTTGCCAGGTGCAGTTTGCCACTTGCCAGGTGCGGTTTTCCACTTGGCACTTGCCAGGTGCCGCTTGCCACTTGCCAGTGGATGGAACCCCCGAAACTCAGTGTAGTGTTCGCAGCCCGCCTGTAAGCACTGGACGGTTGTGATGCGGGCGGGCAGTGATAGATGACGTCATCTCTTTTGCTCGCATGCAGCACCTCTCTGCTCGGCCGGCTGTAAGCACTGGACGGTGGTGATGCGGGCGGGCGAATAAAACATACTCGATCAATTAGCCAGACGGCTAATCGCGGCTGGCTGTGAGGGCAGAACAGCTGTGATGTGTGGCGGGCGGTGAGAGATGTCATCTCTCTGCTCGTCCGCCACCGCCGAACCCCTGAAAGCGCAGCCTTGTCGGCGGCCCGGCTGCAAACAGGCTACGGCCCGGGGGTTGGGGACCCCTGCTTTAAAGGGTTTGAGAAGAAAAATATTGCAAACAAAGTGTGTCATCTGCCAGACACTTGGGCTGTGGCCAAAGGTGGGTGTGGCTTCTTCCCACGTGCCTTCTAAATCATGCTTCGCTTTTTGAATGTTCAACGTAAATAAGCCCTTAAAATAAGTTTCCAGTCTCAGGGAACTCCTGCTAATAATTACCATATCTACAGCTCACAGTACATTACAGTGATGGTACTGGTAACAGCAGTATTAACCACCTTTTTTTTTTAGTTAAGGCACCCTTCACAATGATGCACAATCTCAAGACACCCCATTCTAAAATGTAAAAAACAAAACAAATAGGTTTACAGAATGCAAAATATCCACACACATAGGACACCCAATGTTAGAGGTGATTTATTCTTCCAAAGCAAATATACCTTTGTTTACTGGTACTGACTAGTATTCCAGTGTTTCTCTTCTCTCTTTTTCTCTCCCTTACTCAATCAGCAGAGCCAGTGCTGACAGGGGGCTGGAAACAAGGATGCCATGCAGGAGCCCAATGTTCTCCTTATCAACTGATGACATCATTTGTTGTTAGGACACCAGCAGCTACAAGGTTGTGATGGAAGAATTATGAATTTAATGTGTATCCTCACAGGGTGACACTGTGGATACACAAGTATTAGTGTGCCAACGTCCCGATAATAGATTTCCATACAAGGTTGTAATGTTGAACAATGAAAACGTGTGGCTTTGTGTAACTAAAAGGCAGGCTTGATCCACCTGCTCTGCCATCTTGTATACAATTTTAAATTCAATTTTCAGGCATTTTGCCAAGGTACCCCTGAAGAAACCTGAAGGCACCCCAGGGTGTCAATGGAAATTAAGAACAAATTGTTGATGTCAGTTGAAGAAATATTAGTCTCCCAAACCCTGTGTCAGCAAAAGAGGGAGAAAAATGTGCCCCAAACCAATGCTTTCAGTCAGCTACACACACATTGTAAGGATTTTCCCCAGTTCACATTTTTGAACCAGGATCACACCTCGGGGCCTCATGGGATAAAGGCCCAGTATTGATTTCTATTCCTGCAGCTACTCCTATTTTGTCAATCAGAATACTGATGATTTCTGTTTAGCAAACATGCATAATTGCAAACAACTTACATGACAGCTTCATAGATAAGGTTTATGAGGGTTACTTCAGACGTTTTTAAGCCAAACGCTTTGGCTATACCACGGATCTCTCCAGCATAAGGTTCGGGAGCTAAAAAATCTAAGTAGATATCTGCCATTATAAAATACATGGGCTTGGACCAATGATCTTTTATCAGGCTGAAAAATATAAAGTGACAATTACAGAAAAATGTGCAGTTTTTTTAACATCCAAGTGCAATCTAAAAAAAAATATTTACCGGTAATTCATTAATTTCTTTGGAAAACTAAAAACTAAATTGAACAATTTTGTAACGCCATAAGCGGTTCATGTTTTAGCATACTTTTTATTTATTTTTATTTTACAAAGCTAACTGATAAAGTTTAAGGCTGGATTCACACCTATGCATTTTTTGTGCTTTTTGCATTTTGCAGATTTGCACTACAGTCCATTTACCTGTAGTGCAAATCTGCAAAATGCAAAAAGCACTAAAAATGCATAGGTGTGAATCCAGTCCAGCCTAAATCAATTTTCATTAATATTTCACTAAACCTACTAATAAATCTACTAATGGTACTTGACAAGCTTTAGAATTACAATGTAGACACTAATTGATGCATGCACATACCCATATATTTTGTATTCCTTGATCCATGGGGTGGTAAAACAATCCAGTTCAGGCAATTGTTGGTAGAATAGAGCATTGGTTATCACCCCTATGCCGCGTACACACGATCATTTTTCAGCATGAAAAAAAACGTTGTTTTCAGCATGTCTAAAAAATGATGTTTTTCCAACTTCATTATTAAAACAACGTTGCCCACACACCATCGTTTAAAAAAAATGATGAGCAAAGCGCGGTGACGTACAACACGTACGACGGCACTATAAAGGGGAAGTTCTATTCGCCTTTGGGCTGCTTTAGCCGATTTTGTGTTAGTAAAAGATGATTTGCGCTTTTCTGTCTGTTACAGCATGATGAATGTGCTCCCGTCTCATAACTTGCTTCTGAGCATGCGTGGGTTTAAAACATCGTTTTAGCCCACACACGATCATTTTTTACAAACCGAAAAACGACATGGTTTAAAACGACGTTAAAAAAAAATGCGAAAAATTGCTGTGCATGTCTATTTGTGGGGAAAAAAGGACGAATTTATTTTTTATAGTGTTGTATGACGAGTTATTGTCATTCAAAATGTTGAAAATTGGTCTGGTTATTAAGTGGGTTTAAGTGCCCAGTAGTCAAGTGGTTAAAGGGGAAGTTCTATTCGCCTTTGGGCTGCTTTAGCCGATTTTGTGTTAGTAAAAGATGATTTGCGCTTTTCTGTCTGTTACAGCGTGATGAATGTGCTTACTCTGGTAGTTTTACCAGAACGAGCGCTTCCGTCTCATAACTTGCTTCTAAAAATGCGTGGGTTTAAAACATCGATCATTTTTTACAAACTGAAAAACGACATGGTTTAAAACTACGTTAAAAAATGCAGCATGTTCGAATTTTTTTTTTGTCGTTTTTCAGAACCTGAAAAATGATGTGAAGCCCACACACGATCATTTTAAATGACGTTTTTGAAAAACCACGTTTTTTTTCATGCTGAAAAACTATCATGTGTACGCGGCATTAGCCCTCCATATGTTTCTATTTGCTCCTCAGGCATGAGGTGGGCCAGCACTCAACACTACCAAGAAAATGTAGTGTATGTAAATCCAAGAACAAACAT
The DNA here is from genome assembly GCA_029574335.1 of Rana kukunoris. Taxonomy (NCBI): domain Eukaryota; kingdom Metazoa; phylum Chordata; class Amphibia; order Anura; family Ranidae; genus Rana; species Rana kukunoris. The sequence continues at coordinate 502,697,160 of CM056049.1, read as the reverse complement.
CTGATACATCTGATTGCTTACCAGTACTTAGATGTAAAGAATGCATTTGTTTTAATTGTTAAGCTGCGTACACACGACCGTTTTTCATGACGTGAAAATTTAAATTTTTTAAATTGGTAGTTAACCACTTAAGACCCGGACCAATACGCTGGTAAATGACCCAAGGTGTTTTTGCGATTTGGCACTGCGTCGCTTTAACAGACAATTGCGCGGTCGTGCGACGTGGCTCCCAAACAAAATTTCGTCCTTTTCTTCCCATAAATAGACTTTCTTTTGTGGTATTTGATCACCTCTGCGATTTTTATTTTTTGGCTATATACAAAAATAGAGCACATTTTTGAAAAAAAAAACACTTTTTTTACTTTTTGTTAAAAAAAAAATCATAAACTAAATTTTAGCAAACATTTAGACTATTTAGCCACATTCTTTAGTAAAAAAAAAAATCGCAATAAAAAAAAATGTCGCGGGAACAGCGACACTTTTTAGAAAAATGATCACGTCATAGGGAGTGAAAGGGTTAACGTTCAGGGGGTTTTTATAAGGGGGGGGGTGGGGGGGCTCGAACCTCACTAACTGTTTTACACTGAAAAAACGATCGTTCAGTGACACTAGGGGGGGTGGGGGGGCTCGCAAGGGGTTAACGTGTGTGTACGGGTGTTGGTGCAAAAGGTGTTCCTCTCATCGCAGCGGTTGGACCGCTGCGATGAGAGATTACATCACTTCCCCCTTCCTGTGTAAACACAGGAGTGTGACAGGGCGGGAGAGCGCAGGGATCAGAAGCAAACACCGTCCGCCCGCTCGTCCTGGATGGGACAGGACCTCCGCGCCGCGGAGGGGTCGTCGGACCCCCGACCCGCTTTGGCGAGGACGTAAAACGCCCTTGTGCCCAGCCATTCTGTGGCCGTTGTGCGTGCGGAGGTCCTTATGGAGATAGCATATTGTTAGGCTCCAGAGCATTTTTCACGCTGTAACATTAAAAATTTAGACTGATTTTTGTCTTGTCGTTTTTCACGTCAGCTCGTCGTGACGAAGATTGAAAAAAAACACGCGCGAATCGTCTATGGGACAGGAGCGCTCGTTTTGGTACCGTTTGTAAACATTTACTACGCTGTAACAGACTGACAAGCACGAAGATTGAAAAGCGCGAATCGTCTCTCACCAAACATTTACTAATATGTGGTAACACGAAAACAGCAAAAGCAGCCCAAAGGGTGGCTCCATCCGAATGAACTTCCCGTTTATAATGCCGTCGCTCCACGTCCGACCGCGCTTATGCGAGCACTTCCCCTTTTCATGATGCCGTCGTGTATGCAAGGCAGGTTAAAAAAGAATCCGCGCTTAGAAAAACTTTAGCATTTTTTTTTCATGATTGTGTATGCAAGGCAGGTCATGCTAAAAAAGCACATAATCCAGTCCTAGAAAAACTTTAGGTGACAGTGCTTATTCACTATATATCTATGGGGTAGCAGTGTTGTCATACCTAAACAGGAAGTATGTTAAGACTACAGGACACATTTCCTCTTTTCCACAACATCTATGGGGTAGCAGTTCTGTAGTCCACTGAGCAGGAAGCTATGTTAAGACTACAGGACACATTTCCTCTTTTCCACAACATTGGTGGGTGGTCTGTAGTCCACTGAGCAGGGCTATTAACAATGCTTGAGGTAAGGCTGCAGAGAATACAGGACAGCACTGTCTTTTCTGGCAAGAACAATAGGTCATTTTTATCACTTATAAAACACATATGACAAATAAGAACAAATAGGGAACAAATAAGGATTACATACATTTCTTAGATGAGTGCAGGCACAATTCCTTGTCCTCACTGTAGTCCTGGAACTTGTACTGACAGGTCTAATTCAAAGTGGAGTTCCATTCTTTTTTTGTTTATTAAAAGTCGGCAGCTGCAAAAGGTTTAGCTGCTGACTTTCAACAAACAGACAATTACCTATCCCACAGTCCAGCGATGCGACCGCACAGAGCCTCCTCTCCTCGGCGCCTCTATTAACACTGTGGGCTCCCGGCCGTGACAGCTTGCTGCTTCACGGCTGGACGTGCACTGCACATGCGCGAGATGCGCTGCACTCTCCCAGAAGATTGGCAAGAGGGAGGGGCCACCTAGGGGGAGAGGAGAAGTCACCTAGGCAGCCCATAGGCGGAAGCAGGACAGGAAGTCACACTCAAAACCAAACATCCACTCCCCCCCCCCCAAAAAAATGACATGCCAAATATGGCATGTAAGGGGGGCGAGGAGTGCTTAAAGCGAAAGTTCCACTTTTGGATGGAACTATGCTTTAAAGAGAACAAAGGCCCTATTCAGACCTGCACGTTTTGCAAATGCACAAAAAATTGCATATTTTTGTGCTCATTTACAAAACATGCTAAAATGGCGTGTCGTGTCAAGTTTGCAGTGCTATTCATTGTTATTGGCACCCCAAACACAACAAGCCAACGCACACGTAATAGACACAGCAAACCATGACATAAAAACATATGTGCAGGGCTTAACATCGCAATAAGCTTACATGAGCCACTTTGCCACGTTTATTGCGTGTATTACAGCCCATTGAAATGATTGGACTGCCGTGTGTGTGTGTGTCTGTGACAGGAGTGACTTTGGGTCAGGGGTTTGGGGAACTCAGCTTGCCACACTAGAACCTTGTAAAATGTATATAATGTATGCTGTTGGACTATTTGCTGTGATGGTTTGGGGTGTGACTATTCTATTGTGGCTGTCTGCCTCAGCTATTATGGGATGTGCAAGTGACTTGCTGTGAGGAGAGAGGGAGGGGGGATTCCTCCAACTCGCCCCCTGCTAAGACTGTTTACTGAAGAGAAGTTTGAACACACCTGACCTGCGTGTCCATTGTCATTGGACAGTTTGACCTGCCCTGTTTTCCAAGGGTGGGAGGGATGTGTTTTGAAGGGAGATATCTGTGTGTTCATGTGTGAAAATATAGCAGTTTGTTTTGCCACGCTACACTGAGGTGTTGTCTGGTGGTTTTTATTCTACACTGAGGTGTTGTCTGGTGGTTTTTACTCTACACTGAGGTGTTGTCTGGTGGTTTTTACTCTACACTGAGGTGTTGTCTGGTGGTTTTTACTCTACACTGAGGTGTTGTCTGGTGGTTTTTATTCTACACTGAGGTGTTGTCTGGTGGTTTTTACTCTACACTGAGGTGTTGTCTGGTGGTTTTTACTCTACACTGAGGTGTTGTCTTGGTTTTTACTCTACACTGAGGTGTTGTCTGGTGGTTTTTACTCTACACTGAGGTGTTGTCTGGTGGTTTTTACTCTACACTGAGGTGTTGTCTGGTGGTTTTTACTCTACACTGAGGTGTTGTCTGGTGGTTTTTACTCTACACTGAGGTGTTGTCTGGTGGTTTTTACTCAACACTGAGGTGTTGTCTGGTGGTTTTTACTCTACAATGAGGTGCTTGCTGTCTGTTGACTGGTGGGCTAAAGAATCTTGGATAATGCTGGATATAAACAGAGGAAGCATTGACGGCTGACCTAGATCTCTTTGAGGACAGAGGGTTCGTCACAGTGTCGATTGAAAAATACTCACAAAATAACATGTGTTTAGAAAATACTAGGTGTAAATGGGGCCGTATGATGTATTTGCACTTCGTATATACTAGAATTATTTGTATTGTTTTAAGCAAGCTGGCTGACTCATAGGGGGTTACTTACTAAAGGCAAATCCACTTTGCACTACAAGTGCAAACTACAAGTGCACTTTAAATTGCACTGAAAGTGTACATGGAAGTGCAGTCAATGTAGATCCAAGGGTGACTTGCAAGGAAAAAAAAACAAAACAGCATTTTACTTTGCACATGATTGGATAATAAAATCAGCAGAGCTTCCCCTAGTTTCAGATCTACCCCTCAGATTTACAGCGACTGCACTTCCATGTGCACTTTCAGTGCAGTTTTACATGCACTTTGCACTTGTAGTGCAAAGTGTATTTGCCTTTCATAAATAACCCCAATAGACTTGCAATCTTAGTTAAAACATTAAAGCACTGCAAAAGACTAAACAGAGCCTCCATATGTAATAAGCAAATATGGCTCCCCCAGGTTCATATGCAAGTTCATACTTTACACTAAAAGTAGGGTATTCGAACGTTAAAATATGATAAGATTTACTGATCTCTTTTACATGTTTATCTATTGATAAAGAATATTTATTTTTAGGGTTGTCCCGAAATTTTTTAGGACAACAAGTACCGTATCTCTCGCCGAACCGAATACCGATCTTTTTTTATAAATTTTCAAACCACAATACAGATAAGGATATTTTCTTTAAATTATGAAGAACCAACTCAAACATTAAAAAGAATAAAAATGAATAAAAATTTTTTATTTGCTTGTCACGCAGTAGTAAAAAACTCAAAGAATTTTCACAGAACATGTTGATTACAAAAAAAGTATTCTATTTAGGCATCGGGACATTTCGCGAGTACAAGTTCCCGCAAATAAATCGGTATCTGGACAACCCTATTATTTTTAAAATCAAGGCATCTCAATTCATAAATTGTACAACCAAAAATATGTAATTAATATTTTTTCACTGAAGATTATATATCAACATTTCTTTGTATTCCTGGCACTTTCACTGCATTATTCACTTTGGAAGACCATTTTTATATTCCAATATTTAGCATAAATTTAATTTATTTTCCTAGACAGACTTCTCATCTTTTAACGTTATAAACACAATGGCCCGGATTCACAACGGACTTAAGATACAGCGTCGGAAGTACAAATGTGCGCCGTCGCATCTCTGCGCTGATTCACAAAGCTAGATACGTCGAAAAGCAAGGCTTCAGCCGCCCGACGTAACTTCCCTACGCCGGCGTATCGTGGGCGCATAGTTACGCTGGACGCATTTGGCGTACCCATGTTAAATATGCAAATGAGTAAGATACGCCGATTCACGAACGTAGATGCCCCAGGCGGAAAAGATACGCGGTTTGCGTAAGGCTTACGTCTGGCGTAAAGTTATTCCCCATATAGGTAGCGCAACCCATTCAAAGGTATGGACCAGGGAACAGCCATCATATGTTACGTTGTTTACGTAGTACTACGTGAATGGGGCTGTGCGTAGGTTACGTTCACGTCGTAGGCAGTGTATTGACGTATCTTAGGCAGCTATTTCGACGTGACTGTGAGCATGCGCACTGGGATGCGTCCAAGAGACAACGCATGCGCAGTTCATTTTTTGAAGCTCAGCCCATCATTTGCATGGGGTCATGCTTCATTTTAATATAGCACGCCCACTTCCACCTACTTTGACTTACGCCGACAACTATACGCTACACCGGCGCAACGTTGAGAGCATTTGATTTGTGAATACCATGCTTGCCTCTCAACATTGCGCCGGCGTAGCGTAAAGAAGATACGGAAGAAAGATGCGCCGAGGTACGTGAATCCGGGCCAATATTTTGAAGCAAAAGGCACATCAAAATAGGCATAATTTTTCGTAGCTATACAAATGTATCCATTGGGGTATCTATACCAATTTAAGTTCCTTATAAACATCTAAGAGACAGGGAAGACATATATACAAGAAAGAAAGATGCATATGTGACAGATTATATGTAATTGCAATAATCTACATAGTAATGTCAATATACCAATTATTTTATACATTTCACAGATATTTTCGGCAAGCTGAACGGATACCTTAAAAAATGCTTCAGATACTGCTGCAGCTCCGTAAAATTATAGTGCTCTATAATTGGTTTCCAGCGTTCCTCAGGAGGCAGGTCCAAGCTGACATTAAATCGAGGGGCAGCATAGTCCTTTGTTTCAGATGTGTAGGTGAAAGAACAGGACCCTAGGAGCAGGAACACCCATAGCCAAGCCATGTCAGACGGGAAAAAATAAATCACGCCACAGAATATATGACTATTTATTATGCCCTATTTATTTTGTGTAGGAGGCCGCTGTTTACCTGATCAAAGTCCAAGGATGAAACGTTCAATGCTCAAACGTTGACATTCAGCTGACAGAATTGGAGTAAAATCTTGCCATGAGGGTTGACTCTAAAGCCTAATCTGATGTAAAACCTATAAGTAAACCAACCACTTTGATGGGAATTTAGGTTTATTATTTTTAGTGGTTCTTTGACTATAGCCAGCCATGTAACAGGATGTGTAATTGGTCAAATAATTAGACAAAAGATAACTGTAGCCTCAAGTTTACTAAATGGATGCTGATCGAGATTAACAATGCAAAAAGAGTTAGAAAGGCAAATAATATGCATACAGTACAGAACAATGTTAAACAGATTATAAATTTGTGAAATTTACTACTGCGTCAAAATGTAGTGGGCTTAAGCACTATGTGGCCATATAGGGCCAGATTCAGGTAGATGGGTGAATCTTTATTTTGGAGTAACGTTTCTCTTTTATGTTACTCCGCCGAAACTTTAGGAGCAAGTACTGTATTCACAAAGCACTTGCTCCTAAACTTGCGGCGGCGTAGCGAAAATAAGCCGGCAGAATTCAAATTGGGCGGGTAGGGGGCGTGTATTATTTAAACTAGGCGCGATCCCGCGGCGAACCTACTGCGCATGCGTCGACTGTCAGTGCGCATGCTCCAAATTCTGTCAATGACGTCAGTCCCCATTCACGGACGTTTTACGCAAACAACGCAAATTTTTTTAAATTCAACGCGATGACGACGGCCATACTTAACATAGGATACTCCACTAGGGGGCTGGTTGTTCTTTACGCCGCGTATCTCTTACGGAAACGTCGAAAAGTCACTGCGTCGGGCCCAAATATTCTCGGCGTTAATCAGCGGGAACGCCCCGAGCGCCATTTTTAAGTTTGCAGTTCCGATACGACGGCAAAATACAATTACGCCGCTCGTATAGTAACTCCAACCCGGCGTTTCTTGTTTTCTGCTTACAGAAACGCCGGCTCAAAGTGAGAGTAATGCCGCGTACACACGGTCGTTTTTTGCGATGGAAAAAAAACGACGTTTTTTGTGAAGTAAAAAACAACGTTTTTGAAACGTCACTTTCAAAGACGATGTTGCATACACACCATCGTTTTTTTCACAAAAAACAAGGTTACGTTCACCACTCTTTTCCATTGAAGCTCGCTTCATAACTAGCTTCTGGGCATGCGCGGGTTGAAAAACGTCGTTTTGAACGACGTTTTTGCTACACACGGTGACTTTTTGTGAAACAAAAAACGACGTTTTGAAAAACGACACAAAAAATTCAAGCATGTTGGAATTTTTTTTTGGTCGTTTTTTTTAAGACAAAAAACAACGTTTTGCCCACACACGATCAATTTAAATGACGTTTTAAAAAACGTTGTTTTTTTTCATCGCAAAAAACGACCGTGTGTACGCGGCATTAGGCTGGAGTATCACTGATACTCCAGCCTAACTCTACCTGAATCTGGCCCATAGAGTGACCAAATCCCCATATTTTTTGCTTATTTGCTGAATATGTTCAGGTGTTTTCTATAGCCTTGCAGGATGTAAATATCATTTTATTATGGGTGCGCTGTAATCTTTTCCTCTGTTTGTCAGTCTTCTAGCTGCACTATCTAATGTTATGCATTGTTAGGGTGTGCCCCCAAAGTCTCTTTGTCTATTGTAAGGGTCCTGGCCAGATTCCTTGGGCTGGAGCACCCCACCCCCCGCCATTACCTCTTATTAGTGTCAACCTGTGTTATAGGAGGAGTCCTTTAGTTTTTTTTTTTTTTTTTAATTGTTTATTTATTCATAACAGGAAGCCGGCCCACACGAGCCACATTAACATACAGTGTATAAGTAATGATAACATACATGAAACCACACAGGGAACCTGGCCTCAGGCGTTATTCCCGACTCGCAGGTACTCCGCGGGGCATAGCCTCCCGTCTTTTCCGTTTTCTAAGTTACAAGTATTAGTGTAGAGAGAGAAGTGTGAGAGATGAGGAGATTGCCCAGAGGGCATAAAGGAAAGGAGAGTAGGAGGAGAGAGGGGGGGGGGGGATAATGGTGAGCAGGGGGGGGGGGGGGGACTCGCGAACATGGACAGCTGTCAAGCACAAAACAACGCACTCCTATGCAGAATTTGACTATGTAGTCGAACTGCCGTCCGGGGGGAGGTTTGCCCTATCTGGGGGCACAGTCTGCTGCCTCTGAGGGCCTGGCCCTCTTTAGAATATGTAAACATATTCCATAATTGCCAGGTCTGGATGTACTGTTCATTTCTGTCCTGCTTTGTCAGGATTAGATCTTCCATCTTATTGATCTCGTCCACACTCCGCAGCCACATGGCCACCGTTGGAGGATGAGGAGATTTCCAGCAGATTGGGACGCATGCTTTAGCCGCATCCAAAAGGTGCCGAATGACAGATCTTTTGTACCTGCGGGCAGGGATGTCAGTCATATGCAAAAGGAAATACGTCGGGTCGTCAGGGATTGTGCGGTCTGTGAAATTCTGAGCAACTCTCCTCACCTCCTCCCAGAATGTGCGGAGGCGTGGGCATGACCAAAAAATATGAAGCAGAGTCCCTTTTTCGGTCTGGCATCTCCAACAAAGATCGGACTCCGTTGGGAAGAGTCTATGCAAAAGGACCGGGGTCCTATACCATCTCATCAAAATTTTATAATTGGTCTCCTGTATCTTTGTACATATCGATGATTTGTGTGTAAATGTTAGTATGTGTTGTTTTGTGCTTGTAGAGAGGGGACTACCGAGGTCCCGTTCCCACTTCCCAAAACACGGGGTTTGATACCCCTCTTCTGGCGTATTTAGCAGTGTGTGTAGGGAGGACAAGGCGTGTGGCAGGGGTCCCGATTCCGAGCATAGCTCTTCTAGTGGCATGAGAGGGTGCCCCGTACAAGGAGGGGGCGGCATAGTCCTCAAAAAATGGCTAAGCTGACTCGCTCCCATGAAATCCAGATGGAAACCACCATCCGGGTCTATCAACTCGGCTGGCGTTCTCCACCGGCCCGGTAGACTGAAATGGGAGGCCTGGAAAAGTCCAGACTCCAGCAGCGTACGGAATTTAGTGTCTCCGATTCCCGGTTCAAAAGATGGGTTACCTAAAATTGGACGAAGCGGCGAGTCAACCGACGCTAGGCGATTGTGTGCTAGAAGTCTCCAGCACACGCTGATTGTGTTGCCTATCAGGGGATGCTGGCGCACCTCCTTTTGCAACAGACTGTGGCACCATGGGGCTCGCCGCAGTAAAATTCTGCTTTGTGCTTGCTCCAATCGTGTCCACAACTTGGTCGGCTCATGTCTGCACCAGTCTATCAGGCGGTTCAACTGCGCCGCGTGGTAATATCTTCGTATGTCCGGCATTGTCAGGCCACCGTATTGCTTAGGTAGGGAGAGAATCGATTTGTGTATCCTAGGGTGCCGTCCTGCCCAGAGAAATGTTTTAAATACCGTTTGCACCTGCTTGAAGTATTCTGGTGGAATGTGAATGGGAAGGGCCTGCAGGAGATATAGGAATTTGGGTAGGATGGTCATTTTCAGTATACTGTTCCTACCGAACCAGGAGTGCAGACCCGTGGTCCACTTATCCAATAGGCTACGGATTTTTTTAAGCAGGGGCGGGAAATTAAGTTTATAGACGTTATGTATTTTAGAAGGTATGCGCGTTCCTAAGTACGTCAACGCTGCCTCTGTCCACTTTAGCTTAAAACTATCTCGCAGGTGTGATAGTTGTGGTAGGGGCACTCCCACCCCCATCGCCTCCGACTTGGAAAGGTTAATTTTCAGGTTGGAAAGAGTCCCATATATGTCAAATTCTTTCATTAGGCTTGGTAGGGATAGCAATGGCTTTGTCAGTGAGAATAGCATGTCGTCGGCATATGCCGAGACCTTACAGTGATCCTTGCCCACTACCAGTCCTGTAATGTCAGGGTTCAGCCGGATATGTTGTAAAAAGGGTTCCAGGGACAGGGCGAACAGGAGGGGCGACAATGGGCAGCCCTGTCTGGTCCCATTTGTTATTGTAAATGGGTCTGATAGCGTCCCGTTCGCCCTGACCCTAGCCGTCGGACCCGTGTACGCTGCAGATATCCACCCCAACATCTTCTGTCCAATACCTATGTGCCTCAGGGTGGTGAACATGAACCGCCAGCTAACCCGGTCAAACGCCTTTTCGGCGTCTGTGCCTAGGAAGACACAGGGGGTACCCGAGGTATTCGCGATATGCAACAGGTTTAAGACCTTCGCTGTGTTGTCCCTTGCCTCTCTGGTCGGTACGAAGCCTACTTGGTCTAGGTGTATAAGGTCAGGGAGGAAGCGTTGGAGTCTGATCGCTATTATTTTAGTGAAGAGTTTAACATCTGTATTTAGTAGGGAGATCGGGCGGTAGCTACCGCACTGTCCCGGATCCTTGCCCTCTTTGTGAATCACCGCTATCTGAGCTTGCAGGGTACTAAAATGCAATTTCTTGCCTGAGCCTAACGTGTTAAATAGGTCTACCAGTCTACCTCCCAAAGACGGTAACAGGGCTTTATAATAAGCAGTGGTAAGGCCATCAGGACCCGGAGCTTTGCCGGGTTTGGAGGATTTAAGTGCCCCCTGCAGCTCAGGTAGCGTTATCGGCTCTTCGAGCAGCTTTCTCGACTCCAACGCTAGGGTCGGCATTTGAGAGGCTGTCAGATAATCCGTCATCTGTGTCAAGTCAGGGTCTGGGGAGGGCGGGGGTAGATTATATAGGGCGCGATAGAAGGTTCGGAATTCCTGTGAAATTTGCTGGGGAACCGAGATCTTGCGACCTCTATGCGAGGTGATATGCGGGATGTATGACGCCATGTGTTGTGACCGAATCGCTTGTGCTAACATCTTCCCGCATTTGTTCCCTGACTCATAGACTTTGCGCTTACAGATTTGTATCGCCGCCTTGGCTTTATATTGTAGGACATCAGTGATTTTCTTACGGACGGTATTCAGGTCAGAGTATATTCGATCCGTCGGGGTCCTTTTGTGTTGGGACTCCAGCGCCTGTAGCTTAAGAAGTAGGGAGTCTAGTAGTTCAGTTCTTAGTTTTTTAAGGCGGGCCCCATGTTTAATCAAGATACCTCGTATTACCGCTTTATGGGCCTCCCAGACCACCCCCGGGTCACTGTCCTGCGTAGTGTTTGTGGTAAAGTAATGGTTGACCTCCGTCGTTACTTCAGACATAACATCTGGGTCCTGCAGCAGGCTCTCATTGAGCCTCCAGGGATGTCTCTGGGATGTCCGTATGTCTGATAGACAATAGGATAACGTAACTGGGGCATGATCCGACCATGTAATGGAGCCTATCTTTACGTCTTTCACTGCCGCTAGGTGTCTGTGCGGGATCATGAAATAGTCGATGCGCGAGTAATTCTGGTGAGGTTTAGAAAAGAAGGAATAGTCTCTCTCTCCAGGGTGAAGGAGGCGCCAGGCATCCACCAATCGTGCCGAATGAAAAGCTGCATGTATACGCCTGCGAGTGTCTCCCGACATAGAGGACTTCCCTGACGAGGTGTCCTCTGATGGGATCAAAGGGGTATTAAAGTCCCCTCCCACTATTAGTTGCCCTTCCGCAAAGTTGGTCAGGTGGTCAATTTGCCTCTTCAAGAAGCTATCTTGGCGGTCGTTCGGGCATACAGGTTTGCAATAGTAACCTGCGATGTCCCCACACGACCCTTCAAAAACAAGAAACGGCCCTCGTTATCTGTTCGTATGTCACCGTAAGTCCATGGGACCCTAGCTGATACCAGTATTGAGACTCCTTTAGACTTGGATGCCGCGTTCAGTGAGTGATAGACCATAGGGTAATATCTGTTCTTAAGCATGTGCAGGGCGTTATCCCTGAAATGCGTCTCCTGGATCAGGACTATGTCCGCACCAAGACGACGCATATCTAGAAGGAGCATTCTCCTCTTTTCAGGGACATTCAAGCCCTTGGCGTTCAAGGTGACCACGGTTAACGTGTCCATGCCCGCGAGTCTGGGGAGGGAAGGAACCCCAAAGGGACGGAGAACGGTCCAGCTTGGGGAGCAGGGGAGGAGGGGGATCTACCGTAGATCAGGAGAGGAGGTAGAAAAGTGGGTAGGCAGTGAGGGAGAAGATGGGAGAGGAGGAGGAAAGAGGTCAGAGAGAGCAAAGGAGGGAAGTAACCCGAGAAGACGGCTGACACTAGGGCGTGTGGCCTCCGAAGAGAAATCTAAATTAGCCTAATCGGCAAACGCACTCACCGGCAGAAAGCCAGAACCTGAGCGCAGACCTAGGTGGGTAGTTGGCTGAACCGGACCGTAGAGGCGAGCCCCCAGGTCCCATCCCTCCCCCTCCCGACCAATCTTGATGGTGTGAATCTAGTTAACAGTGCAATCAATTTCAGTCAAACAACAGAGACAGAAGAGAAAAAAACAAAAAAAAATGGGTAAAACAAAGGAAAACATAATACACCAGAAACTGTAAAACATAAGCTGAGCAGCAGCACGCCCCCAGCAGGATAGCGTAGCCACCCCTAGGGGGAGCATCGGTAAACATACACAGTTCCCCAAGCAGAGAGAGCGGTGTGGCAGTCCCTCCACCCCATCCCCCCCCCGTAAACAAAGAACCCTCCAACATGTGCCGTTGCTCTCCACCCCAGTGTCCCATATTGTGAAGAAGCTGGCCTGATCCTTAAGTATGCCGGGACTCCGCCACCCACCACCTCCCTCGGATCATTTCGGGTGGGTGTCCATCACTCAGCAGACCGGAGGGGCCCGCCGCAAGGCCAGATTTGCTATAAATCCATCTCCCCCCGCTAACCCATCTCATCGGTGCGCCAGCTTAAAGTAAGCTAAATGTCACCCAGGGGACTTAGGTGAACGGTCCAAAATCCGCTGAATGTTCTCTCATCCGTCACTTATGAGCGTCTTAGAACAGTAGGGGAAGCCGTCCCTCTGGTGGAGTAAGTGGGTTCTCGTGAGGGGAGCCAGGACCCTGGGTGCGTCTTATTGGCGCTGTGGCCCTCAGTTTCGCCAGCATAGGGTGTGCAACTTATCCGCGGCGGCCCACGGCCGGGGGGGGGGGGAGAACCGAGCACAGGGATGTGGTGATGGAGATGGTGGTTGCCAGACCCCCCTCCCCGCTCCCCCCGGGACAGGCCGAGACGGCCCAACAGCGGTCCGCTGTGTGGGTAGTAGGAGTGGAAGGCGACCCCCCCTCACCTCAGTAAACAGGCATAACTGGGTCCGGGGCATGGATGGGGACAAGAACACAGGGAGGCCTCAGCTTAATAACGATCGTTCTCATTAGGGGTCAGGGCAGGAACAATCCGGCAACAATTTTTGGGCAGTAGGGGTGCAAGGCGGAGTGGTGGACTGCGGCCTACTCACGTTCCTCATGTCCTGATGGTGCTCTGTCTCTCCGTCCTCCGGGCCTCCGTCGCCGGGGATGGGCCGCGGCTCTGTAATTTGAGGGGCCCGAGCGGCCGACTGTACGCGGGAGGATCTGCAGCCAGTCCGGGACACGCACTTGTTCTGCTCCAAGAAATTGGAAGAGGTCCGGGAGGTCCGCCGGGGTCTGTAGAGTAAAGGCTGAGCCTTCTTTCCGGAAGGTCACTGAAAGTGGGTAGCCCCATCTATAGGTGAAGTCTTTCTCTCTGGCTAGCTCCAGGACCGGTTTCAGCATGGCTCTTCTGCGTAGTGTCGCCCGGGAGACATCTGGTAGGATCCGGATCTCAGCGTCGTCCAGAGGGATTCCCCCCAGCTCCCACGCCCTGCGCAGTATTTGTTCCTTCTGGGTGTACCTCAGGAGCCTGCATACCACGTCCCGAGGCCTGTCCGGATCCGTGGACCTAGGCCCCAGGGCCCTATGCGCCCGGTCGACCTCCACCACCGCCCCCGGCTCCTCCAGCACCCCCCTGAACAGGGACTGAACATGTCCTCCCAGGGATTCCGCCTCTACCGTCTCTGGTATGCCGTGAAGCCGTAAGTTATTGCGGCGGTTCCGGTCTTCCATCTCTTCTAGGTGGAGCTGTAGGGCCACTGCGGTATCCCTATGTTGGTCTCTGGCCCTTTCCAGGCCTGCCACACGTCCCTCAAGCGCTTGAAGCGATCCCTCTCCTGTGGACACCCTCTCGCTCAGCGTGGAGACCTCCGCTCGTACCACCTGGTAGTCTCGGCGGTGGGTCTCCTCCAGACGCAGGATGAGCGCTTCTATATCGGACCTCGTCGGGAGGGCCTGCAAGAGCGCGCGGATGTCCTGGTCCGTCTGTGTACCCCCAGGTGAGTGCGGTGGTGTTGCCATGATCGGAGGGCGGATCGGCGATACTGCCGATGGCCCTGGTCCCGATGCTGGTGTCTGAAAGCCTCCTGGGGGGGGCCGCCGCGGGGGATCGCAGGCCTCTGTGGGGTCTCCACGTGTAGCTCCACGTGGAGCCGTCGCCCGGGCTCCCGGAGAGATCCGACCCCGGGGCTCAAAATAGCGGTGGATGTCACCGGGGGACACGCTGGAACGGGTCACCCGGATGGAAGCTCTTGTTCTCTTCTGTTTGGTCGATTGCATGCCGACTTTAAAGTTGTTTTTGGCCGGTTAGGGAAGGGACAGGCCGGGAGCTCAAGAAAAGAGCAGCCTCACACAGCCATGTCCAGGCCACGCCCCCGGAGTCCTTTAGTTTTATTTCAGCATCTTTTGGCTGTAAGTGTAAAAATTCAGCATGCAAAACCAGGGATATGGAAAAAGCAGGACCTGGATTACCTATCAATTTGCAAAATTACTTAAAAAGAGGTATTCAGTCTAATGCCGGGTTCACACTGATACGACACAACAGTCGTACCACTTTGGATCTGACTTTGACCTGCGACTTGAAGTCCAACACGCTTCCAACTTCAATGAACAGGGATCCGGCTTTGATCACCGACAATACCAGGCACTGTATCTGGTATAAATCTTTAGGGGAAACTCAAATGAAGAAAAAAAAAAAAAAAACAGCATGGGTTCCCCCTCCAAGAGCATATCAGGCCCTTCGGTCTGGTGTGGATTTTAAGGGAAACCCCTGTCCCAAAAAAACGACCTGGGGGGGGCCCCCCCCCCAAATCCATACCAGATCCTTATCCGTACATTGTACTCCTACCCATTCACCAAAAAAAAAAAAAAGTGTCAAAAATAAAACACAGTACAAAGGTTTTTAAAGTAATTTATTAGGCAGCTCCGTCGGGGGCGGGGCCTCTGGATGACGTCACACAGTGACCCCGCTCTATGCCAATATAAGTAGTGTCACACCACACACCCGGCATTAGAGCGACACACCCGGCATTAGAGCGGAGGAAAGCGTTGAGTCAACATCGGAAGAAGAACAGAGGGAGAAGACAGCGAAGAAGACAGGGCAAAAGAGTGAGAAGATAGCAGAAGAGACCCGGCAGAAGACAGCGGACAGAGGGAGAAGAACTGGAGAGAGAGCAGAGAAGTGCCGGAGAGGGGAGAAGACATCAGCGGACGAGGCAGAAGTGCCGGAGAGGGGAGAAGAAGTTGGGAGAGACACCGGAGCTGCTTAATAAATTACTTTAAAAACCTTTGTACTGTGTTTTATTCTTGACACTTTTTTTTTTAAGGTGAATGGGTAGGGGTACAATGTAACCCCATACTCATTCACATAGGGTGGGGGGGACGGGGATCTGGAGGCCCCCCTTGTTAAAAGCGGCTCCCAGATTCAGATAAGCCCCCCGCTCGCAGACCTCGACAACCAAAGGCCAGGGTTGTCAGAAAGAGGCCATTGTCCTCATCAACATGGGGACAAGGTGCTTTGGGGTGGGGGTGTTCGGGGGGGGATGGGACGCTCGCGCATTCCCACCTCCTTTCCTGACCTGCCGGGCTGCACTCTCGCATAAGGGTTCTGGTATGGATTTTGGGGGAACCCCCACCCTGTTTTTTTCAGCGCAAGGGTTCCCCTTAAAATTCATACCAGACCGAAGGGCCTGGTATGCTCTTGGAGGGGGAACCCATGCTGGATTTTTTTTTAAAAATTGCCCCTTCAAGATCACCAGAGCACAAGTTGCATGCCAAAGTCCGATCAGTCAAGACGGCGCTCAGATTTTGATCCAACTTAAGTGATATTCAATGGGCTGAAGTAGGATCAAAGTCGGACCAAATTAGTGTAGCCAGCATTTTCAAAGTCGGACTGACTTGTTTTGAACCAGTTCAGAGGTCTACCATAGGGAAACATTGATTTTCACACGTCATGAGCTCCCAATGTCAGAGCGTTTGTTGTACCAGTGTGAAACCGGCCTAAAAGTAAACATTTATTATATTGCAGTTTACCAATTATTAAATGTGATGGTTGCATTTTTTTTCTTTTTTCAGGTTTTCATTTATTTATTTTTTATCTGGTGATCTAGCCAGGGAGTCTGTTATTTTTCAGAAGAGCAAGCTCTTTTGCAAATGTATCAGTTTACAGGATGAGACAAACATTTACCACTAACAGGGATGCTTACAATGATCAGCTTTTATTTACCGTATTTATCGGCGTATAACACACACCCCAAGTTTAGAAGGGAAGTTTAGGGAAAAATTTACATTTTGGATGCTCGTCGGTTGTCTTGCCCGGCGTCTGTCTGCAGCCTTGCGCGGGGTCCGCCCAGCCTTGTGGATGTCAGTCTGCAGCTTCCTTGCCCGGGGTTGCAGCGTTGTGTGTTTTTGAGTTTGGCGCCGAGCTGTGCAGAGCCGGATTTACTGTGTGTTCGGCTCCTCTCGCGTTGCTGCGGGCGGAGCCGAGCCGAGTGTGCAGTAGACTCGGCTCGGTCTATGTCGGCGGACAGCGGGGATCGGAGTATAACACGCACACACAATTTTCCCCTGATTTTAAGATTGAAAAAAAGTGCGTGTTATACGCCAATAAATACGGTATGTAAAACCTTCCTATATCCCAGGAGGCTAAAGAAGCAGGGATCCTATTAATTTACATCAGGCTACCTCTGATCTGTCACATTTAGCTTTGGAAAAATAGAATAGAATGCAGATGTGATTGTACGCCTGCTCGATGGCCCTAGTGTCACCAACTCACAATCTGATTGGTTAAAGCTACAGTCTCATTGCCTTTTACTGTAAGCTACAGATGCCTGCACTGTTGATTCTGAAGGTCTGAAGGCAGATTTCTTTGACCTTGGCAACACATGATGGCTATCATGGCTGACTGGATAAAAGCTCTAAAATACAGTAGTGGGAACAGCAAAACAAAGAGAGAAGCTATGAATCGAAGAGAATAAAGTATTGGAAATAACACATTCATGGAAAATATATATTAAACATAAGTCAGTAACTCAGATAGTTTAGGTAGTGTTTAGGGCAGAAAAGAAGGCCTTGCTGGCCCTGACGGCCCACCACTGGTACTGACATATTTAGTGACACTACACTAATGCAAAAGTGGTTCCGGTGTGAAGTAACATTATGTGCTGGGCATATGTTGACTCCATACACAGGGCATGCGTTAGAGGCCAATAGGGATATTAATTCTGTAAACAATTGTAGGGGAAGTCTCTGCTTACATGACCAGTCCAAATATCCTTATCTGAACTCAGGAGGTACAAAATGTGACAGAAATAATATATGACGTTCGCATACTGTGTAGTATTAAACGCTGGTCAGCTACGGCCAAGATCATTTGAATATTTTTAAGTTTTAGTTTTAGCATAACGCTTTAAACCCCGTACACACGATCCCAAAATCGTACGGAAAATGCCTCTTTCGAAACGATCGTACGACAATCGAGTCGTTAGTACAGCGATTTCGAGAGCCGATCAGGACAGTTTATCCGATTTTATTCTATCGGACATGCACGGAATTGTTTTTCGTACGATGCCAGATCGTACGATTTTCGTTTAATCAGTTCGAAAATGCAATACAAATGCATTACAACACATGACATCACTTCCGATTTTTTATTCTGCCGTACAAGAATTTTCGTGACTTTAGTAAACTCATCAGATTCGACGTGAGATTAGCATACAAAAAAAAAAATGGATGATCATTTGTCCGATAATCGGATCGTGTGTACCGGGCATTAGAACAGAGTGAAAAAAGAAAGCTTCTATGTGGTTTTCATTGCTTTGAAAGTAGAAAACAACAACAACAACAACTCAAATGCTTCTTTTGCAGTTGATTATTT
The DNA here is from genome assembly GCA_029574335.1 of Rana kukunoris. Classification (NCBI taxonomy): domain Eukaryota; kingdom Metazoa; phylum Chordata; class Amphibia; order Anura; family Ranidae; genus Rana; species Rana kukunoris. The sequence continues at coordinate 502,679,066 of CM056049.1, read as the reverse complement.
TCATTACAATGCACTATTGCCATGCAGATCAAAGCAACAGGTTTGCATGAATATTCAGGAGCAGCACACATACACCTTTCCTTTGTTCACAATTCAGCCACCGGGAGTGAAAACTATTCCTAGTAATTTTGAATAGTGATGGGCTCAGGTGTGTTCGGATCGAACGTGCCAGGAAGCCGTCACTGCACACCACCAATCATAGGCAGTAAGGCATTTCCCAACCGTTTCTTGTTGCCAGCTAGTTTATTGTCAAAAGTGAAGAGGTTACTCCATAGGCGTGCATACAGGGTGTGCCGGATGTGCCCAGGCACACCCTAATCATCCCATGTGCATTAGTATTATTATTCAGTGTAGCAGCAGGAACATGGGAAAAATCTCCCTCTTACCGGCTCTGGCAAAAGAGAAGTGTTTATGCTCTTCTCTTTTACTGTGCCGACAGGGAGATCAATGTGCCGGGGTCATATATATGTAGACACATGCATGTTTGAGCTTTAGGGTGCACACCCTAATGCAATAGGCTGCGCACACCTATGGATGAGTGGCAGTGCTGGGTGGGGGGAGATGGGATTGGTGGCACTCTTGCTTTCAGTGTGGACTCCATGCTTGCTGTGTCTCTGGCTCCCTCCAGGCTTCACATGTCTCCCCTCACACAGTGTAGACCTCCTCCGCTCTTCCTACTGGATCAGCTGGCTCTTCCAGTCCCTTGGACCCCATGTGCCTGCTGCTCTAAATTCAATGGACGGAGAACCTGGTGGGCAGTCCTGCAGCAGTTACTGTACTTGGAACAAAGGAGTCAGGGGGAGCTGGGAGGCGGAGCCAGTAGTTTTAGTACACCAGTCTGGATGAGAGGGACGGCGGCATATAGTACAACAGATTCTCTGCATTTTCCTCCATGCAGCCCCTGAATGCTCGCTTATCCTCCTCTTCCTCCTGAAGGCATTCAACGGCTGTAGGGTGGAAAATACAGAGCATCGGTTGTTCTATATGCCGCTCGCTGCCCCTCTCATCCAGGTGTAGACAAGTATGTCAGGGTTCTCTTGTGAAGAAAAAAAAAACAAAAAAACACACACACACACACACACGTATGTCAGGGATTAAAGTGTGCCCAGGCACACCTGGCACACCCCCTACGCACTCATCCCATTTCCCCCACTCATCCCACGCCCCCCAGTACTGCCACTCAACCAAATCCACACCACACTTTTCACATATTTGTAAAAAAATAAAAAATAATTTTTTTTCCATTATTTTTCTTCCACTTGACCACTTTGTGCCACTTTGTGGTGGTCTATAACAAAATCCCAATTAAATACATTTACGTTTTTGGTTGTAACATGACAAAATGTGGAACATTTCAAGGGGTATGAATACTTCTTCAGGGCACTGTATAAAGATACAAAATAACATTGACTTTGGCATCTATTCTGTTTGTGGATCAAAAGAAAGAACTCTGATCTGCAGATGTCAGTTAAAGGAGTTGTAAAGGAAAAAGGGATTTTTAAATACAGCTTACCTGTAAAATCCTTTTCTTGGAGTACATCACGGGACACAGAGCGGCATATTCATTACTATATGGGTTATATGGAGTACCTTCAGGTGTGGATACTGGCAATCTCAAACAGGAAGTCCCCTCCCTATATAACCCCCTCCCCTAGAGGGAGTCCCTCAGTTTTGTAGCAAGCAGTATGCCTCCCAAAATGGTCACCCAAAAGAGGGGTGGGAGCTCTGTGTCCCGTGATGTACTCCAAGAAAAGGATTTTACAGGTAAGCTGTATTTAAAAATCCCTTTTTCTTTCTCGTACATCACGGGACACAGAGCGGCATATTCATTACTATATGGGATGTCCGAAAGCAATGCTTTAATGAGGGGAGGGAGACATCTTCCAAAGAAGGATTTAATTTTAGAGGTATACTCAGATACTAGTAAATCCAACTTAAACGAGAAATGTAAATCTCAAATCAAATCAAGGGAGCCCCCTCAGATCCTGAGGAGCTTGAATCGCGGCCTGTACTACTGACTGCCCAAAGGCTGTATCCGCATTCCTTCTTACGTCCATTTGATAAAATTTTGTAAACGTGTGGACTGATGACTACGTTGCTGCCTTGCATATTCGAGCCATAGAGATCTGATGATGTGCTGCCCAGGAGGTGCCCCTGGCCCTGGTAGAATGGGCCTTTACCGACAAAGGAGGAGGCACCTCTTCAAACCGCAGGCCCGAACAATTAATTGTTTAATCCATCTTGCGATGGTGGATCAAGCGGCTGCCTGACCCATCTTGGGCCCTTCCGGTAAAACGAACACCACATCTGTTTTCCGAACCTTCTCTGTAGCTTTAAGATAGGCCCTTACGGCCCTGACAATATCCAACGTATGCAGCAACCCCTCTTTTCTAGAGGTGGGTTTTGGAAGAAGGATGGAAGTACCACATCCTGGTTCAGGTGGAAACTGGATATAACCTTTGGTAGAAAGGAAGGATGAGGACGGAACCCCGCCCTATCCTTATGCAAAATGAGATATGGTTCCTTACAAGATAAGGCTGCCAATTCCGATACTCTCCTGGCCGAAACTATGGTGATCAGAAATACCGACTTTCTAGTCAGTAAAATCAAGGTACCTCAGCCAACGGCTCAAGAGGTTGTTTCTGTAGGGATGACAGAACAAGATTTAAGTCCCATGGACAAAGTGGTGACTTGACAGGAGGATTAATACGCAAGACCCCCTGTAAGAAGGTCTTTACCAGCGAGTGGGTGGCCAGCGGCCTCTGAAACCACACTGACAGAGCTGAGATCTGTCCCTTGATTGTGCTTAGTGCCAGGCCTTTATCCACTCCTAGCTGGAGAAAACTTACCACCCTATCAATAGTATATTTGCGGGAATTCCATCTTTTGGATTCACACCAGCCTACGTAGTTCCTCCACACCCTGTAATAAATCACCCTGGAGACCGGCTTTCTAGCCCTAATCAGGGTAGGGATTACCTGCCTAGACAGACCTCTACCCCTGAGAATCAGGGATTCAGCCTCCAGGCCGTCAAATTTAGACGCCGTAATGTAGGGTGGAGGATCGGGCCTTGTGAGAGTAGGTCTGGTTGTAGAGGAAGATTCCAAGGGTCTCCCACTGCCATCTTCAGGACTAGTGAGTACCAAGTCCTCCGGGGCCAAGCCGGAGCTACTAAAATGACTGGCTTGTGCTCCACTCTGATCTTGAGCAACAGGCGAGGGAGTAACTGTAGCGGAGGGAATGCATATAGAAGTTTGAATTGATGCCAAGGGCCAACCAACGCATCGGTTCCGCAGGCCATAGGATCCCTCGTTCGAGACACGAACCTGTCTAGTTTCTTGTTGAACCTGGATGCCATTATATCTACGTCTGGCATTCCCCACCTCTGGCAGATTGTCTGAAAGACCTGGGGATGCAGAGACCACTCCCCTGGCGACAGAGTCTGGCGACTTAAGAAGTCTGCCTGCAGGTTGTCCACTCCGGGAATGAATATCGCCGAAATGCAGGGTACATGAACCTCTGCCCACTGAAAAATCAAGCTCACCTCCCTCTGAGCGGCCTGACTCCTGGTTCCCCCTTGGTGGTTTATGTATGCCACCGCCGTGGCATTGTCTGACTGGATTCTCACCGGGAACCCCTTTAATCTGGAGGTCCATGCCAGAAGGGGTAGGCGAGCAGCTCTGATCTCCAAGATATTGATGGGGAGCTGCCTCTCTGCTTTCACCCAAGTTCCCTGGCGAGAGGACCCCTCGAAGACCGCCCCCCCCAGCCTGCCAGGCTGGCGTCTGTGGTAACTACCTTCCAGACAACAGGGCTGAAGGATTTTCCCTTTAGAAGATTCTGGGGGTTCAACCACCAGGCCAGGCTTTGTCGGACCCTTGATGATAGCGTCAAAGGGGACTCTAAGGCATGTGCCCTCTTGCCCCAGGCTGCTAAAATGGCTGCCTGTAGGACGCGAGTGTGGATCTGAGCGTATGGTACTGCCTCGAACGTGGCCACTAGCTTGCCTAGTAATCGCATACACAGGCGAATAGTTGGTTTTTTCTTGTTTAGAACCAACTGAACCAGCCCCTTGATAGCCTCGATCTTTACCAGGGGCAGGAACACTCTTTGCTGTTCTGTGTCTAACCTCATGCCGAGGTATTCCAACTGCTTTGTAGGCTGGAACGCTGACTTTCCCCGGTTTAGGACCTAGCTGAATTCTTCGAGGTACCGAACCGTGAGGTTTACTGCCTTTTGCAGACCCGGTCGTGAGTGATCTATGATTAAAAGGTCGTCCAAGTATGCTAGGACTGTGACCCCTTGGATCCTTAAATTGGCCAGAACTGGGGCTAGGATCTTCGTGAATACCCGGGGGGCCGTGGCCAGCCCGAAGGGGAGCGCCCCGAATTGGAAGTGTCGCTGCCCCACCGCGAAGCGTAAAAATCTTTGATGCGACTGAAAGATTGGTACATGAAGGTAAGCATCCTTTATGTCTATGGAGGCCAGAAAATCGTCTTTCTGAAGCGCGGCGGCTGCTGACCGGATGGATTCCATCCGGAAGGAACGAACCTTTAGGTAACCGTTTAACCTCTTTAGGTCCAAGATTGGCCTGACATCGCCGTTGGGCTTTGGTATGACAAAGAGATTGGAATAGAAACCTAGCCCTTGCTCTTGGGCTGGCACCTCTATTATTACGTCCTGGTAGAGCAGGTGATCCAAAGCTGCCAGCAATGATGCCTTCCTTGCTGGATCCTTGGTAGCCTTGATTCTTGAAAATGAGGCGGAGGATACCTTAGAAACTCCAGTCTGTAGCCTGTGGTTACAGATGCCCGGACCCATTTGTCGGGGATCTTGGCTTCCCAAACTTCTGAGAAGAAACAAAGCCTTCCCCCCACCCGCGAGAGTGGGGGCGCCCCTTCATAAGGCAGACTTAGGGGCTGTCTTTGTCGGCTTGCGATACCATGGCCTCTTACCCCCAGGGGCCTGTCCCTGCGATCTACTGTTAACGTTGGATCGTGCAGGCGGCCGTCGATACTTCCTGGAATTTGAGGGCCCCGAGACAGGAAAGAGCTGCCTTTTAAATGTAGGACCCCGGAATGTCTTTTTGACCGGTAAAAGGGTACTCTTGCCATTTGAAATAGTCTGAATATATTTATCCAGATCCTCTCCGAAGAGTCGTCCTCCATGGAAGGGAAACCCTGCCAGAAGCTTTTTGCATGGGGGCTCCGCCGCCCAGATCTTCAACCATAAGAGCCTTCTCATGTGCACCAAAAATAGTGATAAACGAGAGGCTTGCTGGATGGAATCTTTTATAGCATCTACAGCAAAACACAGAGCTCTGGGAATGTCAGAAAACTCTTCTGCTTGTTGGGTAGGCATGTCCTTTAACATTTCTTTTGTCTGGTCTTTTAACTCCTGACAAACACCAATTGCAGCCACAGCTGGCTGTACCACTGCTCCTGCCGTAGCAAAGGATGCTTTTAAAAGTGTCTCTAACCTTTTATCAACCGGATCTTTAAACATATGTATGTTTTCCACCGGGCAAGTTAGTGATTTATTCATACATGAGATGGCTGCATCCACTATTGGGAGCCTCCACCTCTTGGAGAATCTTTCCTCCATGGGGTAAATGACCGCAAATCTCTTCGGTGGCAGAAAAATCCTGTCCGGCCGTACCCAATCCCGAAAGATCAATTCCTCCAAGAGAGGATGGACCGGAAACACTGCGTTGCTTAACGGAGCTTTCAAAGAGCCCAGAGAGGATACCGGAGGAACCTGAGGCTCTGGCAATGGTAAACTAAATGCCGAGCGGACCATGTCCGTCAAAGACTGTACCCACAGTCTTGAAAATGGTTCCTCAGAGGCAGATCCCTCAATCCCTGAACCCTCTTGGTTCAGGTCTAGTTGTTCCTCCTGTGATTCCAATTCCTCCGGAGAGAGAATCTCAGCATCTGAGGATACACCTCTTGGTGATGGGGATCTAACCCGTTTTCTTAC